>OU426979.1:144182302-144507302 GCA_911387785.2 Aelia acuminata | reverse complement strand
AATTATTTTCGTTCTCCAAGTCTTTAAAGTATTCAACAATGACTGATTTACACCTACATAAGCAGGCAAAAAAATATAGCTTATTTTATTAACTAGCAATGCCGTATGGAAAATTTATTTTTTTATAATATGGATTTAGTCAGTGAAAATATTTGGATGTAAGTCGCTGTAAATCCCATTTTTTATGACAATAAAATAACTAGTAGTATAAACTAAGGAGCTTACCGACTACTATGGAAATAAAGGAGGGCAGTTCATATTTAAAAAGCCAAACACAGACACAAACTAATTTGCCGAATCGCCATCCATAGTTTCCAAAAACTTACACAATGCACTTGTCTATTTTACCACTTTTGTAACAAGATGTAAAAATTAAATGACAGCATCGTGACGAATTGGCCGTTTTTTAATAATTTTTTAATCTGTTTAAGGAATGAATGGTTTATGAATTCCATAGGCAGACTGTTATTTTCATAAAACCGGCATTTTTCATTTTCATCTATTCTTTGTTCCTAGAATTAAAGTATTTCTTTCGAAATAAAAATTTGTATTTTCTTTTAAGTCTTGTACTTATTGACGACGAACCTTGTTTTACCATAGCTTCGGAGATTTCCGTAATGTATTCTAAAGAAACTGGATTAATATATTATTATAAATTTCATTTGCACCCCCGTACTGCCTCCAAATATAAAAAAATATATGCTCTCAACAAAAGAGATCTCCCACTAAAAAATAGTATAGCGTACACCTTTATTAGTAGGTATTAGCAATTTATAATGAACAATGTATCCCTACATAATTTGGGCTATGTTCTATTTAATATCTGGGTAAAGATCGGTGTAGGTTTTTATTAAACCCACTTTTTATAATAGAAAAAATATAGCTTACCGACTATTGAAAATTAGTGGGGTACTCTGTTCTATATCCACATTTAAAGAACCAAAAAGTTATATAATCTGAATTTCTGAATCGTTTTCTATTGCCTAGTATAAATTGTTTTCCAAAAACCGAAATAAACCCATTGTTATTATTGCTTTTGCATTGTTATGAACAAATAAAATGGTTATGCTTTATGAAGGATCTACCGTGTTCAAACCTCCGTTGTTCTGTTAATACTTACTTCAAACGATTAATAATTTGTGAATGCATTAGCTAGATTGTTGTTTTCATGAGACTGACATATTTTTTTTCATTTTGTTAATGTCAAATATTTCTACCAAGATTGGCGATTCGTCCCACTGTGCGTCCGCAGGGAGGGGGCTGGGGAGAGCAGCCCCTGCAAAATATGAGAAACAAAAGATACGAATTAAATAATTTTGTATTAATTAAATGTATGTATTAATTTTTAATTATTCAAAGACAGTTAGAGACTATTAGAGATTATTTTTAAGACCCACTGAAGACGGCCCTGGAGGTCGAAACGTTTGTAAAAAAGAAAATATAAATATTATTAGAGATTGAAATCTAAATTAATCTTCCTAATTAATTATTATACAAATAAATATTTTTTCTTTTTCTTCTTCTTCTTTCTTCTTCTTATTTCTTTGGATGTTCTATATTTTTTCTATTATGTGTATTTTTCCAGGAAAATTTTTTTACATCCAACACATTTTCATTCTAATTGTCGTCTTTATTTTTCTTACATTTGTACAACGTTTCGGACTTCTTTGTCCATTGTTTTAGATATGTACTAGAGAATGGACAAAGAAGTCCGAAACGTTGTACAAATGTAAGAAAAATAAAGACGACAATTAGAATGAAAATGTGTTGGATGTAAAAAAATTTTCCTGGAAAAATACACATAATAGAATAAATATTTTTATTTTTAAATATTAGTAAGCTTTATTTGAAGCCATAATTTAGCCTTACATAGTCAGAATACCTTGACCCCCTCCCCCGATTTTATCAGCCTGCCCCCTAGACGAAATTCTGCGGACACACTTGAACGAGATCAAGCTTACGAGTACTAACTGAAATCGTCCTAGTCCCTTTCCCTTCTGGTGGATATCAGAAACGAATGCAAGTTTTGGCTTGGCCGAAGGTTCGGCCAAATTTTAGCCCAGACCGAAACCGCAATAAAGTTTTTTAATAATTTTAAAACTTTCTATATCTCGTCGAGAATAATAAAAAAAAGGGGGGGGGGAGGTTCATAACTGTGAAACTAATAAGATAATCAAATTTCTAAAAGGCACTTGGACAAAATGATAAAATAAAAAAAAAAAATGGTTTCTAATGGAAGAAGGTAAGTGAAAGTTGTGTGTTGCCCGCAATGAACCAATCCTCATTCGCCAGTTCTCGAGGTAATTCCTAATCTTCACGCAGTTCTCGAGATAATTACTTTGGGGGTCTCAGTTTTTTTGTTTTTTTTTATTCTCGGTCCCTCCTCGATGTGGTATTTAGATTATAAAATGTTAAGCAACAAAACGTGAAAAATAATTGATAATTAATCGATAAATTTATAGTAATAGTGTAAAAAAGTCCTTAATGTCGTATAATATTCCAGTATAAGAGCATAAATATCTTAATAGGGGATATTGAAGCGCTTGAATCACTCCGTATATAAGATTACGGTCGAATAGCGATACCTTCCCTTCACTTTCTAAACTCTCTTACGAGATAATCTCCTTCCTCTAAGTAATAACACGTGCCTTCTCACAAAACTTCTTCCTCAAAGCCGATAATGGCTCGGACAACAATAGGTTGGTTCGTGCCAAAACGTTCTTTCGTGTCGAGACTACCTTCATTCCACATGTCGTCTTCTCCAGAGGAACTAAGCGCTGAACATTTGTTATATAAAATCCTTGCTGAAAAAGTGCAACAAACATATGACACTTGATTACCAAAATGATTACTTTCTAGATGCTGATGCTTGCTGGTAGATGCTCATATTCCCCGGTTTCTCCTCTTCTGCTGAGATTAAATATGCCGGTTTTAACCTATCCAATGAAACGGTGATCTCTTTATCACCTATTTCTATGGTGTAGGTTTTTTTCTGTGCGATTTATGACCCTCTAAGGACCGGAGTAGGGTGGTATGACCGCATTTTTGCGTAGGAAGACGTGTGAGCACGACCGAAGATCCTTATGAACGAAAGTCTTCCTCTATCTGTGCTAAGAAGGCTGGTTTGAGGCTGGATAGATCCTCCCTCAAAAACTAAAGATCAACGCATTGCTCCTGCTGAGGGGTGGATTCAGTTAGGAAAGAGCCTCGGCCACACTCATAGCCATATCCTCTCTGAATAAAGCGCGCAGTCCAACAAGTACAAAAGGTAACACTTGGGTCCATTTCGTGCAACTAATAAGTAGGCTTTTACGCCACCGTTCGATACACCCATTGGATTATGGATGGTAGGCGGTGGTACGTCGCGTTTCGATTCCCATGATGACGGTGAGGCGCTGAAACATTGCGGATACAAATTGCCTACCCCGATCGGTGGTAAGCCTAATAGGGACTCCAAACCGCGCAATCCAAAGCGTGTAAAACGCTTGCGACACTGTTGGTGCTGTCATGTCACTTATAGGAACTGCTTCAGGCCAACGGGTGGCTCGGTCAATCTTTGTTAGACAATACCGATTTCCATCCGAAGGCAAAAGTGGTTCTATAATGTTAATATGCACATGATGAAAGCGCCCCGATTGCTGAAAGGTTTCCAAAGGCGTAGTTGGTTCATGTTCATGTTAGGCCAATAGAATCTTTGGGCAATTAAGTTCCTCGATGTGGTGATGCCGGGATGACTCAAACTATGAAGCCTTTCAAATGTGGGTTTACGGAAGGCAAGAGGTAGATAAGGGCGAACCCTAGCTGTGTCCATTTTGCATAACAAACATTCCTCGCATCCTGGTATTTGGACCAGCTTTAGCTCATTCTACGTTGTCTTCTTCAGCTCCTGTAGCTCGGGGTCAATTTTCTGTTCTGACGCGAGAGCTTGGAAATCATCCAGAGTATTGATAATTATTTTGAATAAATTCGAAATGTTTAATGAAAATCAAGTCTTCTTTAATATAAAGTAAGCTTTATCGGCAAAAATGTTCTGAGGGGGCTTAAATGGGGAAGGGGCCTTTTTTGTTTTCCTATAATGTACCTTTGTATTTTTTTATGTGGAGAAATTATCTATCTCTCGTTTCGCCTAAAAAAAAGAAAGGGCTAAATATGAAATATGAAAAAAATCAGGTAACCATTTCAAGAGAAAAAAAAAATTCCGTCAACTCATAAAACACGTTGAACCCAAGTATGCGGAGTACTTACGCCTTTAAAGACAGAACATTGTTTATAATTAAAACCGTTATGTTCATTTAATGGAAATGAATTGTTTAATGGTAACTAAATAAAATTTCAACTAGTACATAGAGGATTATAAAATCAGACGACTTGGAGTATTATGCTTGCATTGGCGAATTATCGCAAGTAATAACTTTTATTTAATAATAAAAAAATAAAAAAATGTGTAGTTTAGAGAGCAAATAAAAACAAAAATAAGAAACGAATGTGGAAAGATATGTGACTTTGAGAAATGGCAATTCAAAAAACACGTCAATTTCTAATCTAATAAGTTGGTAAGTTAAAGTTGTGTGTTGCGCGCATCGCATCGCTAGATTTTTTTTTTTAATCTTCAGTTTTTGTTCATAATTTTATGCACTTTAAATAGGTAATTTTCTTTATACTAAGAATATTTGAATAAAAAAGTATTTATTATCTTTTTCTGAATATTTTTTTTTTCTATTACCTATTATTATAAGATTGAAATACAATAATTGTATTGGAATAACAATTATTGTTAAAATTCACTTTCCACTATCCACTTTCCAACAGAAAAAACTATTCTCATTGAGTAAAAAAGCTCTGCGTTCCCTTGCCGGTACAGTAGCGGATCCAGAAAATTCTTGAGGGGGGGGGGGCGCACTTTTTATTTTTAAATTTTTGATGTTTCATTAAGGTCCTAATTTAAAATATTAGTGCATAGTTACATTGTAAAGTTTTATTATAT
The DNA here is from genome assembly GCA_911387785.2 of Aelia acuminata. Taxonomy (NCBI): domain Eukaryota; kingdom Metazoa; phylum Arthropoda; class Insecta; order Hemiptera; family Pentatomidae; genus Aelia; species Aelia acuminata. The sequence continues at coordinate 144,502,318 of OU426979.1, read as the reverse complement.
GTCTAAATACAATCCATTTTTCATTTAGGGAGTTAAAAAATAGGTTATTGGTGTCCAATCTGCCACTGTGCCGGTAGTGATAATGGAGAGTGGTAAGTGAAAGTTGTGCGATGCGCGCCCCGCACCAGATTTTTCAGTTATCTTGTTTTTTTTTTTGTAAACTGTTTCCGCCTGCTACAAAGCTTTTGTGTCATATAAGCTGCTACTTGTAAAATAATATGCAATAACGATAATTCAATTGATTTGGTTATGAATTAATTTATTTATTTTATAATTTATTATAAATTAATTTATAAATTTATTGATACTGCACGTTCGTATTGTACAAGATACGAAGTTGTATTAACAGCGAAATATAAAATTTTCGTGATTCCAAAACATGTCCGTTTTAAGTTCTCGTAGATAACTTATGCATAAAAGATATATAGTAAGGAATTTTAAACAAATAATGGGGAAAATTGTACCCCACTAATAAAGCATCTAAATTGCTTTCATCAAAATTTAAGTGATATACTAAAATATATTAGTGGTTAGGACTGCTTATGCTATAATTGCCAATAAAGTTTATTTGTTTAATCAGCATATATATGACATAGTTCAATAGTTTTTAAATGTATATTCACATGTATTTACTTTTATACATATTTTCATATCGCAAATGTAACTAGACTAACTTATCAACAATTAAAATGACAAAGGGTTTAAAATTAATGGCTTGGGTTGATGAACAAAAAATCTTGCCTAATGATTATTGAAAAGAACAACTTAGAACTTACAATAATTGCATGACTTTTTAAGAGCATATGTAGGAGGATATACCAGTATATGTTATCAACCAGCGTAAAATATTATCAGACCATAATATAACAAAGATAACAGAGTTTGATAAAAAAAAAAAAAAATTGTCAATGTACTCCTGGAATCCTTATTTATGAATATGTATTTTTCAGTTCGATTATAAAATAAAAGTAAAGTAGAATAGAAATTTAATATGATTAACTACTATGTTTATTCCTCTAACATAATTTGAAAAAAGGACAAAAATAAGGAGACCAAATTAATGAAATATCTAAAACCTAATAGAAATACCTATTAATATTATTAGATTTTAATCCTACTTTGCTTGATAAAAATACGTATTAGCTCCTTGGCATTGTAAACAACTTTAGTTATATACACATGTCTGATTTTATTCATAAATATTTGTATTCAAAATTTGAATCATTGTTAAATATTGATGTTCATATTTAAGTTTTTCCGTTGAATATTTAGAAATCTTCTTTCTTGGAACAAGTTGAAGGTGGGCCTTACGGTATCATTTCCGGCTCAACAAGTTGAATTGTGTAAAGGTGACAGTGATTTTTGTGAGGAATTACATTTTTAAGAGTACTCTTAAGCTTAGAAGTGTTTATAAAATATGCTTTGTGTAAATAATTATCCTTGTTAGTATATATTTTAATATGGTGAGCGTAAATGAAAAGTATTTTATTGAACAGTTGGCTTGTGAAAATGCTGCCAGGGGTCTAAGCCCTCAGAAATTCAGTAATTCTAAACTTAGCTGTTCTGAAAACAATTTAAAACAACAAATATCAAATGATTTGGAAGGATATAAATATGAAAATTCTGATTCATGGGAAGATCAAGATAATTCTGATGAAAATAGGAAAAATGGAAAATTTGAACATCCTGCAAGATGTGATGTTAATCTCACTCCCAGAAAGAGAATTGCTCATCATCACCAGGTGATAGATAACATCAACAATATATTAAGTAGAAGCTATCTGATATCACCAAGCACTTCGAGATCAAGATTGAAAAGGTTTAGTTCAGATGATATTGACCAGAAATGTAAATATTACAACAAAGTTGGTGACAATTTAAGTTGGGATAGTTCATCCTCTTCATTCACCAGAAAAAGAAGTTTGCCCATTTCACAATCAAATCACACTTGTCAGGTGAATAGAAAACGCTTCTATTCAAGGTATGATGAATCAGATGATTCCAAGAAATCTATTGTAAAAAACTATACCATACCACCACTTGATGCTAATTGGAAATATGAAAATATTGAATATGATGACATAGTTCATAAAGTTAAAGAACGTACATCTGAAATTAAAGAGTGGGTAAGAATCCATCTGCCAAAAATTTCTCTTCTAGGCGACAGTCATGCTAGGCATCTTGCTGACATCTTTACTGAAATGTTACCTGGTTTTAAAATTGAAGCTAGTGTGAAGCCAGGTGCCAAATCAAAACGTGTCCTGTCTAACCTTAAGAATGTTTTGCAGCTAATGGGCAAAAATGACTTTGTTGTTACATTAAGTGGAACAAACGACATGTGGGACGGAACTTTAGAGGAGCCAAAGACTATAGTGTACAATGCAGTCATGGAGGCAAGAGACACAAATTTATTGCTGTGTAATGTCCCGAATAATTACCTAGAACCAAACGATTCTCCAGTCCAGGACAATATTATAAATTTTAATCAGTTTTATCAAGATGTTGTTAATTTCTCTAAATGGACCCAATTAGTTGACGTGTATGGGTTGAAAGATAGGAATTTTTTTACGAGACACGGCCTGCACTTCAATTTGTATGGTAAAATTAAAATATGTGATTTGGTTTCAAATAAAATTTTAGATATTGTTGACTTAATAAAGGCACAAAAATGACATTTTTCATTTATCTGGTTGTATTTATTTTATTTTTTTGTTCAGTTATCAATACTTTGATGCAGACTAAGTAAAGGTGAAAATATTTATTTGTAATATAGAAGTGAACTAACCATTTGGTTTTTATGATAATAGTTCTTATTTTATAAAAACATTATGTTAGCCTAAATACTTTTTTTTAAATAAAGAATTTCAGTTTTTTTTTTGTTATGTATTGAAACAAATAATTCTTCACCTACACATACATTACTTTCAAAAAAAAGTTTTTTTAGGAACTTAAAATTTTGAGTTGAAAAATCCTAAGTAAATATATACTTAATAAATAAATATATACCCATACAAGTACAGACTTACAGGTAAGTTCTTATTACATTGTATTTAAACAGCCAAATCTTTGCCTAATCATGGTTTTTGGGGGCTTTCAGACATATATATTTATATTATTATTACCAAGATATATTATGGATAATACATTATGCATCTAAATATTTACTAAAAAAAGGACTTAGTTGTCAGACACAATTATCTAATGCTGGTAGCCATGATAATGTCACCCATAACACTACAAAGCAATGTAACAATATTGGTTTTTTATAATTTAATTTATTTATAAGTTAATTTCAATTTGTTTGAAGTTCTCCTGATATTTGTGTATGATAAGAAAGTCCTCTTTATTTATTTTTTTTCCTGTAAATTTTCAGGTGCATGATGTATAATATGTATCTGTGGCTGCTGTATAAAGAGTTAAGTCCTAATAAAAAAATAATTCTTTTGTTCATTTGAACACGACTGCAGATTTTAAACACATTAATTAGTTTATTTAACACCTTACATGATTAGCAACCTCCTTAATGTTTTAATTTGTTCAGCAAGGTGTCGCCTATGAAGTGTAATAAATCTGCAGTCATGTGCAAACAAATTTGTAGTTTTGATGTAACACTCTTTACTCTGCAGCCACTTGTTATACATATGGGGGGGGGGGGGGATGCTGAAGTGCGGTTTTGTGTGGGAAAACTTAAAATTTTTGTCGAACTGATTTTCGTCTCTAGGTATGAGTAATTATTTTATTCAATCTGCTCTTACAACTTTTTCATTATGCATGTATCTCTTAAGATTTTGCTTGACTTTGGCTTTCCTACCTCTTCACATTCATCATAGGAAGTTAAGACATTGAAATGCCTCGTATGGGGTTCCTTGAAACAAGGGCGTTCGGGGCACAATGAAACATTTCATGGAGTCCAACGAATGTTTCATTGTGCCGCATGTGTTTTTCATTATGCAATAAGCAGTTGGTTTTTTTCATTTTCTTACAGATTGGTGCATATTGAGAGCGAAACACCAAAAAAATTGTATTAATTTATGACAACTTTCTTCCAAAGTCAAACTTTCTTCTCTCCAGAAGAATTTCGTGGTTATCCTAAAGCAGAAAAACAAGTGGAAGCCGAATAAAGTTTTTTGTTAATTATGGTGTTGTTTTTTCGGCTGTTTCAATGAAACAAAATTAATTTTTTGGAAAATACGAGTAGCTGCTTACGGTCAGACATGAGGCATAAAATAATGTTTAACGCATTCCTTAATTAGATTAGATCCTAAGGTAACATGGAAAAAATAAAAAATTGAAAATAAAGTCTTAGGTGGGGTGCTATGGGTAAAAAACCTTTTGTTTCATTGTGCCCTACCTCCCCCTATATCTTTTTATATGAAAGCCCCAATGATGCCTGATTAGGATAAAAAATTGGCTGTTTTAATGTAATTTAATAAATAAAAACTGATACATAGATATTTATATATATGTATACACGAATTCACCTTCGAAAGGTTCTATTTCAATAATCCTGATCTCAAACTTTCAAGTCTCCTTTCTGTTCATACTTATTAATTAAACTTATTTCAAACTTTTTAAAACTTAATATTTACTCATTAATTTCTTACTATTATTATTCAGTGATTCATTTCTTATTATTATATTTCTTATGAATACACTGATTGATTGATCAAATATTTGCTCAATTTATTTCATTACCATTTACTTCATTCATCCTGATAATTATGATTTGTTTTGTGAAACTTTTTTCAATTACATTTCAATGTAATTAATTACCTTAGAGTTAATTAAGTATTTTATATTATATCTTTTAATATGTTAATATTCAAAATAATTCTAATATCATTGTTTTTGAATATTTTAAAATTTCATAATTATTAATCGTATTATTACTAAAAATCCATTTATCATTACATTTTATAGTTTTTCTTTTTTTTCCTCTGTTGTACCTTGTAGATCTTTATCTCCCTGAACCATCCTTCTCCACATCTGGCTACCTTGGACTTCTTCTTTACAGTTTGTTACAAGCAGCTCTGCAGCATATTTGTTGAATCTAACCATTCATCTGCTCTTTGACCCATCACAAGGTCTAATATTGATGCATTCATTGTCATGTAAAAGCTTCTTTATTGATTGCTTCGCACTACATGTCCTGCCCATCTTAACCTTCTTGCACTCATTTCATGAGATATGGACTGACCAGATGCCAGCAGCAGTTCTATATCATGACTCAGATCCCAGATCACTGGTTATCATTCAGATTACTTTTCTCTCAACTCCTTCAATAATTTTATCTGGAATACTAGTTATTGTCCAGGTCTCTCATTGGTATAATAGAATTGGTTTTTATCATTGCATTTTACATCCTTAATTTATATTTCTAGAGATTTTTGTACCTTTGAAAGAAAGACAAAGAAAACCCCTGTTTGGGTTGGTCAACCACTGTTCTATTTCCATCCGTTGGTCATTGAGGTTATTGTAGAGCTGAAATATTTAAATATTGTGTTCTCTCGTACAATACCATTAAAATATCTGCAAGGTGGTTATTATATTTATGGTTAGTTCTTCAATTTGAATTTACAATTAAAAGTAAAACTGACTCTTATTATATCTTACATGTTGTTGCTAAAATATAATCCTGCAGCATTTGACTTTAAACCTATCGCAATTATAATCACTCAAACTGAGTTTTGAACTTTTCAAAACTAAGTTTAACTTTCTTGAAAATCTTCAAAGGGTAATATTAAACCGATTGAATAATTTATCACAGACCTTAACTAGCTGCTGCCTAGCTAAGTCCAAATTTATACCTTGGAGTTTGATGATGATAGAATTTTCCTTTAAGGTTGTTATGCTCTATTCCTATAGTGCAGCTTAACATTAGTGAACAATGAACAGAATGTTTCAGTTGTATAATTAGACTTTGCAGATTTTAGTTCACACCTTCATAATTAAATATTAAATAAAAAATAAGTCCCTTGAATAAATGAATTGTATGTTTTAAACATTGGATGAATATTATTTGAAATGCCAATATTCTGATCATATCTTAGTATTTTTTATTAGATTGACCAATCAAAATATCCATGTCGCTTCTAAATAAATTTGGATTTATTGCATTTTGCATTGGATTTTATTGCATTGCAAAATATTTATTGGAATGCCGCTAGGCAGCGGCTAGTTGAGGTTTGTGATAAATTATTTAATTGGTTTAATATTACTCACCCTTTGAAGATTTTAAAGAAAGTTAAACTTAGTTTTGAAATCTGATACTCTGATACTGATATTGTTCTTAAAGTTTGAGTGATTATTATTGCGATAGGTTTAAAGTCAAATGTTGAAGGATTATGTTTTAGCAACAACATGTAAGATATTGTAAGAGTCAGTTTTACTTTTAATTGTAAATTCAAATTTAAGAACTAACCATAAATATAATAACCATCTTGCAGATATTTTAATGGTATTGTACGAGAGGACACAATATTTAAATATTTCTAAAATATTGTCTTTCATAGGAATTGAATTGAATGAAGAAAATTATAAATTGATATCACCATAGTCGAATATATTCAAAGATAATAAAATTTTAATCAAAATTGCATATATTATAAGCTTGGCCATGAGAAGGAAAATTTGTATATTAGTAAAAAGCTGAAGAAAGCCTGTTGTTTTCCCAGAAGAACACAGTAAAAAACAAGCTCCTAAAAATAAGTGGAACAGTTAATTTCATGGCTTATTTAATTTTTGAACTTATCAGAAGAGGTCCTAAAATGATGGAGTAGATAAAATTCCTCTATTGCTCACAAAAGTGAGAGTGATATGGTATTGAAATTGGCTAATTCCTCCTTTTCTCCTTGAAGTGAGATGGATATTTTGAATGGCCAATCTAATAAAAAATACTAAGTTATGATCAGAATATTGGCATTGCAAATTATTATTCAGATCCAATGTTTACATTATACAATTCATTTGTTCAAGGGACTTATTTTGTATTTAATATTTAATTACGAAGATGTGAACTAAAATCTTCTAAGTCTAATTATATTGCTGAAACATTCTGTTCATTGTTCACTAATGTTAAGCTGCACTAAATGAACAGAGCATAACAACCTTAAAGGAAATTTCTATCATCATCAAACTCCGAGGTATAAATTTGGACTATGCTAGACAGCGGCCAGTTGAGGTCTATGATAAGTTATTCAATCGGTTTAATATTACTCATCCTGTGAAGATTTTCAAGGAAGTTAAACTTAGTTTTGAGATCTGATACTCAATATGGTGAATCCTCTTTTTAAAATAATTTTCTTGTAAAATAATTTTATTATCTTTGAATATATTCGACTATGGTGCTATCAATTTTTAATTTTCTTCATTCAATTGAACTCCTATGAAAGACATTCTTTTATAATTATTATACTAATAACTTATCCTTTCAAATACTAAATAATTGTTAGATTCTGTTATTACCTTATGAACAACTACCAATTATTTCAATCATGTGTTCCAAGTCGTATAATCAAATTTTACTTTTATTCCTTTCTTGATCTGTATCCATTTGTTGTTTTTGGTTTACTGAATTTCCAACCATCATGATAGCTAAAATCTTTTCTTCTTTTTTCCTGTAGGTAGTTTCTTAGACAGTTGTTAGTTCAAAAGAAAAGCTTTTTCTTGCAATACTATTTTTTAAGGGTGGATTTATTTTTACTTGTTTATTTATCTTTATTTTCTGGTATATGGCAGATATGGATAACTAAGGGTGACTTTTCTTTCAGTTTTAAAAAAACTAAAGAGATTCATGGGCCGCTCTTCATTGGATTCAATCAAATGGAAGCTAAGCTCGTTTTTTTTGTCTTATTTTCCGACCTCTTTAGGAAAAATATAAACATTCCTTGAAATTTGATTTACACATGGCTCCTCTATCGTGCATTAAAAAAACTACTACTTCTTCTCTGACCTCACTGGACTGACAACTCTTCAATTTTTTCAGGAGAAGTTTTTCATCCAAGATATTTATTGGCCCATCAAGAGGAATGATCGGGTTTACCATTTCAGAAGGCTCTTCATCTGTTGTTTAAGGCAGTTAGTTTCTGGATTTTCATACTTTTCATATTTTCCATCATCAGTTTCTTCTATTGATTAGGATTAACCTTTACTTCATATGTAGCATTTACCTTAGAGATAGAGTCATCATACACAGTTTCCTCTTTTTATTCTTCTTCTTGTTTAGCACACTCTGTTGTGCCATTTAGCGTAGAAGGGCCTCTATCCAACAGTCATTCTTCCCGGTCTCGACACACCCTTTTCATTTGAGCCAGGGTATTTCCTCTTCTTGCTTCTATCATCTGAATATACTGCCCATATCGGATTCTTGGGAGAACCCTGGGTCTTCTGCCCAGCTGGTGGGCTTCCATTACCTTTCTCGGTAGCCATTCCTCATCCATGCGACACACCTTCAATGTCGGGGTTTTTAATAAGGCATTTCAGATGATCCATTATAATAGTATTGCAGAGACAATCCTTTCTTGTTTTACCGACCACTCTGCGAAGGTACTTCATCTCTGCTCCTGTTATCTGGCTGATATGTCAGTCCAGCATGATATGACCCAACCTTCACTACCGTATGCAAGTGTTGAGACGTAGGCTTTGTATAAGTGCAGCTTCATCGCTTTCCCTATATTTTGGTGTTCTTACCGAAAATTTGTTATTCAAGGTTGATAGAAATTATTGATAGCTCCATTCCATATAACTGGGCCCTTGAAATGAAAAATGTTTTAGCTTTGGTGGGGAGGGATGATATTTGGGCATGCCAGAATCCTGACTGGGCAATACATTTTAGAAATGATGTAATAGAAGCAATGGAAAATCATCTCTTAAGCCGAGACTTGGAAATGGTGATTAACTCTTCTTTCAACCTGTACTACAGGGAAGCTAGCAGCCTGGGAATGCGCGAGCAGTACTTGTCCCTCAATGTCCACATAAGCCAACAAAGAGTGCTTGCTCAACCCCGAATGGCGAACAAAACGGTAACTCGAATAATTGTAAATGGTATGTACAGGAAATTTAACAGTAGAGAGCCATGTCAACATTGCCAGGCTGGTATGAACGACGACATTACCCATTTCCTCTTAATTTGTCCGAAATTTGTTGAAAATAGGGAAAAGTATTTGAGCAAATATATTAATACACCCTCCACCCCCCAGTTAATAGCCGATTTATTAACTGTCGAAAACAACAATAAACTCAGAGATATCTACCTATTTACAGTTTCATCTCTAAAGCTGGTCATAGGTGTTCAATAATTATGGAAAATGTGTTCAATTCTTCAGACATGTACACTAAGATTATTGATATTGATTTTTTTTTATTTCTTTATTATTGTGTTTGCATACCGTTGAAGTTTTCATTTTTAAGCTTTGTTAGACAATTTTGTTTAATATACGAAACCCAATTCATATATTAAGTATTGTCTATATATTGTATTGTGTATATATTAAATATTGTATATATTTTCAATTAGAGGATTATTTTTACTTATTTTTTTTATTTTATGTAATCAGAAGAATTGTTTAGCTGTTTCATTCATGGATTTTATTTTTATTTATTTATTGTATCATTTGTTCTTTTACTTTTAATGCATTATTAATTTTATCATATAAGAGGCATTATGCGAAAAAAGAAGAAAAAAAGAAAAAAAACTTGTAATCCGAGTAAATACATTTTTGTATATATATTCTCTAAGGGCCAAACACCCTGTAATGTAATCTAATTTACAAAATACAGTATATTTTCATTCATTTTCATTCATTTTGGTGTTCAACTATGCTGTTACAGATCTGGTTATATACTTGGTTAGCTTTATTAATTATATAACCAATTTCTTCATCTTCTTTACCAGACTTGCTGATGATAGATCCTAGGTATGGAAAGTGATCTATTATCTCGATAGCCTCACCACCATGCTCATGCCTGGACACTGAAGCACATTGCTTTTGGCAAAATTTATAGTCATCCCCTTACGTTGGAGCTCCTCTTTCCATTCTACAAGAGCTTTCTGCAACTTTTCCCTAGAGTCTGCTAGAAGAATGATGTCAGCATTGAGAAGGCTCTGGACTACGACAGGACAAATATTCCATCTCCCAATTAACATTGGCGCTGTTCTCCTCTTGCATATTTTATGGATCTCATCTGTAAAACATAGATATAACAGAGCGCTATGGCTATCTCCTTTATCCATCTGAAATGTAGCTTTTTATTCTGAAATATTATTTTATAGTTTTTGAGTTATTTTTTCCCCAATATTCGTACTTTCTTCCTTATATGTTTCTTATCTCATTTTATATACATTAATAATTCCCTTGATCAATATCCCTATGAATTCATCGATATTCCCTGAAAAATTCTTTCTCAAAAGTCTTTGATTCTTCCATCGATTTTTGTTACTTCTCAATGAAATGGTCCATAGAAATCTTTGATTCTTCCTGGTCTTAACAAGTCTCTAAAGTATATCTATTATGGATTGAAAATTCTCTGGGTTAGTTATTGCACTCTGACTTCATTCGGTGCTGCTGTTTCTTCAATTATACCCGTATTTTCAGATACTTCCGTGATTTTTTCTTCCACTATTTTTTCTGTTTCCTATTGGTCAATTTTTTCCTTCTAAGCCTTCTTGACCGAACACATTTTTTCGGGCATCTTTCATGAAATTATTAGAAAATAAATAAATAAAGATTCATGGCAATAGATAAACCCCAACATAGGGAGAGCCAACCCGTAAGATATTTAATTAAATCAATAGAGGAAACAATTATCATGAAGAAACGTCTTAGAAATACTCATGATAACCAGTTACACGTAAATTAAAAATTAATAGAAGAAGAAAACTTTAAACTAATCCAACTAAATTATTTTATCTTATATTAAAACTGAATTGTTACAATTACCTTGATGACACAAATAATGTTTAAATACAAAAATAAATTGATTAATTGTAATTATTAATAAACAATAAAAAATATGGGTATTTTATGTTTGCCGAACATTAAAATGGTTCTACATGTGATTAGTTAATTAAGCTGGAATACTTTGTGAGGTATTGTTATGAAATATTTAACTTGAATATGATATTGATTATTGATTCAAATGGATAAAACTTGACTGGATTCCCCTTGTTGGACACATCATGATGGGCTGTGGCCTCTTCATCTAATCTGTTCAGTGGAACATCTTGCAGTCTGTCCGGCCTGGTCACCCGTATAGCCACCGTTTAGCTCCAAGCAAGAAGGGTGTTCTCTTCCATAAGGAAAGACTTAATTTGATATCCCTCCCTTTTTTCAGAGGTGGGTGAACCGAACTATTTCAAGAAAACTTGATATTTCCAAGTTAAGGGTGGGAGTTCTTCCTCTTTCTTCATTAAAAAGGCATTGATTTCTTTAAATTTGGCCTCACTAATAGGTATCTCAGGTAGGGGGTTAATAACAAGAATTTCAAATACTTAGCCTTTCCTTGGCTAAGTATTAGATAGATCCCTTCTATGAGTTAATTCTTCCAAAAACTACTTTAGTCAGCCAGGAAGTTAGCTTATTACTTAAGTGGTTGCTGGAACTACAACCACAGATATGTAAACCTCCTAATTTCTTTACTCTGCTCTCTGAGATGGATGTTTATCTATTATAATTATCATTACAATAGTCTATACGTTTTTTTTTTTTTTTTTTTTTTTTTTTTTTTTTTTTTTTTTTTTTTTTTTTTTTTTTTTGGGACTTCAAGGCTTCTACTGAAGCCCTATACTGCCCATACTAACACCCATGGCACTGGGTGATACTTCTCCTACGAAAGAAAAGCACCACCCAGGGCGGGACTCAAACCCGCAGCTCCGGCATGGGAGTACGGCGCTTTACCGCACAGCCACTATACTTATTATATATTATATATATAATATATATATTATATATATATTATATATATATATATATTATATATTATACTTATTACTATTATACTTAATAATATTTTGTATGAGGGGTTCAGGTAGTAGTTGCAGGGCTCCACTGCATCTTCTTAAGTTAATTTACCGGTCTTTGTATTAAATAGGCCTGATTTGTTGATACATAGCCATCTCTTATTATATCCTAGGATTTTATGATTCATTCTGACGTGTACTCCTCCATCTTCATGCAGTGTTGTGTTTGCATGCAGTTTAATGATTTTTGGCCTATCACGAAGGTCTCTTGCCTATTATTAAGGCATTCATTGTCGTATAGAGACAACTAGATGAATTGCTTTGAGCCTCCTCGCCTTCATATCTTGAGATATGGACTGACTAATTTCCATCTGCAGTTCCTTGTTCGTCATAAATTTTAGTTGAATGTATCTACATAAAATTACTCAGAACCTTTTTTCTAACTATACAAAAAAACAAACAAAAAAGAAAGTGAAATATGTTAAAAAAGTATTTTAATGAGTAAGAAGTTATTCCATATTCCAGTTGCTACAAATTGTTTTTAATATATAGTATTATAGTACATGTTCATCTTTGCAGAAGTGTCCATGGTAACTAAATGAAGTTATCAACAACTAAGTAGAGGATTATAAAATCTGACACAATGGAGTATTATGCTTGAATTCCCATATTATCACAAACATATATAAAAACTATTATTTAACAATTATAAATTTAATTGTACTTTAGAGAGTAAATAAGTGATGCTCAAATTAATTAATGCAGTTTAAGGGGTGAAATACATATGGTACATGATAATCTTTGATAATTATATTTTAGTTTAAAAATTTTAGTTTCATAGTACATTTTTGAATGAAACATGAGGTGGTTTTAGAGTAACAGTGATCTTTATCGGTTTCTTAAAAGACATAAGAGAATTAGGACACATTTGAAAATTAAGTGTTAATTGACGACAGCCGTAAATATATCTTCTCACCCTTAGTAAGAAGTACTCAAACTCACCTTCACGATGTACATATTTACACAAGCAAATCGCAGTAAAAAAAATCTGGTGCGTGCGCGCAACACACAACTTTCACTTACCAACTTACTTAGATTAGAAATTGACGTGTTTTGCTAAATATCATTTCCCAAAGTCAAACATTTTTCTACATTCATATCTTATTTTTGTTAATCGTTAAAGCCGTTTTTGAGTAAATAAAAAAAACCCGTGAAAATGATACAAAATTTATTAAGTAAAGTCCCCCCTCCCGTAGATCAATTTTGATGAAATTTTTACAGTCGTATCTCGGGCATATAAGTACATTAAATACCAAGTTTGATCAAAATCGTTAAAGCCGTTTTTGAGTAAATAAAAAAACCCGTGAAAATGATACAAAATTTATTAAGTAAAGTCCCCCCTCCGGTTGATCAATTTTGATGAAATTTTTACAGTCGTATCTCGGGCATATAAATACATCAAATACCCAGTTTGATCAAAATCGTTAAAGCCGATTTTGAGAAAATCGAAAAAAACCTAAAAAGTTATTAAGTAAAGTACCCCCTCCCTTCAAGTAATTTTGATGAAATTTATGCTGTCACATCGCGGGCATATACCTGCGCTAAATACCAAATTTCAGGATCGCACGGTTTATAGTTTTTGAGCTAGTCTGTTCACACACACACACACACACACACAGACACACACACACAGACCATTTCGCGGGACTTGGTCATTTCGACTCAGGGGACCCCAAAACGTGTTTTTCCGTTGAAAACCGGAAGTCGAATTTTTTCACGATCGCAATACTTCCACTTACTATATATTTCATATATAGGTAAGTGAAAGTAAAAATCGACCATTAATGAAATTAGGATTGTTTTAGGCCCCTAAAAAATAAATGTGTACCCAATAATACATCTACATGTATTCAGGGTTTTTCAATAATTGTAATAATACTCTTTAACTTATGAAGAATAACAAACAGATGTGGCAAGATCTATTTTCTGTGAAGTCGCTAAATGGCGTTTACACATTTATCAAAACACGTTTATTTCTACCCTTAAGTAGGTTGGGTAAGTGGAAGTTGTGTTGCGTGCACCGCACCAGATTTTTTTAGAAATTTCCAGAATAACAATTTCCAGAAATACAAATTGTTACATATTTGTAGTATGATACGTATTTTTACATATTTTGTCTTTTTACTTTCACTTACCTATATATGAAATATATAGTAAGTGGAAGTATTGCGATCGTGAAAAAATTCGACTTCCGGTTTTCAACGGAAATACACGTTTTGGGGTCCCCTGAGTCGAAATGACCAAGTCCCGCGAAATGGTCTGTGTGTGTGTGTGTGTGTGTGTGTGTGTGTGTGTGTGTGTGTGTGTGTGTGTGTGTGTGTGTGTGTGTGTGTGTGTGTGTGTGTGTGTGTGTGTGTGTGTGTGTGTGTGTGTGTGTGTGTGTGTGTGTGTGTGTGTGTGTGTGTGTGTGTGTGTGTGTGTGTGTGTGTGTGTGTGTGTGTGTGTGTGTGTGTGTGTGTGTGTGTGTGTGTGTGTGTGTGTGTGTGTGTGTGTGTGTGTGTGTGTGTGTGTGTGTGTGTGTGTGTGTGTGTGTGTGTGTGTGTGTGTGTGTGTGTGTGTGTGTGTGTGTGTGTGTGTGTGTGTGTGTGTGTGTGTGTGTGTGTGTGTGTGTGTGTGTGTGTGTGTGTGTGTGTGTGTGTGTGTGTGTGTGTGTGTGTGTGTGTGTGTGTGTGTGTGTGTGTGTGTGTGTGTGTGTGTGTGTGTGTGTGTGTGTGTGTGTGTGTGTGTGTGTGTGTGTGTGTGTGTGTGTGTGTGTGTGTGTGTGTGTGTGTGTGTGTGTGTGTGTGTGTGTGTGTTGTGTGTGTGTGTGTGTGTGTGTGTGTGTGTGTGTGTGTGTGTGTGTGTGTGTGTGTGTGTGTGTGTGTGTGTGTGTGTGTGTGTGTGTGTGTGTGTGTGTGTGTGTGTGTGTGTGTGTGTGTGTGTGTGTGTGTGTGTGTGTGTGTGTGTGTGTGTGTGTGTGTGTGTGTGTGTGTGTGTGTGTGTGTGTGTGTGTGTGTGTGTGTGTGTGTGTGTGTGTGTGTGTGTGTGTGTGTGTGTGTGTGTGTGTGTGTGTGTGTGTGTGTGTGTGTGTGTGTGTGTGTGTGTGTGTGTGTGTGTGTGTGTGTGTGTGTGTGTGTGTGTGTGTGTGTGTGTGTGTGTGTGTGTGGTGTGTGTGTGTGTGTGTGTGTGTGTGTGTGTGTGTGTGTGTGTGTGTGTGTGTGTGTGTGTGTGTGTGTGTGTGTGTGGTGTGTGTGTGTGTGTGTGTGTGTGTGTGTGTGTGTGTGTGTGTGTGTGTGTGTGTGGTGTGTGTGTGTGTGTGTGTGTGTGTGTGTGTGTGTGTGGTGTGTGTGTGTGTGTGTGTGTGTGTGTGTGTGTGTGTGTGTGTGTGTGTGTGTGTGTGTGTGTGTGTGTGTGTGTGTGTGTGTGTGTGTGTGTGTGTGTGGTGTGTGTGTGTGTGTGTGTGTGTGTGTGTGTGTGTGTGTGTGTGGTGTGTGTGTGTGTGTGGGTGGGGTGTGTGTGTGTGTGTGTGTGTGTGTGTGTGTGTGTGTGTGTGTGTGTGTGTGTGTGTGTGTGTGTGTGTGTGTGTGTGTGTGTGTGTGTGTGTGTGTGTGTGTGTGTGTGAACAGACTCGCTCAAAAACTATAAACCGTGCGATCCTGAAATTGGGTATTTAGTGTAGGTATATGCCCGCGATGTGACGGCATAAATTTCATCAAAATTACTTAAAGGGAGGGGGTACTTTACTTAATAACTTTTTAGGTTTTTTTTCGATTTTCTCAAAAACGGCTCTAACGATTTTGATTAAACTGAGTATTTCATCTATTTATATGCCCGAGATATGACTGTAAAAATTTCATCAAAATTGATTAACCGGAGGGGGGACTTTACTTAATAAATTCTGTAACATTTTCACGTGTTTTTTTTATTTTCTCTAAATCGGCTTTAACGATTTTGATCAAACTGGGTATTTGATGTATTTATATGCCCGAGATATGACTGTAAAAATTTCATCAAAATTTATCAACCGCAGGGGGCACTTTACTTAATAAATTTTGTATCATTTTTACGTGCTTTTTTTATTTACTCAAAAACGGCTTTCACGATTGTGACCAAACTGGGTATTTGATGTATGTATATGCCAAATATGTGATAGCCAACATTTCATCAAAATTGATCAACCGAAGGGGGGACTTTACTTAATAAATTTTGTATCGTTTTCACGGCGTTTTTTATTTACTCAAAAACGGCTTTAACGATTAATAAAAATAAGATATGAATGTAGAAAAATGTGTGACTTTGGGAAATGATATTTAACAAAACATGTCAATTTCTTATCTAAGTAAGTTGGTAAGTGAAAGTTGTGTGTTGCGCGCACGCACCAGATTTTTTTTTTTTTTTTTTAATGGAAATGCTAAGCTTCCTATAGTTTCCGTGTTATCGTAAACCAAAAACAACTTTGAATAACGTGTTTTTAGAGAGTCAGGTATCTTTGAATAAGATATTATTTAGCCTAAATATATTATTTAAGAGATTACTTGAAGAATTAGATTTTTCTGAGAGTTACTACCTATTCTGAGATGTGCGTAATTCTTTGATGCTGGATTCCGGAAAAATGCTCTATAAAAAACTGTAGGGTCTATCCCAAGCATTAATAACAGCATCTTGCTTTGATTCTATAGGAAGTGATAAGTCATTCTTTTAAAGCGCGTCTACATTAGCGCATTTGGGAGCCGTATTTGCTTCGATTCGCCGGAGTGCAAGAAGCACGCGCGCTAATGTGGGCGTCTTTTTATTCGATTGCGGGCGAAATCGACTATAGGGTGCGTTAGTAGTTTTGCAAAATGTCGGAAGGAACGGGGATAGACATAGTTGATGTGATAGAGATAATTGGTAATTTTGAAAGACCATTAATTGAAGGGCAGGCTATCCTTAATGCAAACCACATAATTACATGTGGAATAATATCCAGAAGTAAAAAAAATCTGGTGCGATGCGCGCAACACACAACTTTCACTTACCAACTTACTTACATTAGAAATCGACATGTTTTTTTAATTGCCATTTTTATAAATAATATAAAAAAGATGACTTGATTTCGATTAAAAATAATTAATTTAATCAAAATCATTAAAGCCGTTTTTGAGATATTCCAAAAAAATGTAAAAATTGGAAAAAAAAGTTATGAAATAAAGAGCCCCCTGCATTTGACCAATTTTGATGAAATGTTGTCTGTCATATTGTGAGCATATACATATACCAAATATCCAGTCTGATGAAAATCATTACAGCCGCTGTTGAGTAAATAAAAAAACACGTGAACATAAGAAAACGTTTATTAAATGAAGTACCCCCCTCCGTTTCACCAATATTGATGAAATTTCAGCTGTCGCATCGCGGGCATATACATACATCAAATACCCAGTTTCATCAAAATCATCAAAGCCGTTTTTGAGAAAATAAAAAAAAACGTAAACATTAGATAAAATTCTTTAAGTAAAGTCCCCCTTCCGGTAGATCAATTTTGATGAAGTTTTACAGTCGTATCTCGGGCATATACATACATCATATACCCAGTTTGATAAAAATCGTTAAAACCGTTTTTGAGTAAATAAAAAAAAACACATGAAAATGATACAAAATTTATTAAGTAAAGTCCCCCCTCCGGTTGATCAATTTTGATGAAATTTTTACAGTCATATCTCGGGCATATAAATAGATCAAATACTCAGTTTAATCAAAATCGTTAGAGCCGTTTTAGAGAAAATCGAAAAAACGTAAAAATTTATTAAATAAAGTACCCCCTCCCTTTAAGCAATTTTGATGAAATTTTTGCTGTCACATGGCGGGCATATACCTACACTAAATACCCAATTTCAGGTTCCCACGGTTTATAGTTTTTGAGCTAGTCTGTTCACATACACACAGACACACACACACACACACACACACACACACACACACACACACACACACACACACACACACACACACACACACACACACACACACACACACACACACACACACACACACACACACACACACACACACACACACACACAGACCATTTCGCGGGACTTGGTTATTTCGACTCAGGGGGTCCCAAAACGTGTATTTCCGTTGAAAACCGGAAGTCGAAATTTTTCACGATCGCAATACCTACACTTACTATATATTTCATATATTGGTAAGTGAAAGTAAAAATCTGGTACGTGCGCGCAACACACAACTTTCACTTACCACCTTACTTAGATTAGAAATTAATGCATTTTGTTAATTGCCACTTCTCAAATGAACAGAAGGGCTTTAATTACGAACAATGGTCTGTCATTAAAGGCGTACTCCGCATGCGTGGGCTCAACGAGTTTTATGAGTTGACTGAATATTTTTCTTTTTTTCTTTATGTTTTTTTTTATTTTTATCATATCTCATATTTTTCCATTTCTTATTTTTAGGCGTAACGAGAGACAGTTAATTTCTCCATATAAACAAAAACAAAGGTACTTTGTAGGAAACAAACAAACAAACAAAAAAGACCCCCCCCCCCCAAAAAAAAAGCCCCCTCAGAACATTTTAATAATGATAAAGCTAAATTGATATTAAAGAACACCTAATTTTCCTTAAACATGACGATTTGATAAAAATCGTTAAAGCCGTTTTTGAGATCATCGAAAAAGAGGTAAAAATTGGAAAAAAATTAAGAAATAAAGTGCCCGCTCCGTTTGTCCAATTTTGATGTAATGTTGGCTATCGCATGTTTGGCATATACATACATCAAACTCCCAGTTTGATTAAAATCGTTAAAACCGTTTTTGAGTAAATAAAGAAAAAACACGTGAAAATGATACAAAATTTATTAAGTAAAGTCCCCCCTCCGGTTGATCAATTTTGATGAAATTTTTACAGTCATATCTCGGGCATATAAATAGATCAAATACCCAGTTTGATTAAAATCGTTAAAACCGTTTTTGAGTAAATAAAGAAAAAACACGTGAAAATGATACAAAATTTATTAAGTAAAGTCCCCCCTCCGGTTGATCAATTTTGATGAAATTTTTACAGCCATATCTCGGGCATATAAATAGATCAAATACCCAGTTTGATTAAAATCGTTAAAACCGTTTTTGAGTAAATAAAAAAAAACATGTGAAAATGATACAAAATTTATTAAGTAAAGTCCCCCCCTCCGGTTGATCAATTTTGATGAAATTTTATCAGTCATATTTCTGGCATATAAATAGATCAAATACTCAGTTTAATCAAAATCGTTAGAGCCGTTTTTGAGAAAATCGAAAAAAACGTAAAAAGTTATTAAATAAAGTACCCCCTCCCTTTGAGCAATTTTGATGAAATTTTTGCTGTCACACATATACATACACTAAATACCCGATTTCAGGTTCGCACACTTTATAGTTTTTTTAGTTTAGTTTACATTTTTTTGGAATATCTCAAAAACGGCTTTAATGATTTTGATTAAATTAATTATTTTTAATCGAAATCAAGTCATCTTTTTTATATTATTTATAAAAATGGCAATTAAAAAAACATGTCGATTTCTAATGTAAGTAAGTTGGTAAGTGAAAGTTGTGTGTTGCGCGCATCGCACCAGATTTTTTTTACTTCTGGATATTATTCCACATGTAATTATGTGGTTTGCATTAAGGATAGCCTGCCCTTCAATTAATGGTCTTTCAAAATTACCAATTATCTCTATCACATCAACTATGTCTATCCCCGTTCCTTCCGACATTTTGCAAAACTACTAACGCACCCTATAGTCGATTTCGCCCGCAATCGAATAAAAAGACGCCCACATTAGCGCGCGTGCTTCTTGCACTCCGGCGAATCGAAGCAAATACGGCTCCCAAATGCGCTAATGTAGACGCGCTTTAAAAGAATGACTTATCACTTCCTATAGAATCAAAGCAAGATGCTGTTATTAATGCTTGGGATAGACCCTACAGTTTTTATAGAGCATTTTTCCGGAATCCAGCATCAAAGAATTACGCACATCTCAGAATAGGTAGTAACTCTCAGAAAAATCTAATTCTTCAAGTAATCTCTTAAATAATATATTTAGGCTAAATAATATCTTATTCAAAGATACCTGACTCTCTAAAAACACGTTATTCAAAGTTGTTTTTGGTTTACGATAACACGGAAACTATAGGAAGCTTAGCATTTCCATTAAAAAAAAAAAAAAAAAATCTGGTGCGTGCGCGCAACACACAACTTTCACTTACCAACTTACTTAGATAAGAAATTGACATGTTTTGTTAAATATCATTTCCCAAAGTCACACATTTTTCTACATTCATATCTTATTTTTATTAATCGTTAAAGCCGTTTTTGAGTAAATAAAAAACGCCGTGAAAACGATACAAAATTTATTAAGTAAAGTCCCCCCTTCGGTTGATCAATTTTGATGAAATGTTGGCTATCACATATTTGGCATATACATACATCAAATACCCAGTTTGGTCACAATCGTGAAAGCCGTTTTTGAGTAAATAAAAAAAGCACGTAAAAATGATACAAAATTTATTAAGTAAAG
The DNA here is from genome assembly GCA_911387785.2 of Aelia acuminata. Classification (NCBI taxonomy): domain Eukaryota; kingdom Metazoa; phylum Arthropoda; class Insecta; order Hemiptera; family Pentatomidae; genus Aelia; species Aelia acuminata. The sequence goes on along the minus strand of OU426979.1, from coordinate 144,481,769 downwards.
TGCCCCCTGCGGTTGATAAATTTTGATGAAATTTTTACAGTCATATCTCGGGCATATAAATACATCAAATACCCAGTTTGATCAAAATCGTTAAAGCCGATTTAGAGTAAATAAAAAAAACACGTGAAAATGTTACAGAATTTATTAAGTAAAGTCCCCCCTCCGGTTAATCAATTTTGATGAAATTTTTACAGTCATATCTCGGGCATATAAATAGATGAAATACTCAGTTTAATCAAAATCGTTAGAGCCGTTTTTGAGAAAATCGAAAAAAACCTAAAAAGTTATTAAGTAAAGTACCCCCTCCCTTTAAGTAATTTTGATGAAATTTATGCCGTCACATCGCGGGCATATACCTACACTAAATACCCAATTTCAGGATCGCACGGTTTATAGTTTTTGAGCTAGTCTGTTCACACACACACACACACACACACACACACACACACACACACACACACACACACACACACACACACACACACACACACACACACACACACACACACACACACACACACACACACACACACACACACACACACACACACACACACACACACACACACACACACACACACACACACACACACACACACACACACACACACACACACACACACACACACACACACACACACACACACACACACACACACACACACACACACACACACACACACACACACACACACACACACACACACCACACACACACACACACACACACACACACACACACACACACACACACACACACACACACACACACACACACACACACACACACACACACACACACACACACACACACACACACACACACACACACACACACACACACACACACACACACACACACACACACACACACACACACACACACACACACACACACACACACACACACACACACACACACACACACACACACACACACACACACACACACACACACACACACACACACACACACACACACACACACACACACACACACACACACACACACACACACACACACACACACACACACACACACACACACACACACACACACACACACACACACACACACACACACACACACACACACACACACACACACACACACACACACACACACACACACACACACACACACACACACACACACACACACACACACACACACACACAGACCATTTCGCGGGACTTGGTTATTTCGACTCAGGGGGTCCCAAAACGTGTATTTCCGTTGAAAACCGGAAGTCGAAATTTTTCACGATCGCAATACCTACACTTACTATATATTTCATATATTGGTAAGTGAAAGTAAAAATCTGGTACGTGCGCGCAACACACAACTTTCACTTACCACCTTACTTAGATTAGAAATTAATGCATTTTGTTAATTGCCACTTCTCAAATGAACAGAAGGGCTTTAATTACGAACAATGGTCTGTCATTAAAGGCGTACTCCGCATGCGTGGGCTCAACGAGTTTTATGAGTTGACTGAATATTTTTCTTTTTTTCTTTATGTTTTTTTTATTTTTATCATATCTCATATTTTTCCATTTCTTATTTTTAGGCGTAACGAGAGACAGTTAATTTCTCCATATAAACAAAAACAAAGGTACTTTGTAGGAAACAAACAAACAAACAAAAAAGACCCCCCCCCCCAAAAAAAAAGCCCCCTCAGAACATTTTAATAATGATAAAGCTAAATTGATATTAAAGAACACCTAATTTTCCTTAAACATGACGATTTGATAAAAATCGTTAAAGCCGTTTTTGAGATCATCGAAAAAGAGGTAAAAATTGGAAAAAAATTAAGAAATAAAGTGCCCGCTCCGTTTGTCCAATTTTGATGTAATGTTGGCTATCGCATGTTTGGCATATACATACATCAAACTCCCAGTTTGATTAAAATCGTTAAAACCGTTTTTGAGTAAATAAAGAAAAAACACGTGAAAATGATACAAAATTTATTAAGTAAAGTCCCCCCTCCGGTTGATCAATTTTGATGAAATTTTTACAGTCATATCTCGGGCATATAAATAGATCAAATACCCAGTTTGATTAAAATCGTTAAAACCGTTTTTGAGTAAATAAAGAAAAAACACGTGAAAATGATACAAAATTTATTAAGTAAAGTCCCCCCTCCGGTTGATCAATTTTGATGAAATTTTTACAGCCATATCTCGGGCATATAAATAGATCAAATACCCAGTTTGATTAAAATCGTTAAAACCGTTTTTGAGTAAATAAAAAAAAACATGTGAAAATGATACAAAATTTATTAAGTAAAGTCCCCCCTCCGGTTGATCAATTTTGATGAAATTTTATCAGTCATATTTCTGGCATATAAATAGATCAAATACTCAGTTTAATCAAAATCGTTAGAGCCGTTTTTGAGAAAATCGAAAAAAACGTAAAAAGTTATTAAATAAAGTACCCCCTCCCTTTGAGCAATTTTGATGAAATTTTTGCTGTCACACATATACATACACTAAATACCCGATTTCAGGTTCGCACACTTTATAGTTTTTGAGCTAGTCTGTTCAGACACACACGCACGCACGCACGCACACACACACACACACACACACACACACAGACCATTTCGCGGGACTTGGTTAATTGGACTCAGGGGACCCCAAAACGTGTATTTCCGTTGAAAACCGGAAGTCGAAATTTTTCACGATCGCAATACTTCCACTTACTATATATTTCATAAAAGTACAAAACAGTTATTTTACAAGTCTTGTGCCTTCAAACAAGCGATCTTAAAGGACTGCCGCATCAAATAAAAGTGGAAATCAAATTTATTAATAATAATAAGCAATTTTCGTGTAAAGCTGGTAGTTCTGATAAATGCAAACACATCATTGTAACTTTACTCTACGTTTTTCAGTTAGTAATAACATCAATTACCTATTCATACAATCATTGTTATGGCAGCTGTCATTTTCATGACAGCTTAGTTTCTTTGTCATATTATTTATTTATTTGTCAAAACTTTCAGGCATCGCATTGAAAACTTGGAACAATTAAGCACAACGGATGTTATACAAAAATGGGGAAAATTAAAAAAGAAAAACAAATCTATGATACTATGGTCCCAATGTTATTTGCATAAAAATAGTATTTTGGAATAATAAAATGTCAACTACTAATATTTATAGTAGTATATATTTATACTGGATAAATATAGTCACTTTCTTTAAATTGAAGACTACATATCGTCATATGTTTCGAAACAGGCTTATCTATTCTTAATTTTACAAACCACTCTTTAAGAAGCTTTTTATTTTATGGAAATAAATGGAATGACACGTCTTTTGATTATCTAATTGAACACTGAGGGACCGAGCATACCTATTAGACATTTTTCAAATAATTTTCTGCTCAATCTGGTTTTAATTACATTAAAATAAATTAAAAAACGCCAAAAAAACTCTATGAATCCCAGGTAATGGCCCGGCTTCTATCCCCGTTTCTCCAGTTCCAGTAAAGAAGCAGCACCGTCGCTTGCGCCCGCCTTTAGAGGGTCAAACAGAACAGTGTGAGTGGCTCTCTGTTTATCAAATGTTTTTCTGATGAACAATCATTAAGTTTTAAATCTGGTTTTATTAAATAGTTTGGATATGTTTACATGTGCTCGTGGGTCAAGAATGTTTGTCCCCCTCTCCTTCCTGCCGAATATCCGTCGCGAGCATTCGCTACGTTTGCTCTAATGTGGACGCGCCTTAATACGGATCTTTGCCGAGCATTCATTACAGCATATACATATTTATGAAATTAATGATCCAGATTTTAAAAGTTTCTGAGAAAAATATACTAATAAAATTCCTGATGAGAGTACTTCTAGGAAAAACTATTTAAAAGTGTCCAAGATATTCTTATTTTGTTCTAACAGGTCTAACAGGTCCTGACCGTTTACTGATTATGTTTATGCCTTCTTTCATGGGTCTAACGTTATTTTCGACAGGGGCGGCTTTCGTAACTTTCAATTGCTATTATTTTGTTTTTAAGATACTTTTATTTTTTTTTACATTTGAACAATTTTGTCGTTTAGTTCTTTAAAACTCGAAAGTAAACAAGATTGGTTTTTTAAAGGATTATTTAACACTTTTCTTTTTTCGCACATGTTTAAACAATCTTCATCAAACCATGGTTTGTTCGAATTGTTTTCCCCTTTTCCCAGGACAAAAGTTACCGACCTCCGTAATATTATCCCTGATACCTTCCCATAACTTTTCAATGTCTTCAGTTTCCTCGTCAGAAGGTCCTAAAGCCCCTAACCTATTCTTGATTCTAGCTCGATTTATTTTCTACTTGTAGGAACCTTTAATTACTCCAGATATATGTCATTCTCATTTTATTTGAAGTCTTGATTACCAGTTTATGATCCGACCCGCATAAACCAGCCACCACCCGGACGGGGGACTAGTTTACCTGCGGATAAAGAGCGTTTTACTTTAGGAAGATTCATAACTATTTTTGGTGTTTTCGGTGTGGATGAACTAAAGATATGTGAGTAGGACGTTCAAACCTAAGTCACATCCTCCAGTAAGCCTGGGGGCGGGGGGGGGGCGCTCTCATTGTTGGTTAGGGAGTCCAATGGCCCTTAGGCCCGATTCAAACTGAAGGTCCTCTACCGGTTTGATCTTGGTCTGGCAAAATATTCCAAATGAAATAGAAAGAGGGTATTCACACTATCGGTACTGGTCCAGTATTGCTCTATTTATTTAGGGGAGGCCGAACTTTTTACTGCATTAACCAATTGAGTGCTCTTTATGCCTAAAAATAGGAATTTTAAAAAAGGCCATCCTAGATGATTGATTTTCAAATGATTGAGTTCCCCTAGCTTAATTATACGCGGCATCAATCCCCCACCCACTCCTCTGGCCCGGGAAACTCCGTATAGCCCACATTGCGAGATAGGGGAGGAAACATTTAAAAAAAAATTGAATTTTAAAAGGAAAATTATGTAACTAATTATTAGTTTTATATATATATATATATATATCATAAGTACTAATAATTTATATTTTATTCTTTTTATATAAAATTAGTTCACTTCTGTGTAGAGCATCTACAACATAGTAATAGTTAGTGGCCTAAATCCTCCAACTTCGAAGTAGTGGCCTAAATCCCCGAAATGTTTGGACTATTTTTGCGGTATCATACACATAAGTCTCATCATTTTTTCCACGTCTGTCTCTCAAAAACACCTACTCTAAATTAAAAGTCTATAAAATATAACCTTTAGGTAATTATATTTTACATAAAACCAGCCCATTAATTTTATAATTAGAGTATAGCTGCTTAGAGATAAAAATAAAAACGTCCCAGTTTTCGCTTGATTTTGTTACGGAAATATGATCAAATTTTACATAGAACAATTGATCATAAATTCAATAAAAATGGAGAAAGATGGAAAATTAAAAAACTTGTGCTCTACAACTTTTATACATAACTTTTTTTCATTTAGAGTACCCCTTTTCGCGTTGTAGGAATTGGCGGCATGATCTTAATTCCTTTTTCCGCTAAAAATGTACAAATTGAAAATATTTACTTATCGGTTTTGGTGGAACGGCTTAACTGAATTTAACTGTTAGCAACTCATTCGACACGAAATTTTATGCTCTTGTATATTATAGACAACACAATGCAATGTAAGCATAAAACTGAAAAAAGGCCAAAATTTTCACTATTAAGGGCCACCATTTGTACACGGTGCGTGGTTTTAATGGCAGGCTCTTATTTTTTTAAGGTCAATACTCTTAGGATACTATTAGCAAAAGATATATATATATATATATATATATATACATATATATATATGAATACTTATTAGATTTTTTTACTACTAGTATATCACGTGGAAAAACCAAGTTTTCCAACAAATTCACCCTCGAGAATCTTTTTTGTGGCTAAATTGTTTTGTTTTTTTGTTTCTTCCTTATAAATCGAAAATTATGCACCACACATTTTCTAATCAAGGAGCAGTTTAAGTTCCTCAACTTTTATTGGTGACATATTTTATTTGGAGTTGCCTTTTTACTTACCTATATATGAAAGGGAAAGTATTGCGATCGTGAAAAATTTCAACTTCCGGTTTTTTCGAGTTGCAGGCATTAGACCCTGACCATAACTCATTTCCTCAACGAAATAGTAAAAAATGTCGGATAGCGATGGTCGATTTTGGCTAAACTACCGAACTTATATCAACTTAAAGCTGTTCTTTTGTTTTTGTACCGACCAAGCCTCCCGAAATCGTTTTCTAGGACCGCCAGTATAGGCTGTATTATTGATAGTTTTCTGTTTCGTTTGAAATATCTTACATTCTTGACACAACCTAAAAACGAAAAAGAATAAGCCAGGATATTTGTAATAATATTTATCAGCGATGGATTAGAAGGGCCGTGGAGGATCGATACAGGAGTCGGCCGGCAGGTGGCAGCAGTGCGGCCTCGAGTGTGCCAGTTGTCTTCTAGCTCAGCTACGAAGTGAACGTGTCGTTTGTTATTGTTGTTGTTTTCTCTTGTTGCGTTCGGGACTTAGTGATTTGTTATTGTTGCCCGTTGTGATTACAAACCGAGGTAAGTAAATTAAGGATCTTTCTTTTAAACTTAAACCTGCTTTAATGTTGTTTAAGCCCAGAAATCCGTTCAAGTAATATAAATAATATAAACGATTAGGAACATTGCGTAACGGAGAACAACAAAATAGTATTTCAATTATATTTATTTTACTTTAAATACTACTCTGTCTCATTCATTGAACCTTATTTCTAATTGTTCAATTGAAATATCTATTTAATGAACCCAAGACAACAAACAACACTGGAGTGTTGAGTACTGATTTACTATATCAATAAGTATATCGCCAATAAACTTATAAATCTTAATTTAAAAAAGTGTAATAAATATACATTTTTTTAATATTCGAGTTTATTTTATTTAATAAATACTTTCAAATATATATTTATAAATATATTTTCAAATAAATATATAAGGCTTAATCGTTCATTTATGCTAATTTTAATTAAGATTTGCATTATTTTAATGTTGTCTTTTATTGTAAACACACAATATTTCAGTTTGATATACTTTTTACTCTTTAAGGGAGTTACATAAAAAAGATCCAGGTCAAAATCAGCAGTCATAAAGTCTGCAATCTTACAGAACGAATTCCTGTGCAAATAAAATCAGTGTTTCTTTGATCCTTTTTAATTTAATTATTTCTTTAATTTTTTTGTGTAATATTTTTAAGATCTTATAAAAAATATTTATGTCATTATATTACTGTAATTATTTTTTTGTGTACTGTATTTAGTGAATTGTCAATGTATGTCAATAAAAAATGTATTAAAATAATTTATGTTGTCTTTGACGCCATTGAAATGTTAAGGGTGTAAAATTTAAGTCCTTGTGGTTTTAAAAATTATTGATGTATGAATTTTAACTATCTATTTTCCAAAATTTAAATCTGTAAAACTAATTATTTACTTGGTTTTTTAAGTATGGATTCTATATTAAAAGAAATTAACAATAATAACCGTCTCGCACTTATATATATATTCAAAAAGATATTTAAAAAATATCCAAGATTTAAAAAAATATTTATTTTGTACGAAAAGTTTTCGGTTATTGTGATTTTGGTATGTATCTCTAATCTCTTCTTCGGATTATTTTTATGTATTTAGATGTTGTATTAAAAAAATATATAAAGAAAATTATTCAACAATAAAAAAAAAAAAAAAAATGAAGGAATGAATTATACGTTGCTGTTTTTGATAATTTTTTTTTACTCCTCATTAAGTATGGCTATTATTTATTGAAATCGAAAGGGGTTCATCGCTTTTCTTTTCTCCAAGGAAATGAAAAAATGTTTTGTTTACAATGTTGATAAAAACGTTTTATAATTTTTTTTTTTTAAATCAAGGAAAGAATGATATAATTATTTTGAATTGACTTTTGGTAACCCAATGCCTATCCTTTATTTTTCTTTTCCCATTTTTAACACCCAAGATATTATGTTTGTTTTTTAAACCATTTAATTTGGTAGAGATTTAAAGTTGTACTTCTGCTTCCACTCCCCCTTTTTATCCTGGAGTGTAGGTAAAACATTACACTTCGCCTGGTAATGTTTTTATTTTATTAATTCGTATATTTTTTTACTTATATAAAATAATTTATATATTTTTCAACATTTATTGTAAAAAAGACATTTATCTCTATAACGCAGCGTGTGTCCAGTGCTCCACAATTAACAAAATATAAGATTTTAGTCAAATAATGAAAACGAAATAAAAATAAAAACATCGCCTGGGTGACATATCTATTAAACCGCCTGGGAATGTTCCTTTAATTATTTTAATATACTAATTTTTGGTAATGCTTCCCGTATGTTACTTCTGGGTGGGCCTATTATTGATATATTAGTATATTTCTATTTTAATTACTGATATCAATGTATTCGTCCGTTTATTATTTTTTTTTAATTTTAAATATAATTTTACTCCTTGGATTTCCGTTAGTTATTTAAATCACTTCATGATTGCAATTTGAAAGTTTTTTAATGCAAGGTTCTCTAAGCGTTGGATTTCTCCATTCGAAACCACTTGGCGGAATTCTAAGAATAATCTAATGAATATTTTATATTCGTTCAATCTTTTTATATTCACTCATTAATATTCTGAACAACTGGAATTATTTTTCGATATTTTGATATAAGGGTTTATAATTCAAGATTTGGAGCCATTTTGAAATCAAAATGTTTTTGCTTTGTTTTCAAAATGTCGATTTTGAGTATTATTTATGTTTTTTCCGATTTGACAGAACGGTGGAACTTTAAAAAAATGGGGAGAGGGTTGGACATTCTAATGATACGATTTTTAATAATGAAATACATGCTTATAAATAAAATAAGTTTCCAAAATTTTTGACAAAAGGCCCTACAAGGTTTTATATACCTTCCTACTTTCAGAGATCGTTCTTCCACAACCTCTAACTCTGTGCGAACCTTCTGTGTTACATCTCGGATTTTAAGAGCGATTCTGACCTCGTCAGAAAACAAAACCCTCTCTCCTTCAATTGTCGAAACCACCCTAACTCAACCTTCTCCTCACACTGGGAGCTGAAATGGTTACACGTCCTGACAATTTTAAAGACTTTTCTTAGTTCAGATTTTGTAATCTTAAAGTATATAGGCGCTAGAATCGATGATCCCTCTTGGCTGTAGGTCCTAGCCGTCCAGGTCCATGGATCCACGAGTGAGTGCCATTCTCTTGGAACCGCTGTGGGGCTCTCCCAATCATTAATTGTGTGGTGGAATTCGAGTCTGTAGGCAACTTCACGTTGTCTGTAATCTCCGAAGAAGCCTTGGAAGCTTCTTACTCTGTTATATGTCGTATGGGGGACCATTAATCGGAATTTATTGTAATTTTAATCTATTGCTCCAAAGCTTTTGTACAAATGAGCGTAAAGCTGAAAGCAAATGCAGTCGAACTGACAGACTTGAGGATCAAAGAATTGAGAAAAATTTAAAATCTATTAAAGGCAATAATTACTTTGTAAACAGTCCTTGGATATTTCTGTTTGATAAACAAACGAATAAATACTAAGAAGTGTAAGTAATTTAAGTTAAAGAAAGTTAAAGAAATCCATCAGCTATACTACAATAAATGTCTCTGTGGTTCGTGGTAGGGGAAAAAACAGGTGGATAGACAGAGTATACAAAGAGATTTCACATCATGGGTGTCTAACCCCCTAAGACCAACAGCTCAACATATCACTCCTACCCAAGAAATATTACAACTGAAAAAATTTGCTTATAAGTGGAATTATTTATTATGAGTAGAATTATATATTTATTGTTACAGATACTCTTGTGATCTGTTCATTTCTCGTATTTTCCTATACGATCCTATAAATGAAGTTGTAGTTTTCCTTTCTTTTTATTTTTCCGCAAATCTTTTGTGCCCCTGAAGATTTATTTCTAAACACGTCGAATATTAGTGAACAACCTTGGGTAAATCCTCTAAGCTCCAAAATTTTTGAAAAACTATTACCTATACGAACGTAATCTTAACATTCTGTCAGAACAAAACATTTTACCTGATCAGTTTGAATTTTGCTTATTTCATTCCACAAGGCATCAGCTGTACAGAGTAACAGACTTCAAACCTACTGCACTTGAACTAATACAATTAGGTTCTGGGGCTTTTTTAGATGTTACTCAAGCGTTCGATAGTGTTGGCACCAAGGCCTTCTTTTCAAATTGAAACCTATTCTTCCCAGTACGTACTATTTAGTTTTAAAATCATATCTGTACGACCATTTTTTCTCTCTCCGCCAAGGCAAAGTACCGTTATCAATAAAACCAATATTAGGTGTCCCACCAGGTTCAATTCTGACCCCACTACGTAATATACAAAAATGACATGCCGACAGACAATAACATCCTAACTGCGACGTAAGCTGACGACATTGCTAGTTATTACAAGAAAAACATGCCTGTACATACCACCCTAACATTACACAATCTTGACAACATACAAAAAATGGTGTAGGAAATGGAAAATAAAGATTAATCAAGAAAAGTCACAGCACGTTACATTTACATACACAAACAAATACAGTAACATACTAAGGACTTATATAGACAAAAAGATAACAAGATGAAACGCAAGATGCTGCAGTTCCGACTTAGACCATTATACTCTATTATACAAGTTCTAAATTACCCCTCAGACGACAAAACTTAAACTATACATCTATTTAAAACCTATATGGGCCCAGGGTAGCTAAATTTACAGACCTGTCAAAAAAGAGACATATAACGTTTCAATCTCAAAATTTCCGATTGAAATATTTGTTTATTATTTACCCTTATTTCAAATGAGACTCTCCATAATGAATTGAGGGTTTCGAATGTGACAAATTATGTATGGAAGATTTACAAACGGTTTCACGACAAACTACATGGATGTACCTAGGAATTTGTACTAGATATGGCAAGAAGTGACGTACCTCAGCGAAGGCTGAAGAGGAGTTGGATGAGGGACCAGTTCAAGTCCTAGTACAAGACCTACTCAGAGAATAGAATTTATATGAAGCCAGGACGAATGCACCACTGGGTGGTATCTCCCTCATGCCTAACCCTACCATATGAACCTCATTTGCATATTGTTATTTTATAGGTGCAAATAAAATTGTTTAGTTAAAAAAATAGTGGGTAAAAGCGGTTCGACTCCGTATATTTTTAGTTCGCCACAGGAACGTTAGTGTATCTTTTCATAAGCAGTTACTTAGTTTTTGTTATTTCTTTCATGTACTATGATGTAGCATTGTATAATATCTTTATTTTTTGATGTGTGTAGTTGGCTGCTATGGATGTAGCCCAGTGCTGTCTACGTGTGATGAAACCGTCCTCTAGCTGCCTCAAAGTGGTTTTTTGTCAAATTGGACTTATATTTGGTTCAACACGAGAGTGCGGAGGCTACCTTCTAAGAACTACCTGACCTGTCTGGTATCCTCCATCCTTCGGACGTGCCCAAACCTTTTAGCTGCCGCTTTCCAAGGACGTCACGCACCTTAGTACCCCTCCTCTCATAATTCTAGACAATTCAGCCTGTTTTGCCACGATCCCTATAAATTCCTCTCTCCTAGCAACAATATTTTAAATTCGGCTGCCTCTCTCTGGCTGCCTCATCCCTACGGATGCCCATGCTCTTGAACTTTTCTTTTATACTCATATTGATTAGACTTATTAATATCTGTGTTATTCCCTACTCATTTAGAATAAAACATATGCAATTGTAAATATCATCGTATATGGCTTATAGCCGCTGTTTTTATAATCAAAACCCTTTCATAAATCGATGTATAGCTAATAAATAAGATGTTGTTTTATCCCTTTGTCATATTGTTTTATCTAATTATTGCTGTATGTATCATTAGTCTTCGACTAGTCCTTTTAAATCAATAATAATTATATAATCTTTATTTGTTATGATCACTATTTTCAATAAAAAAGATTATCCAAACAATCCATGTAGGGTCATGGATTCAGTAGTGTGCAGAAATTAGGCAGTTTCTTGGTCAGCGGTCGTGCATGGAGTTTATGATTAGATCCTGATCACCCTTTAACTTTGTTCTTAACTTTTTACCTACGTAAGTACTTATTTGCCTGTGAATTGTTTTGTTAATTCATAAATATTTTTAAAAATTAAAAAAATGGACCCTTCCTGGGTCCAACTATGTAGGTTTGTTAATCCTACAGTCGTGATCATAGAAATTGCATCACCTATGATTGTTATCTTTTCAATCCTTAATGAGTATACAAGTAAGGGATTTCATTTGTTTACTTACCAGCATTAGAGACAGATGTAATCAGTGACTTATAGTTTAGTTGGTTCCAGAGTGGATAATATTAAACACGTTATTTCCTATTATTATGTCCGATAGAAGGAGTTTCAAACAAATGTCCAAAGAGGGTCCCGCAAGGGAACCCAAAGAGGAAAAAGTTAAAATAGTGGCATTTTCTGAAGCTTGACTTTCCTCGCGGGAGATACTCGTAACAAAGAGAGTGAGGTGCAACCGGTCCACTGTGGTGAGAATAATAAAAATAAACTCCTTCTCAGGGATCTACCGAGCCAAAGAAAGGCACTGGAATGAAAAGGAAGATAGGTGAGCGTTTAGATCGCATGATGATGAGATTATCATTAGAAAATCGCTTCAAAACTGCAAAGGAAATATCTAGAGATCTAGCAGATAGCAATTTAGCAGAAGGAAGTCGATAAACAGTTGTCAGAAGATTAAGAGAAAATGGTTTATGGGTAAGAAAACCAGACAATAAGCTATTTCTTAACACAAAAATGAAACAATCTCGCCTAAATCGGGTGCGGAATTTTGAAAACTGGACGACTAATGATTGCAGGAAAGTGATGTTTTTGGATGAAAGTAAATTCAACATCTTCAGTTCTGACAGTGCTCCATACGTAAGACGTCGGTCAAATGAAAGATTTGACGAATCTTGTATGTTAGAAACAGTGAAACATCCGGCAAGTGTGATGGTCTGAGGATCTTTTTCTTACTCAGAAGTTCATGTTATCAGTCTTAGGGCCTATGCACACGGGGATACTGGAAATGAACTAAACCAGTTGGTAACTTGGATTTCTCACCAGTTACAGACTGAATGGCGACTTGACTCCGCACACGAGGCAACTCATAGCAACCGAAATCTCCAGTTCGTTCAGCGTTTTCATGGATATCGCTCGAGCAATGTGGGAAAGTCGAGTGATGACGAAATCTTTGGGTACACCCATACTGAAACAGTGGCCTAACCCACCAGCTTACCTATTCCAGATAAATGCAATTTGTTTTCTCTAATCTTTTGTACAAATGATTCTCAGTAATAAGATTGGACAAATTTGTTTTCTCTAATCTTTTGTACAAATGATTCTCAGTAATAAGATTGGACAATGCCATCTATCAGCAATAACTAAAACCATTTAATAAATTATTCTAATGTCAATAGAATAAACTACGGGTAATAGAACTAACATATTTTCAGTTATCATGGTATTAAGATTTGGCCACTGTTGCTCTCATAGCCTCAATTAGCCAAATCTATGTAGAAGTAGTTGTTAATGTCGACAATAGACCCGACTTCCCCCATGCCTTCTCATACGTTTCTACTTGAACATAACTGTCAATGGACAAGTACTATTTACTTTACTATTTTACCCGGACCCCGACTTCTGCCCAGGCCTTCTCCGTTTCCTGCTTCCTCGAATATCCAGGAAGGTTGAAATTGTACAAAATAGGGTGTTTTTCCACCTCCCCTACCAGCTGTAAATAAAAACTGGAAACTCAAATCACGAGGCAACCCGACACGCGAATCATACAGGCGATTAGTTATAAACGAATTCAGTGAATCACAAATCCGTCCGTGTGCGGCGTCTCATTGTAATGCATAGATAGTAACTCAAAGTAAACCGGTTGGAAATTTGCGTAATTAATCAGTTTCTTTTTAGTTTCCCCGTGTGCATAGCCTTACTGAACGGACTTGGGGCATGGCGCACCTGTTTGTTTACACACAACAATGAAAAAGACTTAAATGAATCAAATGGATCCTTCCCTTCTGTTCTAATTCTTGTTTGTTTTCTCTTTAGTGACTACATTTTACGCAGTAAAAACTGATAGTTCGACTTAAATTGAATTTTAATGACGATAGGGTCGACCATTTATATTTCACCACCTCCATTTACTGGAGGAGATTGAGGAGTACCGCTTTATGAGTCTTACTATTGTTTACTTGATTGATTTTAGTTAGCATAATTGTATTTGTGGTTAATAACATAATGATTTTGGTGTTTCAGATATGACTGATGTGGTACTGCCGCGCGGCTCAGTTGGGCTGCGCGAGGGGTGCCGTTCCCCCGTTGGCCGCTATTCGGGCCTGGGACTGCCGGAGCTGAAGCACTCCAAGTCTGACGACCTGATGCTCCAGTCGGCACCAACCGGGCCTCCCGAGATTCAGCACGGCATCTCCGAAGCGTCGCTGCAGATCCAAAGGGAGGCCTGCGTCGTGTTCGAGGACGACCTGGGCGGGATACCACAATACTATTCCGACTCGGAGACCCTCCGCCCCCCCGAGCGGCCCCCCTTGAAGATAACGGGGGACTTCTCCGCTGACGGGGGATCCAAGCGGGCCTCCCAGGTCATATCGATTTATGACAGGGTGGACCCGGAGGACTCGATAAAGGACATTATCTCCGAGAACGACTTCTATCGGTAAGTAGATATTTTGTTTATTATTACTCAAGTTTAGTTAATCACAAATTAATTATATTTTCGTAAGTGGAAATTTGAGGGATTCTTCGTCCTTTTTTATGTGTCTAAGGGAACCAATAGTTCTCATCTTGACCATTGAGCTTAGTAAACGAAATTCTCTCAGGTCTTGTTTGATCTTTTTTCCAATCTTTCACTAAATTACTAGGTTGTTACATAAGTCCTTGTGCATTAGTATACAATTATTTCAAATAACATATGTATTTGCTGTTACTATACAACATTGTTGAGTCTATTCTTCTTAAAATACAAAAATCCATCAAGTATAAACAAAGCATCACTTCTTTCCTAAATCGATTTTGCCAACCACCGTTTGCTCAACTTCACCTACTTATGTTTGCTTGGGTTTTTTTTAAAATATCTCTTGTATTAGGTTCTTGTAACTGAAAAGGGACTCGCTAATGGGCTTGGGCCTCTGTAAAGTCTTTTGAATCGGAACCTTGTTTTTCTTTTCGCATTGCACGTGCGTTAAAAAATGTAAATGACACCCTAGAGCTAACTCGAGTCAAAAGAAATTAATAGATTAGTCTAACAAAATTTTTGTTAGTGTCCACGCACTAGGACTTTTGAAACAATCTAGTTCATCTATTCTGTGGTTTCACTCTAATCTTGATCTATTCCTAGATTTAACAATCTTATTGAATTGATTAAATTAACGGAAAATTACAAATATATGTACTTTACGGTATATACACAAATTCATTCCAATCAATGTTATAAAGCTTAAACAGTATTTAACCATTTCAATATTGGAGATTTTGTTTCAAATAATTAAAAAGAAATTTACTAGGAAATAAAACAACTGAAGTAGAGCAAGGGAGTTAACCATTACTACAACAAAAATAGGGAGTCACAATTACGCAACTACTTACCCCCACCTCCCGTCGTTATTAAACCATAGGAAATTCACCCCCCTGTCATTTAATGTTGTCTTTGCACAGATTTGTGTCCACTCTACAACTTTAAGAGCTGGCTATCAAGGAAATTGAATTAATTTGAATACCTTTTACTTATGATTTTCTGAATAGAGTGGTTTTATCTTAAATGAGTTAGTGTCGCGTGTGACACGCGCCGCATCATCACAGTTATTATATATCACTTCTGATGAAAGTGTCAGCTTTTTTCTTTTATCATTTAGCTGCTTTCTCTTATTTTCAATTAATTATACTTTTTTAGACGTAATAATTTAATTTTTTGTCTTATCGATAGCTGATAATGTTGCCCTATCTTTGGATCTGGTTGCTTATAAAAAGCAAATACTACATGCTGAACAGGGTAGAATGGCGCAGAAACGAATTTCCTATCTCAATCTGTTGAGGAGATAGAATTTTTTTTGTTTTTATTTTTTAAATCTTATTTTTTTTCTGAAAAATGGCAGTTTTCTCTAATTTGGTTTTAGCATAGAAACAAAAACGATTATATATTTTTAATCAGCATTGAATTTTCTAAAAGATAAGGTAGGTCTAGTTATTTTAAATCAGAGTTGGGCAGTAGTTAACGAAATTTTTAACTACCAACTACAAGTTAAGTAGTTGCACGGAGCAACTACTAACTAGTAGTTGGTAGTTAGATATATACAACTACTTTTTTCAACTACAATAAAAGTAGTAAGAATTTTTAACTACCAACTACTAGATAGAAGAAGTAGTTAAAATGTTTAACTACCAACTACTAGATAGAAGAAGTAGTTAAAATGTTTAACTACCAACTACTAGTTGGTAGTTAAAAAGTAATTAACTACAACTACAACTACAATTCTAAAAAACCAGTCCTAAACTAATTTTCATGCTCTCCATTCTTTTTATTTACAATTCAATTGTTTGGTTTTCTCCTTCGATGGGCTCTTGTTCCGTAACCAACCAATCAAACATAGAATCGAAGGAGTGAGGGTGGGGGCATGGCAGCCAGTCCAGGACTGCTTGCTGGAACAAGCACACTAGAAAATAGTTTGAATTTCGATTTCGTTCACATGGGGGTTTAATATTATGTTATCGGGGCCGATGTTTTTGAAAAAAATATTCATTTTGTATTTTAATAGCGGAGGAGGGAGGGGGCGCACTTTAAAAATTTAAATTAGATTTTTGGAGTTTTTTCACAAAGGTGTCCAATATTATCGAGGACTGTGTTCTTCAAAACAAATTTTCATATTGTTTTTAGTGGGGGGGGGCGCTAATATTGATAATGATTACCTTTTCGGATTTTTTTCACGTCAGGGTCTAATATAATGTTATCTAGGACAGTTTATACGAAAATAATATTTATTTTGAATGTGATCTAATCATATTTTTTATATTTCTTTTTTATAATTTGTATGAGTGTTTATCTTTAATTATAGGTTCAGATTTTGTTCCTCCCTTTCCTCGCCTTTTTTTAGGCTATACGGGGTTTCCCGGGCCAGGGGAGTGGGTGGGGGATTGATGCCGAGTATTATTAAATTTTTCCTGGCTCCGATTACTATCTTCGGGTTATCAATCATACGTTACCATGGGCAACGCGTATTTTCTAACGCGTTTGCCCACTCGGCTAAAATAATATGATTTAAATATTGCCAGGGTTTATTTGGGAATTATTTTTCATTTACCATTTTAAACATTAAATGATAACATAAGATCACATTCCAAATAAATATTATTTTCGTATAAACTGTCCTAGATAACATAATATTAGACCCTGATATGAAAAAAAAATCGAAAAGGTATTCATTATCGATATTAGGCGCCCCTCTCCGCCACTAAAATACAATATGAAAATTTGTTTTGAAGAACACCGTCCTCGATAATACTGGACCCCTGTGTGAAAAAACTCTGAAAATCTAACTATTTCCCAATGCGCCCCCCACCCACCATTAAAATACTAAAAATGAATATTCTTTTCAAAAACCCTATCCTTGATAACATAATATTGGATCCCCGTGTGAATGAAAAACGAAATTCAAATATTCTAGTCGCCCCTCCCCCTCCTCCAATTAAATACAAAATGAATATTTATTCAAAAACATCCCCAATAACTTAGTAATGGACCCCCGTTAGATAAAAATCGGAAAATGTTACTACTTTCAATGTTAAAGAGCCCCCCCACCCCTTACTAAAACTTTAAAATATATATTAATGCTAATGGATACTTAGAGAGATGGATGGATACCTGGTCATGATATAATATGCAATGGGGTAGACCGGGCGAACATGAAGGAGTGGCTCACTAATATTCCGAAGTTGGAGAAGTTATTCCGAATAATATTTGGATAGTCATCACATTTGGATAGTAGTTATTAGTTAAATAATTGTAATTACCAACTACAGTTTGTAGTTAGTAGTTAACATATTGTAACTACTTTTTCTAACTTGTAGTTGGTAGTTGGAAAAATTTAACTACTAACTACAAGTTAAAAAATGTAGCTGCCAGCTGTTAACTACTAACTACAAACTGTAGTTAGTAATTGTAACTACAATAAAACCAAAGTAGTTGTAGTTAGAAGTTAGTAGTTGTAACTACATTTTGCCCAACTCTGTTTTAAATCCACTTTCAGGGGGCCTTTTAACACAGACGTGCAAAACACAAAACATTTATTAAAACTTAAATTTTGAATAGTTTTTTAAAATTCCTCACTCCCCGCTAGAGCACCCGAGAAGCCATCAAATTTCCTAAAAACTGCGGAATTTAGTTAGCTTTTTATTGGTGTAACCCATGATACATTTGCACTTTACCTCGTGGGCATTAGATGTTATTATCTTAAAAAACGAGGATAAAGAAAATTGTCCTTCTTGCGTGGTCAGATGTAAACTCACTACTCTATATTAATAGAGTTATCCTCTTCTTGAACTTCCCATGATTTAGAATTTTTTTTCTCTTTTTTAAGAATAAACAGAACAATGTATGAATGTAATGAATGAAACTATGGCTATAAATGTGAGGCATTTATCTTATAAGATAAATGCCTCATATTTATATACATTTTTTATAGTAACATTGCTTTTTTTCAGATTTGTTTTGTTTAAAAGACATTACGAAAAGTACCTCCATATATCGAAGAAGTACGAAGAAGCTAGAAACATCGCTTACTACTTGGAAGAAAAATACCACGAAATTAAGGTATGTTAGTTACTTATGATTAGCTGAAGACTTTTATCTAATTCTGCTACATTTCTTTTATTATATTTTTTTTTTTAATTCTTCTTGAGTGACGTAATAAACTTTCGATTAATTTTTCAACAAATCAAAGCCATATAATCTGTTTATATGCTTATAACAAAGAATATCTGTTTAAAAAAATTAATACAAAATTAAGCTTTTACGTTGTGAATTATACCAGAAATGTTTAAAGCGAGACCTATAATTCTAAACTTCCACTCTCCTTTGTAGATATAATAATTAAAACGTTAAAGTATTCTTAATGCTTCGTGGAATAAATTCTTAGAATTTCAGTTGTATAAGGATTTAAAAAATTGCTATAATTTTTGTTTATTTTGTACCAAATCACAGCATACAATATACAAGGTCTTTTAAAAAAAGCTTACAAATCTATATATATATATATATATATATATATATATATATATATATATATATATATATATATATATATATATATATATATATACAATCAATTGATTAGTGTGTGTAGCGAGTGCTCATCCTTGAGATGTTCCTGAGCTAGTGCTGGTCTTTTATTGGATCAGTATTTTTTTTTTCTGTTTAATTTATGAACTTAAATTAATATAATAAAGCGTAGCATGTCTCTTATGATACATTTGTTTGCGCGTGTGTGTGTAGCGAGTGTGTGTAGCGAGTGCTCATCCTTGAGATGTTCCTGAGCTAGTGCTGGTCTTTTATTGGATCAGTATTTTTTTTTTCTGTTTAATTTATGAACTTAAATTAATATAATAAAGCGTAGCATGTCTCTTATGATACATTTGTTAGCGCAAAATCTAATTCAGTACAATAAATAAAAAGAAAACCTGAGGCTCTGAAATTATTTTTGACATATGTCAGCAATGATGAAAGAGATAACCGAATGCTGGGGTTAAATGATTTTATTAAGTTCAGCCCGACGTCATTCCTTAGTCAGCATCTCATAGTCCTGCTCCAGGCCCAAGAGGTTGTCCTGCGCGATGTCGAACTCCTTTTCTTCCAGCCCCTCACCAGTGTAATGGTGGAAGAAGGCCTTCCTATCCTTCATCAGGTGGTACTTGATGTTGATGCTGGTCCAGGCCTCCCTGATCGCTGTCGTGTTGGAAAGCATGCAGACTGCCCGGGTGGTATGAGCCAGGTCGCCACCCTCAACGTGGGCCGGGCAGGAGCTGTTGATGCCCACCTTGAACCCGGAGGGAGACCAGCCGACGAAGCGGACGGACCTCTTTGCCTTCACGGTGTGGATGGCGGCGTTCACGTCTTTTGGGGCCACGTCACCGCGGTAGAGGAGCACGCACGCCATGTAGCGTCCGCTCTCCGTGATGCATTTCACCATTCTGTTGGAGGTCTCAAAGCACCTGTGATTTAAAGTACGCTTATAATCTACAATTAAAATAAATTAGGATTTTAACAATTAAAAAAATTAGTAAAATTATAAAGTAAGTATGGTTAACATGCCAATGGATTACCGACTTACTATGCTGTATGACTATATTTGATTTAAAAGTTTGATAGGAATGATGTCCAGGTCTATCAATCATATGATCCATTCGGCACTCTAGAAAATAATCACAGTCAATGGATTAATTTCTAAAGGGTTTGAGAAACGGAAAAGTGCTGAACGCGTTAAGTAATGAACAAATTTCTCACATTGTGACCAGAAAACCTATTCCCCGTTTCCCACTTCTCGTGGAAAATAAGGGAAGCCCTGCACAATCCGTCAACTTCAAAGCTCAGATGACAATCGTTATCAACCGTCGCGGTAGGCAGTACATAATGTATTCAATTTTTGACAATGTTATACTATTTTGAAATTTCTGATATAGACGTGCTTACCTGTTAGTAATGTCAGATACTGTTAGGTTCCCATGATCAGCGTACTTATTGGCCAGAATGGGGGCGTAGCTGACCACCGGGAAGTGTATCCTCGGGTAGGGAACAAGGTTGGTCTGGAAGTCGGTGAAATCGGCGTTGAGGGATCCCATGAAGCGGAGGCTGGCCGTCATGGAGGAAACTGCTTGTGCAAGCAACCTGTTGAGGCTCGAGTAGGTCGGGCTGTCGATGTCCAAATGGGCATGGCATATGTTGTACATAGCCTCGTTGTCGGCCAACAGGACGCAGTCTGTCAGCTGCAGTGTCATGTGAGTCGAGAGGACTGCGTTATAGGGCTCCACCACTGCCGTCGCCATCTAGGGAAATATTGGAGACATTATTTCATGTCAAATGTTAATGGGTTTTATTCAAACGATACAAAATGAGTCCTGTTTAATGGAGTTAGGCCAGGATTTCGTTATTAGTACTGCTAGTCACTTCCTAAGTTTAAGATTTAGACTTTCTTCCAGGATATACCCTATTTTGAACGAAAAAACCCAAAATGGATGAAGAATTTTTATGAAACCGTTACTGCACCACTGTAGAATGAAAATCAAAATGCAAGTAACTTTGGTGGTAAATTATGTTAAAGGGAACTACATATTATATGAAGAAAGGGTTGTATATTTCTTGAGAGATTTTCGAGCGAAGTTTCCTCCTCTTAGACGTCATATCTTAATTGAATGAATGAGCCGTCCGCACTCGTCATGAATGACAGAGGATGTTAAGCATTGAAATTCCAGTGTCCCGCCTTGAAGGCTTGTGGGCTAAACTTAAAAGAACAAGTAAACTAATGAAAAAAACTAACTACAAATACTACAAAACAAATTATTGTGACACAATGGTTATGAAGTAGTACCAGAGCTATATAGTCTCAGAAAAAGAGGATCAGCCCCCTGTACAACGTCGGCTTGAAATTGAGAATTCATCGAGAACTGACAATATTGTTGCCGAAACCCAGAAAAGATGAAAGACATGAGGAAAATATCATGTTGACTTTTCAATTATAGGTACCTATTCATTATGTATCGTACGACTTACAGTTGGAGAGGGGAAGATGGCGATCTCGATCTTGCTCTTCTTCCCATAATCATGTTCGAGGCCCTCTACGATCAAAGCGTTGAACCCGGAACCCGATCCTCCGCCGAAGGAGTGGAAGAGGAAGAAACCCTGAAGTTTATCGCAGGCTTCCGCTTGTCTCCTCAGGGCGTCCATTAACTTGGGGACCATCTTCCGCCCCGTCGTGTAGTATCCCCTCGCGAAGTTGTTGGCAGCGTCTTCCGTCCCCGCAAGCAGCATGTTCGGCATATAGAGCTGTTTGTGTTTGCCCGTCCGCACCACATCTGAAATTTAATGACCGTGCAGGTAGTTAATGACGGTGCTAAAACTTATAATCACTTAGTAAACCGATTTTTGAAGAAGTATGGTCAAGATGAGATCATTCTACACATCAGGCCTTTAAAGAAATCAAGAAAACCTTACTACTAATTGCGTTGACGATTTTAAGACACACGTAAGAACTAGTGTTTGTACAGTAATTGCAAATGGTTTTTACTTTCACTTACCTATATTTGAAATATATAGTAAGTGGAAGTATTGCGATCGTGAAAAATTTCGACTTCCGGTTTTCAACGGAAATACCCGTTTTGGGGTCTCCTGAGTCCAATTAACCAAGTCCCGCGAAATGGTCTGTGTGTGTGTGAACAGACTAGCTCAAAAACTATAAACCGTGCGAACCTGAAATTGAATATTTAGTGTATGTATATGCCCGCGATGTGACAGTAAAAATTTCATCAAAATTGCTCAAAGGGAGGGGGTACTTTATTTAATAACTTTTTAAGTTTTTTTCGATTTTCTCAAAAACGGCTCTAACGATTTTGATTAAACTACGTATTTGATCTATTTATATGCCCGAGATATAACTAAAAATTTCATCAAAATTGATCAACCGGAGGGGGGACTTTACTTAATACATTTTGTATCATTTTCACGTGTTTTTTTTATTTACTCAAAAAAGGCTTTAACGATTTTGATCAAACTGGGTATTTGATGGATGTATATGCCAAAGATGTGATAGTCAATATTTCATCAAAATTGGTCAAACGGAGTGGGCACTTTATTTCATAATTTTTTCCAATTTTTACCTTTTTTTCGATGATCTCAAAAACGGCTTTAACGATTTCTATCAAATTCGTCATGTTTAATGAAAATTATGTGTTCTTTAATATCAATGATGACAAACCATTGTTCATAATTTAATTCATTCATTCATTCATTCATAAATTCATTCATATTTAAAGCCGTTCTCTTCATTTGAGAAATGACAATTAACAAAACGCATTAATTTCTAATCCAAGTAAGTTGGTAAGTGAAAGTTGTGTGTTGCGCGCACGCACGAGATTTTTACAGTAGCATTGCTGACACTTCTTCTAATGTAATGGGTAAAAGGTGGTAAATTCAGTTTGGTTTTATGAGTGGTTTGACTTCGGGTTGGAGCAGTATAGAAAGAAACTTAAGGAAGCACCTTTTAACTTACGAATTGCTTGTTGGGGGAGGAAAAGCATATGTCCTTCCACAACAAATTCCTTAACCGAGAGAAAAGTGTAATCTGGCATTTCATAATTTAAATTTTTAAAAGTATATGAAAACGTTTCTTCTTTTACATTAAGAGATTCTTTTATCTTCAATTATTTTTCCGACATGTAACACTTATTTTATTTTATTAGAAATATAATTTTCTTGAATTATATGTCTCGTTATGTAAAAATAAATTAAAACGAATAACGAATTTTTTGGACATGCCGGGTTTCTCAAATTTTTAATACAATAATCGGAACCGGTCATTACCCCAAAATTCATTTTTTTAATCAATATCAGCCCACCCCTCTAAGCTCTAGAGCTAGCCCGCTCCGGATAGGCAACAGATTGCCCATCACCTGTTGTCGAAATATCACCTGTTGTAATCGCGTGCTGGGTGATCCGTCTATACTATCAAAGGAAGGATGGCAGACGATTAATAATTTTTATTTGTAATAGAATTAAATAAAAGTAAAGCCTTTATTATTCATATGGGAAAAAATCTATTTATCAAATAGTTAAGTCAAACAAAAAAATAACTGTATACTAGATTATTATGGTAAAAATAGTAAACTCTTGCTGGAAAAGATTTAAGATCATCATCATGGACTTTAATAAGTAGTGATGGTCTATTTTGTAAAACTTCAGTAATATGTGATTGTATCTCGGTGGCATTATAAAATATCTCTCCAATCAGTGTGCTTCCGCGATAAAACCTCTGTAACTAGGAAAATCACCATTTATAATCTTTAAAAACGTATGTCACGGTACGCATATACATCATTGCATTATTTGTACCTTCTTTATACGACCTGCTTTTATGTTTTGAAACCTTTTACTTTTTTAATAACTGTACTTTAATAAACATGTTCTAATGACGTTGCGATTGTAGTTCATGATTTCAACATGAAATTCACTATCCTTTGAAACTTCCTTAGTCAAACACCATTCCACCAACTAGGTGGAAGTATAGCAATGGCTATCTTCTGTTATTCCGCAAACCCTTAATATTCTGCTATTAAACACATGAACTAAAAACAAACCTAAGAATTTTAGGATACCTGAATATTAAAAACTGATCGTTGTTATTGCTAGAATTTAGTTGAAATTTTTAATAAGGTTTGTGTTTTACAGAAGATGAACCAAAAGTTGTCTTCGTTCCTTGAATGGAATTATTTGTTTACCCTACCGTTCTGTTTCCCGGTCCCAAAATTAATGCTACTATCAGAGAGGCGCTCAGAAAGGGGTTGTCACTACTTCAAATGTTTTTCGAGCCGCAGCTCCAATAAATCTTCTATACTTTCCCTTACTATATATATATATATATATATATATATATATATATATATATGAAATAATGAGTAAGGGGAAGTATTGCGATCGTGAAAAATTTTGACTTCCAGTTTTCAACGGAAATACTCGTTTTGGGGCCCCTGAGTCCAAACAACCTATTCCCGTGAAATGATATGTGTGTGTATGAACAGTCTTGCTAAAAAACCATAAATGCTGAAATAGGGTATTTGACTATGTAAATGTTACAGCATAAATTTCATAAAAATTGGTCAACTGGAGGGGGCACTTTATTTACCAAATTTTGTCATATTTTTACGTTTCTTTCGATCTTCTCACAACGGCTCTAACATTTTCCATTAAACTCCTAATGTTTAATGAGAATCAATTATTCTTTAATGTTATAATAGAAATGTTCTGAGTAGGCTTGAATGGCAAAGAAAATTTTTTTTTTTTTTCCTATAAAGTACCTTTCATTTTGGTTATATAGAGAAATTAACTGTCACTCATTATGCCTGAAAATAAGAAATGTTTAATCATGAAATATGAAAAAAATCTAATACACATATACATATAGGACAAAAATCAAAAATATTACATATTATACATATTATATACATATACAAATTATACGTATTATCATCAAAAATATTATATATTATTATGAAGCTTTCAAAAACTAAATAGAGAATTTTATTGAACTATAATTATACTTAAGTTTAGAAACTTTAGTTCCTTAATAGATTTCTGAATGCAATATAAAGTTGTTTTAGAGGAACAATAATCGTTCTCGGTTTTCGGAAAGGCATAAGAGACAAACATTTTAAAATTAAGTTTTAATTTACTATGTGCCGCAAATACGCCTTCTATTGATTCTCCTTTAGGAAACATTCGCAAAAAGAAACACGCAATAAAAATAAAGTAAAAAACTCGAAAAATTAGGATTTTTTAGGTCCCATAAAAAAATAAATAAACAATAATGGATCGTTATGTAGAGAAACAAAAATAAGTAAAAAAATCTGGTGCGTGCGCGCAACACACAACTTTCACTTACCAACTTACTTAGATAAGAAATTGACGTGTTTTGTTAAATATCATTTCCCAAAGTCACACATTTTTCTACATTCATATCTTATTTTTATTAATCGTTAAAGCCGTTTTTGAGTAAATAAAAAACCCCGTGAAAATGATACAAAATTTATTAAGTAAAGTCCCCCCTTCGGTTGATCAATTTTGATGAAATGTTGGCTATCACATATTTGGCATATACATACATCAAATACCCAGTTTGGTCACAATCGTGAAAGCCGTTTTTGAGTAAATAAAAAAAGCACGTAAAAATGATACAAAATTTATTAAGTAAAGTGCCCCCTGCGGTTGATCAATTTTGATGAAATTTTTACAGACATATCTCGGGCATATAAATAGATCAAATACTAAGTTTAATCAAAATCGTTAGAGCCGTTTTTGAGAAAATAAAAAAAACACGTGAAAATGTTACAAAATTTATTAAGTAAAGTCCCCCCTCCGGTTAATCAATTTTGATGAAATTTTTACAGTCATATCTCGGGCATATAAATACATCAAATACCCAGTTTGATCAACATCGTTAAAGCCGATTTAGAGTAAATAAAAAAAACACGTGAAAATGTTACAAAATTTATTAAGTAAAGTCCCCCCTCCGGTGAATCAATTTTGATGAAATTTTTACAGCCATATCTCGGGCATATAAATAGATGAAATACTCAGTTTAATCAAAATCGTTAGAGCCGTTTTTGAGAAAATCGAAAAAAACCTAAAAAGTTATTAAGTAAAGTACCCCCTCCCTTTAGGTAATTTTGATGAAATTTATGCTGTCACATCGCGGGCATATACATACACTAAATACCCAATTTCAGGATCGCACGGTTTATAGTTTTTGAGCTAGTCTGTTCACATACACACACACACACACACACACACACACACACACACACACACACACACACACACACACACACACACACACACACACACACACACACACACACACACACACACACACACACACACACACACAGACCATTTCGCGGGACTTGGTCATTTCGACTCAGGGGACCCCAAAACGTGTATTTCCGTTGAAAACCGGAAGTCGAATTTTTTCACGATCGCAATACTTCCACTTACTATATATTTCATATATAGGTAAGTGAAAGTAAAAAATGTGTGAAGTTAATGAATGGAGTTTAAATATTTATCAAAACACTTCGATTTCTAATCTAAGTAGACTGGTAAGTGAAAGTTGTGTGTTGCGCGCATCGCACCATCATTTTTGCAACGATTCCGCAAACTAGGCTTTCATTTGAAAAATATGCGATATTCGGTAACAGTTGTGTATATATACGTGTTTATAAATATGCAAACATGAGAAACAAGATGATGCAGAAAACTGTGTTCGAATCCCTGCCGTTGCCAATCTTTACTCTGTAGATAAAAAAACTGAAAGCTTTTATACATTAACAAAGCTATTATTAAGTATGAAAATGATTCAATAATATTGCTTATAGTTCGAAGGTATTAATTAGTTTGATCAAAGACGGATATTCTTCTAAATGAGATAACTGGTGTTATTTATTTTCGTTTTCATGAATTAAGGACTTATTATTAAACATTTTAATAAGAGGCCTAATTACTGAGAACAATACTGGCACCACTATAAGAAGGGACCCTTAGCCGCAGTCTCCACTAGCCCAATTACTTTTATCGCTCGTTTCCTACTCGTGGATTTAATGATGCAACGGACTTAACTCTTGGGTTTATTTTGGCGTTGAAAATCGTCCGTTGAGGCTTATTAGCTTTCAAGTAACCTAATTCCGCCTTTTACGAAATGATTTTTTAAGGCCCTTTCGGATTGTTATATTCCGTTTAAACTACCGTACTATTTTTTCAATTTATATAAGTTATGGTTCTTTCTTCAGTAAGAAACCTTTTTTATCAACTTTAATGACAGACCATTGTTTATAAGTAAAGGCGTTAGAGAAAGAGTTGTCAACGTGTTTTGGAACATAATAGAAATATTTGTTTCCATGGTAACTAAATTAAGTTTTCAGCAACTACATAGAAAATTATAAAATCATACTCGATGGAGTATATTATGCTTGCGTTGCCGAATTATCACAATTAAGAACTTCATTTAACAATTAAAAAAAATTAGTGTACTTTAGAGACCAAATAAAAACAAAAATAAGTAAATGGATGTGTGAGTTTAAGGAATAGCGTTTACATATAATTATTATTGATATCAAAACACTTCAAACACACAAGTATTGATATTAGAACACTTCAATTTCTAATCTAAGTATGTTCGTAAGTTACAGTTTTGTGTTGCGCGCATGGTACCAGATTTTTTAACTCTTGAGATTTGTGTTTCCTCTTCACAAATTCAAGATATTCCGACCTCTAATGGTTGTCCTGAAAACTTGAGAGTGTATTGCGGACGTACTTTATGAAGAACACAATAGGACATACTAGTTATCCCCTCAGTACATTCTAAACCAGGTGCGATGGTAACAATGAAAATTCCTTTTGTTAGAGAAACACCTTGCGCGTACCTGCTTTACCACTGTACGTGGGCCCCTCTGAATTCTTTGTTCGACGGTAAATTCATCGGGAAGGGTCACGAACTTTAGTTTAAAATATATATTTATGAACTAGTACTTCCTTAAGAGAACTCTCTCATCACATACCGATCCTTTCTGCATTTTGGCGGTTATAAATGCAAAAGCTGGGGCCAATATGAATCTATACTAAATCTTTCCAAAACCTATCTACCTACCAACGCACTCTAGCTCTATAGCTCGTGCTAGACTCTGGCTTCTGAAACTATTCTCGCCCATTCGTTCATGTTAGCTGGCATGTCTTCTCCATGTCCCCACTCCAATCTGGCGCAGGTCCGCCTCTACGTCTTCCAGCCATCTAAAACGTGGTATTTCTCTCGCTCGGCTTCCTCCCGGCACTTTTCGGCAAATGATTCGCTGTAATTCTCTTCACATGGCCAATATTCATATTCTCGTATCTCTAGTTTGATGAATACCATTATGCCTGATGCGCTCTACATCTCAATAATCTCTTTGTTGGGACTACTGGCCGGATGATTGTTCGATTTATCATTAATTTTTCTCTTCGTGAGGTTTCCAAAACGGAGTGAGAGAGTTTCATTAAAAAAAGTCAGATAGGACGTGAAATCTCCACTTTTATTTGAAAAGTGGAAAATTAGGAAACCTGTTTGTTCGCAGAATCTAAATCTTCGATTCTGAGTATTTAAAAACTCTTTTCTCTAGCTTCGGTTATAAGAAAGCTTACTTAAAAAAAAAAAAAAATAAAACATGGACTTCCGAGAAAGGCAAGAGTGTTAATAAAACATTTTCACGAGTTTTTGAAATTTCATTTATTGATATTTACAAGTGTAATAATTAAATAAAGTTAAGTAAATGGGGAAAAAAAAATTAAAGCATCATATATAAACTTTTAGAGAAACTATCGATTGCAAGAGCCCTCTAATAAGTATATTGTTTTATTTAGAAGGCCCCGAGGGAATCTTCTTCACAAGAGAGTTTAGATGGATATGGAGTTTATTGTAATAGGATATTAATCTGAGCCTAGCCAAAGCTATCAGGGTCTGAATAATTTAATTTGTGGCAACCTAAGGAGCACTACGGATTTTGAATGCGAGAGGAATATGATGGTATGGGGCCTAAAGTAATAACTCCTTTAGTCCAAAATAACTATCATTATCGTCATGTAAATGTTTGTAATTGATCGGTTCAGAGTTACGGCTTTTAAATAGTTATAGAAGGCCCTTTTCAGTTTATGTGGGCTTAATTAGCATTAATTAATGACCCCCCACCAGGTACTTTTTGCAATGTGATCCCTCACCAATAGTCAGTACAATTACGTGTCCTTTTTATCTCATTGAGGCCGCACAGTGGGACGAATCGCCAATCTAGTTGGAAATAATTCTGGAAGCGACTTATTTCATTTTAATTTTTCTAAACGATTAAATTTAAGCATGAATTAATAAATAAAAGTCAACAAAATGTTATGTTTATAAATCCTGACTAAGGATTTATAAAAATAAAATAAAATCTATAATTAAAATAGAAAAAAGTAAAATATAATTATTTAAGTAAATTGTATATAATGGAATAATTATATTAATAATTATTTTTAAAATGTATTATTCTAAAATTATAAATTAAAATAAAATATAAATTAATAAATTCCATCAAATAAATGTAAAAATTAAATTTCATTAAATTGTAATATCAAATTCTCAAAAACAAATATTTCATCATTCTGATTTATTCAAATCTTAAATATCTTAATCCAGGTTACATTCTGCTTCACAAATCATTAAGGTAACGCCGGCAGTCTCTTTTTAAAATAAAATAACTAAAGGTCTACAATATCGACTAGACAAAGTTACATGGTTGAACAAGGCTAAATTTGTATTGTTCCCTAACTCATATAAGGCACTCACTAATGACAGATTTACGCCTGAAATAAATCGCACACACATAAACAGGTATCATAGCAATTCGTATAGAAACATTTATTTTTTATTTAGTGTTGATTATACTCTATAAAAATATTTGGGTGTAGGTCAGAGTAAATTTTTGGTAACCCAATTTGTTTAAAAGAATAAAATAAGTAGCTTACCGACTACTGGAAATAAATGAGTGTACGTCTCATTTTCAAAGCCAAACACAGATATTAACTTCCTTGCCGAATCGCCTTTCATAGCCAGGTATAAAGTAGTTTCCAAAACAAAAAAAAAGACACTTATTTAGTTAGTTAGGCACACTTGGAATAAGATGTGAAAATTAACTGACAACATCGTGACAGATTTTCGGTGTTAAACCTTTTTTTTATTTTTTAGGCTTTTGTTTAAAGGAATATATGGTTTTTGAATGACTCCGGTAGACTGATGATTTCATGAAACCGGCATTATTTTTTTTTTTCATTTTCATCTATTCTTTGTTCCCAAAAATAAAAGAAATCTCTTTCGGAAAAAAAAAATTACCATTTGCTTATAATTCTTGTACTTATAACCGATGAATCTCGTTTTACTATACTTTTGGAGATTTCTGGAATGTATTCTAATGAAACTGGATCAATATTTTTTTATGAATTTGATTTGCACCTTAGCACTGCCTCCGTATAAGAAAAATATACTCTCTAAACAAAGAGGTTTACACATTTAAAAATATTGTATACCTTTATTAGCAGGTATTTGCAATTTATAATGAATAATTTATTTCTATATAGTGTGGCCTATATTTTGTTAAAATATCTGGGTGTATATTTTTAGTATTCACAATTTTTATAATAAAAAAAAAGCTTACCAACTATTGAAAATAAAGGAGGGTACTCTTGACTATATCCACGTTTAAAGAATCAAGAATTTATATAAACTTAATTTCTGAATCATTTTCAATTGTCTAGTATAAATTGTTTTCAAAAAAACACAATCCACTCATACATTTTATTTATTTTGCAATATAATTTGGAAATAAACTGAATGAGCAATATGAGGGAACTACCTTGATCAACCCCCATTATTCTGTTCAAGCGATTAATAATTTGTAAATACCCTAGCTAGATTGTTGTTTTCATGGGTTTCATGGGATCGACGTGATTTTTTCATTTAGTTGATGTTATCTATTTCCACCTAGATTGGCTATTCGTCCCGCTGTGGGTCGGGGCCGTACAAACCAGTGCGCTCTACTCCGTCTGCATTTTGCTCTTTTAACAATTCCATCTATCTAGTTGTGATATAGGAGAAATGATACCATTTCTTGATTGCTCACCTATGGGCGTTGACTCCAGATCAACCAGAATCGCCCTGGGGGAGAAGTTGCCGGTCTGCATCTCCATGAAGAAGGAGTTGAAGCCGTCGCAGAAGGTGTCGCTGGGGGGGTCGGTGCCCCTCACGGGGGAGAGGTTGCCTCGGGGGTCCAGCTTGTGCTCGATGCAGTACAGCTCCCAGCAGCAGTCCCCCAGCTGCACTCCGGCCTGCCCTGTGTGCACTGATATCACTTCCCGCTGCACAACATAATAACACAGATAAAGAAAAAAGTTGCATTACATCTTATCAATTCATAATAACGTCAAATTTAAAAATCTGAAGAATTAAAAATGTGACTATTTTTAAGCGGTAGGTACTAAGGTACCTTAGTGGCATGAATGGCATCAAGAAACTGAAAATAAACGCCAATCCTCAACTTTTATTTATTTTTTTTATTATATTTTTATATATATAAAAATATTCCACATTTAAGTATAAACTTATATTTGTATATCTCCATAAGTTATAGAGTGTCTGTATAGCAAAATTTGGTAGTTCTCAGCACTTTTCGATTCATTATTGCTAATTTATTTATGAAGGGACTAATTTCATCAACACACGTCGAGTTTTTTTTTACTGCATTCTTGTTTTTTACTACGGGTTGCTTATTGCAAATACATCATGAAGGTGAATTGATAGGTGTATTTACGTCTCTTATGCCTTTCTGGAAATCAAGAACGATCACTGTTCTTCTAAAATCGCTTTATATTGTTTTCAAAAATTTATTAAGGAACAAAAGTGTCTAGACTAAAATATACCTATATTCTAGACTATTATCTTATACCATATTTTTACACACCTGCGATGCTTCAAAAATTTGAGTATCACGTATTTACTCTCTTAAGTAAAATTGATCTTTTTACTAATAAATAAAAGTTTTTATTTTCATAATACTGTTAATAAAATTTTGGCTGTCACATATATATACATCAAATACCGAGTTTGGTCAAAATCGTTAAAGCCGTTTTTGAGTAAATAAAAAAACCACGTGATAATGAGACAATAGTTATTATGTAAAGTGCCCCCTCCGTTTAACCAATTTTTATGTAATTTCGGCTGCCGCATCGCGGTCATATACATACATCAAATGCCAAGTTTGATGAAAATCGATAAAGCCGTTTTTGTGTAAATAAAAAAAACACGTGAAAATGTGACAACATTTATTAAGTAAAGTGCCCCCTCCAATTAATCAATTTTGACTGTCGCATCGCGGGCATATACATACACCAAATACCGAGTTTAATCAAAATCGTTTGAGCAGTTTTTGAGAAATTCGAGAAAAACGTAAAAAATAGACAAAATTCTTTAAATAAAGTACCCCCTCCGTTAGACCAATTTTGATGAAATTTTTGCTGTCACATCGCGGGTATAAACATACACCAAATACCCAATTTCAGTTTTATACGGCCTATAGTTTTTGAGCTAGTCTGTTCACACTCACACAGACACAGACCATTTCGTGGGACTTGGTTATTTGGACTCAGTGGACCCCAAAACGTCGAAATTTTTCACGATCGCAATACTTTCCTTACTATATATTTCATATATAGGTAAGTGAAAGTAAAAATGAGCGCTTTAAACGGTTTTTTTGAGGTTCATTCTTTAACTTTATTTTTTAGGATAGTATTTATGTTGATATGTTACAGCTGATTGGTTATGAACTATTATTTTTTTTTGTTATTGATTTTTTTTTTTTATTTCATCAATTAAAGTCGGCTGTAATCAGAAATGTTTCTTTTATTTATTTACATCGCCAATTATATATTTAAAGAAGTGAATTTACTGGCGTTATGGCAGGCGGTCAGTTCAATTTTCGAAAACCCTCTGCCGCTACAACCATTTATACAGTTTGTGAGATACATCGAAATGTGGTATTTAATACATGAGGTAATGAAAATATAAAATGAGAATATGTGAAAATGATATAGTTTTAATAAGAAATATCCCTTTTCTCTCCATTTTAGTGTTTCCTGATAAAAATAAAAGCCTTTTGCTTACAAGACGAGGGAGGACCTGGGCATTCTCTCAGGGATATTTTCGAACAATTTTGTTGGGGGTTTCCTTGTCAAAAAACATTAAACAGGCATTTAGCCTTTTGCGCCGATAGGTCCTTGCAGCCGAGACGAGTACTAAAATAACATCAAATTACTTTATTTTATATCCCGAGTTTCAAATATGATACCCAGAACTCTTGCACCAAAATGTTTGTTTTTGAGTGAAAATTAAACGAAAAATGCAGCCTTCCCAGAGATTATGTTTTAGGCCAATGAAATCGTAAAAATAATAATTAGATCTTCAAGGAAACTACACTTATAGACATAAAAATTGATAAAACTGAAACAGGTATATTTTTTGTGTTGGTTTTATTAAATCATGTCTATATGATTTTTTGAACTCGAGATATTAGATTAAGTTGTTTAATGTTTTTTTCGGGTTCTAGGACTCCTTGGCGCAAACGGCTAAATAGGTGTTCTATATGTTTGGAGCAAAACCCTCCTACACATTTTTATCAAGATCCCTGAAATACTTACTGTGTCCTCCCCTTGTTAGTAAATGCTGGCCCGAAATGTCTAGGAAAGTTTTTTTTTTCATATGTAAAAGACGAAGGTGATAGATTAAAGAGAAAATATAAATAGAAAGTAAATGGCTAATGAGGTATTAAGGGATCTATACTGCTATATGATATAAATTCTTAATAGATGATTATTTTATACTAATAACAATGTATTGATATTATATACTTAAAATACTCCATTCGATTTATATCTTAACTGGTCAGGATTTGAATGGGTAGACTATAAGATTGGCTAAACTTACCATTTTACTAGTTTTTTAATCCAAAATTTTATTGGTGAATTTATATCGTTTTTAAATAAAAAACTAAGTAGGTCTTCTTTAAGAATGAATTTCGTATACCATGCGGTTTATACTTCTCACTTATGTCTTTTGAAAAACCGAAATCAGTAACGTTCAATTTCTAGGCTATTTTTGATTAAACAAAATTATACAACCATTTAATATAACTGCTGTTTTATTTTTTTAATTTAATAAAGATAGGGATTTCATATGATTATAGTATTATGCTAGACAAATTTAAAAAGAAGGAAAATGTACCTTTTTCCATTTATTAATGATATAATTTAGATGTGTAAATAACCGAGGTTATTTACTCCCATGCCGGAGCTGCGGGTTCGAGTCCCGCCCTGGGTGGTGCTTTTCTTTCGTAGGAGAAGTATCACCCAGTGCCATGGGTGTTAGTATGGGCAGTATAGGGCTTCAATGGAAGCCTTAAAGTCCCGAAAAAAAAAAAAAAAAAAAAAAAAAAAAAAAAAAAAAAAAAAAAAAAAATGAAAAAAAAAATAAGATTTTATAAAAAAAAAAAAAAAAATAAAAAAATAACCGAGGTTATTAGGAGGTTATAATACGGACGTTGAGGTAATAATATCGATTAGTTATTGATTAATTTATATCGATTACAATCGAATGTAAACAATTGAAATAAAATGAATAAATGAAATTTTCTCAAATTTTAGGCTATTCCGTAAAATTAAAAAGGTATTCCATTATTTAAGAGTGTATACGAGTATAGTGTGTACGAGTTGGATATGTACATTTTTTTTACTCGATTAATTTTTTCATTTTTCAAAATCCATGGTTTGTTTCAAGTAGCAATCCTACACTGGGCTAATAAATATGTAACAACACTTCAATCCCTTCTCGTTGGCATAGAATTAATACTGACTGTGTAAGATGAAATGATTGTGTTGTAAATATAAAGTGATAAATGGTAAGGTTTTATAAAAATAGCTGCATGTAAATTTCTTAGTTAAGAAACCCTACAGTGGTGACGAGGAAAAACTATGGAAGGTGCATCCGATTGATCGGTTTTAAATGTAAAGGCAAAGCACTTATTGCATTGTGGAGGTACTGAGTAACAAAATATTTATGGTTCAGCAAAGAAAGATAAAATATTCGCTTTAGTTTTTAGTTTATTATTTTTAAAATTTGAAATATGAAAATACTGAGGGATACTTCCTGTCCGGGCTACAACATTGCCACTGTACTTTTTTTCATTTTCTTTCTTTCTTAACCCTCTCAAACAGAAAATAACGGATTGATATGAGCCTAATTGCGATACCTATCTGTTTTCCTTATGCTACCATTGGTATTTGAAGGTGATATATTTTTGTTAAACAGTAATTGTGCAGATTTTCCTGTTATAATTGATACATGATATTACTGTGAAGAACACAGGAGAAGAAAGGAGTGAAACCGAGGTTCTGCTTCCGGTGACCTAGAAAATTCTCTCAGTAGGTTTTTAGGTATCGGAAAAGGAAAACAACTATTGATTATGTTAATCTTTGCTATATTTATTATAGAATTATTAAGGATAAATATCGAATGTGGTACTCAAATATAAAAATAATATACACCAAATTATCATATTTTTCAACTTTACGACCTTCATTGCATATTATAATGTTCACAACATATATTATATTCACAGGATGATAGTGGGGAAGAGTATATATATATATATGTGTATATATATATATATATATATATATATATATATATATACATATTACAATTTGTTATTTTCCAACGTTTCGTATTTTTAAGCAATCTTCTAGGCAATATATTAGTATTAAAATCATTAATTTGATTAATAAATGTTTATTTATTTTTTTTATTGTTGTTTTTTTTTAATTTGATCCCAATGTCAGTCAATTATTTTTATTGTTACAAACATGGTTAAAGGTTCGTTAGAAAACAGAGCTTGAACATCAAGACTAGCTACTTATAAATTTTTATTATGGATTAATATGTTATTCAGCATCTTTATAAGTTCGTTTAAGGCAGGATTGGGGAACTTGGAAAAGGCCCCTCATTCATATGATGGCTTTCTTTGTGCAATTTAATTGGACCGTGGATTCTTGTGGTAGAATAGAATGTTATTTGTAATTTCTCTTTTTTTTTTTTAACTATATATCTTTTTTTAATATTTCCGGTGACCTAAAAACTTCACACAGTAGGTTTTTAGATATTGGAAAAGGAAATCAACTAT
The DNA here is from genome assembly GCA_911387785.2 of Aelia acuminata. Lineage (NCBI taxonomy): Eukaryota > Metazoa > Arthropoda > Insecta > Hemiptera > Pentatomidae > Aelia > Aelia acuminata. The sequence goes on along the minus strand of OU426979.1, from coordinate 144,445,098 downwards.
TTGTCATCCTTAAAGATATTAAATTAGAATTACTCAAGATATAACAAATATCGAATGCGGTATTCATTCGGTCAAATATCAAAATAATATATTTTTATATTTCAAATTATCATATTTTTTATACTTTTACAGCTTTATGATCTTCGTTGCATTTTAAAATGTTCAAATTTTGTGTTTCAGGTTTGTTGTGCTTTTCCTTTTTTTTTTTTTTTCAATTTGGTGCATCGGAGCCAAGTGAAGGTAGCTATTGAATAAGAGATAACTAATTCATTATTATTATTACTTCATTTTTATAGATGCATGAACAAAAATATGTAATCAACATTTAACAAACATTGGATCAACATTTAAGCTTGTACTTCAAATTTCCTCACTGCTATTTGGTGGTGTTTGAATCTAATTTTCTTATGCTTCAAATAGAAAATGGTTATGGCTAGAGATTATGCTTCAAATATAAAATGAGAAAGCTAACTTTCTCATTCTAACGTGATTTTCTCAAAATGTTTCTATAAAACATTTCATAGTAAAATTGTCATTACTGAATTTATTACACAGGGCGAAAATAAGCTCGGTAAAACCATATCTCTGCAAATAAATCTGGACTTTATACAAAAGACGAATTTTAGTTTGCATTATTTAGTTAAGACTAAAATACGTCTTTTGTATAAAATCCAGATTTATTTGCAGAGGTATGGGCTTAACGAACTTCTGGTTCATTTTCACCCTGTGTTGTTGATTCAGTAATTAAAATTATACTATTGGCATATACTCGTATATATATATACGAGCATTCCCCGTCGCGGTTTTGCCCGCGAGCCTTTGAAATCAATTCTGTGATCATTATCTTGGTATTGATTTAATATAATATGTTATATATTGACAACATATGTTATTTATTAACAACATAACAGGAATCGGAGCTTCCGGTAGGTGGAATGTTGGAGGGGGAAGCTGCCGGCTCAGTAGAGGAGAGGGAGACACGCAATGGAGAGAGTTCACTAAAACCGCCGAAACAAAAAGTTGCATACTCGTCGTGAACGCTTCATTTTTCGGCTTTAAAACATGGTTTTCGACGCCCAGTATGGCCTTTCGAGTTAAACTCGTCGTATCAAGATCTTTAAAACGAGTCCAAAATAGATATTTTTTCTCGAATTGCAAAAATAGGTGTCCGTTAGAGTTAAACGGCAATTTCGCCATTCAAACCCCTCAGGGGTTACATTTTTGAAATTCCTTTCTTAGTGGTTACCTACATCGCGTTTAAAATCTAAATTCCGAACTTCAAGTTTCTATCATCAGTATTTTTTGCTCTGCGTTGATTCTGTCAGTCAGGACAAAGCCTCTTATATACAAAGCTATGTCTGCGTGTATATATATTAAAATAATAATATATTAAATATTTTACAAAAAACATACAAATCAGTATTGGAAAGTTGACTACATAACTTGTCGATAATCGGAACAATGATTTATGTTTACTGCCTCAAATAAATTTACGGGAATGAATTATTTTTTCTTAGCTGCCTAGAAGTTTTATCTTTAACTTGGTTTCTTTTTTGTCTGTACTATTTGGTATAATTATACCAGATATAGCTATTACATTTTAGAAAATGTAAACGCTATAAGTTTGTAAAGACGCGTATTCGGTCCCAGAATGGTTGGGTTTTGATGATGATGGATGGGTATCTAATAAATGGGAATCGCACGCAAGCATACTGTGGCCCCCATAAAAGCACTGGCAAAGTTAAAGGTTTCAATCTTTTGGCGATGTTAAAGGCGGCGGATCTGAAAAAAGTTATTGTTTTATAGAATTTGAAGTTTTGTTTTTTGAATCCTCAAACAATTAACGGCCACCCAACTCGGGTGCCATTGCAGTCAAGGAATACTTACTTGATGTTCCGAACCTTTTAGTTATCAGATAAACCTATTAAGGGAGGAGGTATGCATCCATTTCAATTAAGGTGGTACTATTATTTGACCAGTAATAACAAAGGGGTCGTTTGGTCGAGTCGGCTTGGATGCTTAAAATGATTAAGTTTTGAGTTTTTTAAAAAACGCGTACAAAATTGAATTGTTCATATTTATCTTATAATAAAATTTAATTATGATAAAATTTAGTTTAAGTTTTAAATTTATCTGTACTTTTTGAATTAAAAAAGTAAAATTAGTAAATATCGTTATTCCACTAATAAAGGGATTGGAGACAAATTATAAACTAGGTTTCTTCAAAACCAAATATTTAAGAAAACAGTAAATCGATCAACTTTAATTTATTAATTCAAAAATTGAGAAAAATTTTGGCGTACCTATCGATACGTCTCATGACTAAAATAATTATTGGATTTTTGAAAAAGTTTTACAAATGAAAATAATACCAATATTAATGTTTCTAACGAAAATGTAGCAATAAAAAAAAATCTGGTGCGTGCGCGCAACACACAACTTTCACTTACCAACTTATTTAGATTAGAAATTAAGGCGTTTTGTTAATTGCCACTTCTTAAATGAACAGAACGGCATTAATTATGAAAAATGGTCTGTCATTAATGGCGTACTCCGCATGCGTGGGCTCAACGAGTTTTATGAGTTGACTGAATATTTTTATTTTTTTCTCCTCTTTATGTTTTTTTTTGTCTTTATCATATCTCATATTTAGCCATTTCTTATTTTTAGGCGTAACGAGAGACAGTTAATTTCTCCTTATAAACAAAAACAAAGGTACTTTAAAGGAAACACACAAACAAAACAGGACCCCCTCCAAAAAAAGCCCCCTCAGAACATTTTAATAATGATAAAGCTTACATTATATTAAAGAACACCTAATTTTCATTTAACATGACGAATTTGATAAAAAAACGTTAAAGCCGTTTTTGAGATAATCGAAAAAATGGTAAAAATTGGAAAAAAAATTATGAAATAAAGTGCCCTCTCCGTTTGACCAATTTTGATGAAATGTTGGCTATCGCATCTTTGGCATATACATACATCAAATACCCAGTTTGATCAAAATCTTTAAAACCGGTTTTGAGTAAATAAAAAAAACACAAGAAAATGATACAAAATTTATTAAGTAAAGTCCCCCCTCCGGTTGATCAATTATGATGAAATTTTTACAGTTATATCTCGGACATATAAATAGATCAAATATTAGGTTAATTGGACTCAGGGGACCCCAAAACGTGTATTTCCCTTAAAAACCGGAAGTCGAAATTTTTCACGATCGCAATACTTCCACTTACTATATATTTCATATATAGGTAAGTGAAAGTAAAAACGAATAGTAAATTAAATTTTTTTTTCTCCTGAAAATAAGTTGTGAATTGGCATACGAACTTTTGTAGTATCACTAAAGATATGCACAATTTTTGATTAAGTAAAGCATATCGCACCTTCAATAGGAGAATACTATAACTCAAACAAATTGATTTTTCATTTTGAAGCCGCTGGGTCAATCGATTTGAAATGGTCGAATACCTAACTAAGTAGCTTGTATTAAAAGTACTATTAATCCTGATATTTGTTACCATTTTTTTTATTTCATGAAAATCTGATTTTTGCACGTTTTGCTTACATGCAACATAAAACTACTGTAAAAATTTCAAACTGTATATTTGAGTACTTAAGTAACCAACGAATATTTGAAAATGGTCCTTTCGTGCCTACCTACTATATTAAATGTTTATGATTTTTTATTGAAAAAATACTTATAAATGTAAAGACAACAAAAACCGCATTACATGATAAAGCGTTTTAAGTCGATTATAAATCACTCTCGAAGCCAAGACATCAACAAGTTAGCAACTCTAGCAAACCTGAAAGATGTTTCCGCTAGCAGACCATCGAAAACAATTTTCATTTCTAGAGGAAAGTCAATAATGATTACAGAAGATGATTGAATAATTAGCCGAGCAGTGATATACATATATGTATAGGAGGCAGAGCTGCGGCTTGTGATTCCGCAGGAAATGAACTTGAATTTCCTGCTCCACTTCCGGCAAAATAACACCGACATAAAATGCTCATTATTTTCTTTCTTTTTTTAAAATGTTGTATTATCGTAGACCTTTGAGTTAATTTAATTATAAATTATTCTTGCCTGAAAGGTACTTTTAGAAAGATTGTTTCTTTAGCAATTTAAGCCCTATCAGGTAGACCTACTATGATAAAGCGTATCTCATATTAAAGAATACTTCATTAAGATTAAACATGACAAGTTTAATCAAAATCGTTCCGTAGATGTTTCTCAATTTTGACGAAATCTTTGAGGATCAATCATAACACGGGCATATACCTACCTCAAATGCTTTATTCGTTTCTGAGCTGGTCTGCTCACACATGCACAGACCATTTTGCAGGAATTTTCACGATCGCAATACTTTCTCCAGTTATACATTTCATATACTGGTAAATGAAAGTTTGTTTGTTTAACGTCACTTTATGCCTCTAAGGCTAATCGGACGATGCTACAGTGGGAGTCCTAAATTTTGCCTATCCAGGTTTAATTAGGATAAGGATCTTTAACGAGTAACTGACATCGTACAGGCTCGGGACCTCCGTATACGTCCTATCCGAGGGACGGCATGGCTAAGGATTTTTACTCCCATTAAAAAATCCTATGGCCACCGCTGGGCGCGAACCTGCGATCTTTAGTATTGTACGTTGCCATGCTAACCACTACATCACAGGTGACCCCAGGTAAATGAAAGTAAACATTTGAGAAACCAGACTCTAATTAACTATATGAATATCTTATTAAAGTAAATCGTCGTTTCAATTATCCGAACGTTAAATCGAAACCTTTTTTTTTTTTTTTATGTGTAATTTTAATTAAATTGATTATTTAATTATTACCCATTTGTATTGTTAAAATTAAAAAAAGTTAAAAGAAAAGAAAAAGAAAAAGTAGATGAATTTTTAGAATGAAAGTCTGTGAGGAGAGGAGTTACCCTTAATTATTTCTCTAAGTATATGGCTGCATGTATTTTAATGAACTTTGATGTTTAATTTATATTCATAAACTAAAAACTGGCAAATTAATTACACACACACTCATATATTTTAGTGAATTTCGATGATCCGAATTACCCCTTACAATATTGATTCAGATAATCGACGCATACTGTATATTTAGCGAGGCATTCATTCTAAGCTTTGTTTATTCCCTATGTTAATAATAATTAAAATTGTTATGAAATTCTTCTTGACATATACTAATAGAGCTAATGTAATGATTGGATTTAATAATGGCTACCAACGAAGCAGTTCAGTACAGCTTCGCTGGAATAGATCTCCTAACGAGTCTAATTATTTAATTACTTCTTAAATTGCCCCTTACCAAAGTGATTGAGCCATTTAAGAGCAGTCAAAGACTCCGCGACACAATATAAATAATAATTTAAAATTTATTTGTTAAATATTTAACAACATATAATGAAAACATTTTTTTTTTTTTTTTTAGGACATTCAGTCCGCAAATATTACCTCAACTAAATTATGTTAGGAATTTCATTTGACTGAAATTAACTGATAATCAATAAATAATGGAATCAATGAAATAATAAAACGATGAATAAGAAGGCTTTTAATTAACTATTCGACAATAATCCTCAACCTCCCCTTTACCCCGTTAAGGGAGGAAGGAAACTATTGATTCAAAGAAATTCATGAACAATACTATATTCTGTATTGGGGAAATAAAAAAAAAAAAAAAAAACTGTACAGAAGAGTTTATCCGATTCTAATGCCAGTTAATTACTGACTTAAATGCTCTGAACAAGTTGAGGTGGAAGTTAAGTTAGAAGATTGGAAGCCATTGTTCGTTTCGAGATGTATTATCGATTATGATATATCAAAATCATTAAATGATTGATAATAAGTCTTTAAACTTTTTCAACAAATATGTTTGGGCTTTCTGAATGAAAAATTATAAGAAAATGGGATGATAAGATGACACTGAAAAAAAAGAAAGAAAAAAAAGACTGTCTCGGGACTAAAGTCTCGATAGATGCGTCATTAATGTGTGTGATATTACAATTGATGCATTTGTCTCATTATTCTAATAATAATTAGAATTACAGTACGATCTATGAACGAAAATATCTTAAAATTTAGTTGGAATCGAATAGTAAGGTAAAACGAATTAACCCTCCTCCCTACTTCAACGACCCCCAGTGATTCAAATTTACTCGATAAATGATAAGCAATTGATAATTAACCCCTCCCCCTAATAATTTTCCTAATAAAATTTATGTGAAATTAACCTCTAAAAAGTTAGTAACTACCCCCTTACATATAATTTCTCCGTATTAATATTTATGATGACTGTACCTCCTATAGATACTTCTTATTGACCGATGAACAACAAATGTTTCTATTTTCAATGAAATCTGATAAACCTGTAGTAAGTTGATAATTAAGATCTCACTATTGCCAATTACATTTATGAGGAATGAATTTCATTCTCCAATATTGCCCGGTAACGAAGATTGCTTAAAATGTTACTGAAATTGGATAAAAACCGTCAATAGGTTAATACCACCCCCCTAATTACCTATCCGTAATAACATCAACGAGGAATTTACCTCCGTATACTGCTGTTTGATCCCTGATCCAAAGTGATTCTAAATTTCATTGAAATAGGATAAACCGGTAATAAATTAGAAGCCAAACACATAGAGATGTCAATATAGATATAAGTAAACATTTTTCTTATCTCTACAAATGAACAAAATATGTTTTGGAACGAAATGATTAAATTGCAGAACCGCATGGCTCTGACTGTTTGATGAACGTAATACATAAATCGTATTGGTACTTCGGGCTGTATCGGTGCACTCGCATAAAAGGAGTGCTTGTTAAACAATTTTCTTCCGAAGCGCGCCAGTAAATTTTTCACATTAGAAAAAATAAGATGAATAAATCTTTTTTCTGTGCGTGTATGAATATAAGAGTGTGTTATTTTCTATTGTATAAAATGTCTGTAAACGTTTAAATAGATTTCTGAACACATTCTTAACCCGAGGTCCACTTAACCATATTGAACTTTACTTCTGGTTAGCCTACCTTGTTGTTTTTACTTGAATATATTTTGAACGTAAAAGCCTAGTGAAATTACCGATTCCAAATGTATTTTTAAAGATATAAATTACAAGTCACCTAGGTGCACCATATGCGATTTAGAGTGGTCCGAAAACTAATTTTCTATTTACTTTCCTATATTCTCGACAACCCCAGGATACTTTCGAACCAAAAAATACTTTTTCAAAAGCTGAGGAAAATGATGTGTTCTAAAGCTGGACCCTGGGTCAGCAATCAGTTCTCCAACCATAATAGCAAATATTTTCCTGTATAAGAAGTTAAACTATGATAATTAATAATAATAAATTTATTACTAATTAATAAAAATAATAAGTTACAATCAGAAATTACATTATAGCCATTTATAAAAATATCGTACAAAATCTATTCTCAACTCAGAAAGAAGATCAAGGTAGATTTCGTAGGTCCCTTAAAAAATAAATGTCTACCGCCCAGGCGGACATTTAAAATATATATAAATGTCCGCCTGAGAGGTGGACATTTATTATATTATACAAATCTACTATGAGAGGAAACCGTCTAATTCTTGCGTCATATAAGGTGCAATATATTAAAAGCGGGTTCTTATCCAACTGGCATTAACTGTTTTCCGCCATTGTTTCTAGCTGAAGACTTTTATGAATATCGGCAAAAATAAATGGATCAATAAAAAAAAAAATAGTATTATTTATTCGATTAATGTTATTTAACTAAATAACCCGAGGCTAAACTATAAGTTTTTCTCATATTATTGTTATCCTATTGATATTTGAAAACAAAACGAAACAAAATTAACAACGAATTGTTAAAAAAAACGGAAAACCATGTTCAAATAGCATAAAATATTTCGGAGAGGAGTGCAGAGATATTAATGAAATATGGTAGGATACAAGTTTGTATATGCCTGTGTGATAATTCGGAAGTTCCCAAAATGGGTAATTTTAGGACTATAATGCGTGACGGAGAAGCTGCGTCCTGACAGGGCTTAGGGGGAGAGCAGGGAATGAGCCCTCAGTTTTCTTTAGCTCCTCGGATAAAGAAACTTTAATATAACAGTTTTATCATACACTTCCTGCTCCACTTTTTCGAACACTGGACAACCCTTTTCGCCTAAGTAATAAGCTTCTGTATTTCAGATCTATTTCTCTTGTCAGTGAAACTTCTCTTGGAGGCTTAGGATCCCTCGGGCGTACCTATTTCACATGTGAAAGCGCGAGCACCCGGGTTTGGAAAGTGTTCATTGTTGTTGTAGGACGTGTGGTGTGTCGTATCTGTCCTACTACTGTTGTGTCGCACGTGATACGAAAATAGCAAGCTATATTATTCGGAGCTTTCCTCTTGCTACACATGTCTTATATTGTGCTGCAAGAATTCAAGAATTGGTATCTATCAATGTAACAGTTATTTTGTTAGATACCTATATACCAATATGGTTTTTACATTAAGCTATAAACACAGGATTGTTGGGAAAGTTGGCTAATAGTGGATGGTAGTGTGCAGTGACAGATGATAAAAACATAGCAAGCATTATCTGTTTTGTCGACGTAAGATGACTTCTACGATTCAGAAATAGAACGAATAACATGGTAGTTCGGGGTTAGGAATTCATCATCACTCTAATTTTATTAATCAATATATATTATAAAGCAAAGTGTACAATGTGCGTGCCGAAAAGGCTCAAAAACTACTCCACGTAGGATGAAGGAAGTTATGTCTGCGTTTAGCCATATGACCCCTTACGGAGAAGAAGGTTTCCGTTTTTCTCTTAAGAGTGTAGAATTGAAGAGAAAAGGACTGGAATTTTAAGCCTCTCGCACCATTTAATTAGCCTCTCTGAGATTGAGACCCGAGTTTATGAATGAAAAATTTAGTTCGAGCTCCAGGCTACCAGGAAGCGCTAGGGTGCGTTTCACTCAATGTTTATTGTCCATTCATTCAGTATGTAGGTAATCGCTCTATATTTTTTCAGCTGTTCTCTTTAAATTACTAAAAAATTAAGAGAAATAAATTATTTGCGTTTAAAAATAAAATAAGTAATTTATATCTCAGCAATCAATTAGAAAACGAACTGGATTCCTTAAAAAATTAGTTTTCTCATGAGAAGGCTAATATATGATCAGCACGTTACATTTAATCTATATATAATATATACTTAAGTAAATTTAATGCAATATGAGTAAACATTTCTTAGTAGTACAGTGAGCGAATAAAATTAGACATAAAAAAGAGATGAATTGACTAAATATACATCGAAAATAAAAAGTTTGAAGTATTCTTATTGTATTTATGAAAAAGAAGTTCAAGTATTCAACAGCATTCAAGATTTTATCATCCCTCATAGTTCAAGATAAAAAGAAATATGATGAGAAAATTGTGCCTTCAAGAAATTTTGGTTTTCACTTTGTAATAGTAGTAAGATTCGAGATATGTAAAAACCGTTCAAATTACGGGGGATATCTTAAGGGTGGTTGAAATGTAAGAGAGGTCTTAAAAAAAAGTTTCTATGAATCTTCGGAAGTTTCTATACTTCTGGATCAAATAGAACCATCATAGTAGTCAGTGATTAAGTTTTACTCGAAATATATTTTTTTTAACTGAGATACCAGATTTTTCAACAATAATCTAATAACTTATCATCTGCTGACTGCTTGGAATGGGCTTATAGGATTCAGAATCACAGAAGCCATCAAAAGGATGCATAACTCGACTAAGTTGCAGCAAAATTAATTGTTCATTTACCATTTTCAACCCCTAGTAAATTATACAGGGTTCCTTATTTGGACGGACTCTGCAGATCTCAAGTCTGCAGAATATTGATACCAAGTTAAAACCGAATTTTCAAGACGGTGCTAATTTTGTTCTATATTTCCTTTAATTTTAAAGTTATTCTGGTATTAAAACTACCACACAACTACCGGAGCGAAGCCGGGCACCCTAGCTAGTAATAAATATATTTAAACGATATCCACCTATAGCAATTGTCTTTAAAAACAATCACTTGAATAATGCATATTTTTGTATTTCCTGAAAACTTTTCCGATTTGGATTTACCCCCTTTTGCATCCTCATGGTCAAATGTAATTTAATAAATAAAGAAAAAAAGATAGGCATTATTATGTAATCCACTGAATGTTTTTCAATTAAACTTAACGGATAAGTAGACATTAAGTGTCTTAGCCATAGCAAAATTAATTGTTATATCTCTTAAGTTTGTAAATATTTTGGCACTATAGTTAATAAATACAAATCTTTTGTGAAGTATATAGAAACTTCATACCTTTTAAGATTTTACATCTTATAGCAGGGAGTTCTCCAGGCTTAAATTGTTTACATAAAAAATTAAAAAAATAATTAATTTTATATTGGTTCATATCTGAGTGTGATAAATGAATAATGTAAAACTCCGATTGTAATATCTAAGTACTTATACATTAATAAGCATGAAAATAAAGAGAATTATATTCAAATAGGTAAAGAAATGAACATAACTTGTTGCCGATCAGTAGGAAATCAATACTTATGTTTATATTATATTTAACATAATTTTATAATTTTACTTCCCTATTCAATAAAGTAATTTCCAATTAGTGAAATTTAATTTTAATTTGTTCATGTCTGAGTGTGATAAAAGAATACACCCACACATAAACACACACACACACACACACACATATATATATATATATATATATATATATATATACATTTATACACTCACACATATACATATATTCTTCCATATTTATACGTAAATACGTACTCCGCCTTAATGAAGACGGTCAGTAGTATGTGAAACATTGAATTTATAGAAAATGAGAAAAAATGGATTTACCTACCCCCATTTGCATCTTCACGCCTCATTGTACAACTAACTTAGTCGGAGTTGATTTTGGGCGTTCCTTGTAATTAAAAAAAGATAAGAAAAAAAAAACTTTTATACCAACTAGGCCTTGCCACTTTTAATACTTCTCTAGGATTTTCTCTTGAATTTTCATCCACAAAAGAGAGAGGAAAATCATCAAACGCCTCGAGGGTTAGCGGCAAACCATCTCCGTTATCTTACTTCCCTGGGAAATTGAAAAAAATTAAACTAGAAAAGTGGCCAGCACAGGTTGTATACACTAATCTATCTGTATCTATATAAAAAGTGTAGATATTGTTAGCGAACATGCTTCAAAACATAACGTACCGAACGGTCTTCTCAATCCATTTTGTTTCGGTCCATAAAAATATTTTCGTATATATCCATAAAAATATAATAAATAGTTTCTTTATGTTTAGATAACATGAAAGATTGACTATTCTTCCCACAACTCTATATTGACCATCGAAAATATTTATGCAATGGTTCAATTTGCTTTGTTCGATATGTTAATACTTTCCTATGTTCATCGTGTAAAAGTTTACTTATTTACACTTTTGTCGATTATTGGTGTACCATCTTGTGTAAAAAATAGTTGTACCTTATTTTATCAACGCTCTTTCAATTTTGATGAATATTAGATTAGATTAGATTGTTTATTTAAGTTTTTATAACATAAACATTAATATTTATATGAAGAAAATAAACATTTGATGAATATCATGATGTATCTATCTTATAACTTTTAGGTTTTGTTTTTTTGCGATTTAAGTATATAATTTAAGAAATTGCAGCATTAGCTAGCAACCTTTACATCAGCAATATTGTTTGTTTGTAAATGTTCGATTTTTGTTCGACGTGGGCCATAAACATACCTACCATATTTTACGAAGCTTTTGAAAGCACTCACCTTAGTCTACATTTTTTCTTTCCAAGTATAAGCCATATTAGGTAAACATTTTTACTGTATAAACCATATAACAACTCTATTCATTAAGCGATGTACAAATTTATGTATTATTTCAGTTTACTTTAACCTTTTTACACCATTGTTACACCTTTTTTTAACCATTTTTAGGGGGGCATTACGACAGTTAAAACAGCCAAGTCATAAAAAATCAGTGTTTGTGCATCTTGTATCGAAAAATTTAAATCACCATAAATACAACATGAAATTAATAACTGATTAAACTCACAAATAGCAAATGAAGATGGTTAAGAAAATAATAAATAAAACATTAGTTTGCAATATCAATCTTTATTAATTTTTTTATTACTTTAACCTATTATTCAAACTTAATATTTCTGGACATGTAATAGTAATATAAAAAGTTTAATGTAATCGAAAAAAATGCATAACCTCTTTATACAATATTTGTAGGAAATTAAACCTCAACATGTCTCATATTTAAGTATCCCTAACAGTATCAACACTTTGCACCCCTCATTTTTCCGAAAGTGGTTGATTTTTGTGGCATGTATACTAAAATTTAGTAGTAGTTCCTATGATTTATTTATTATGATTTATACTATGTATCCTGTTTTTTTTTTCTATTCTCAGTAAGAATGGGTTTTGATCTGACTAGGTGTCTAAAAAAGATCTTCTTTTTTATCTTCATCACTTCTCAAGGAAATTCTTTCTCAGAGAAGTGATGATTCCTTAATTTCTATCCCCAAATAGGCGGCATAACTAAATTTATGTCATTAGAAGATCAGGACGTTGTTAAAATGTTAAGTTGTCGGCGTAATGAGATAAAACAAGATCTTCAAAGATTTCGAGTTTAAATTAAAAATCTTGTACAATCCCTAGGGCCTACTTACAAATGCCGCCTGAATATATATTTTACTAGAATCCCTCAGGATTATCTAGTATAATCTATATAGATATTATTCGAATAGATTAATGTTATTATTTAAATTTTTGCGACAGTAATGATGTAGTAGCGCATGGTTGAAGGAAAAGGGGAAACATGAAGAAAATGAAATAAGAATACAATACGAACTTAAGTATTTAATTTTCTATGGGATTGCTTGGTATGCAGAGACAGACACTAGTAAACCCAATGAAGTAGAACAGCACTGCTTTTCAAGAAAGCATTATCTAATTTATTTTATTTTTATTTTTATATGAATATCAGTATAAATATCTTTTTATAATTAAAGTCAATCGCTACCAATCTCTGCCTACACTAGTTGAAACAGCGCTTATTGAACCTTTTAAGGCTTCTTTTTTTTTCGAACTTCTTGTCACAATGCCCTCATGATCATATTGAAGTATACACAATTCAGCTTTGTGCAGTAATTTAAATTCACTTTTTCGAATGTTATTTAAACATCAATCTTTAGGTTAATCGCAGTCAGAAACCGTGACTGTTTTTAGTTAATGTTTACTCTGAGCTCCTTTAATATTATAAAAGTTTTGACATTTTAAGTTCATTTTATTTTAAGCATTTTCCCCTCAAACTATTTCCATCGCTGTTTCTATTCTATGTAAATTAGATCGTCAGTTTGTGGCAGAACTGTTTGTAGTGTATTAATCTTTTTTCTCTTTTAAATGTAGTTATATCTGTAACCCTTTAAAGGAAACACTACAGTAGGGAACACATTTCCACATCGTTTTCTTCTTCCATTCGAATTGCTCCATTGCCGTTGTGTTCTTCTTTCGACCGTGGCACCATTTCCACTCGGCAGGGGGGCCAGGAAGACCTCCACGAACAGCGGGTATAATGGACTCCTTAGGAACGCCCTAGAATAGCCGAAGAAAGGAGGTCGAACCTCCTCACCTCTTACATTACTATGCCTTCTTTCTCGATTGTCTTGGAGGGAATTGATCGATAGGGGTATTGTGATCAATGGGAAAGCATGTCATAACCACTGGGAAGTTGACATGCTTTAGTTAATATACCAAAGAGAACAGATTAAGGAGGACATAGGAAGTTTTTTATGGTGTATGTATAGGTATGTGTATATTATAGTGTACTGATTAGAAAATATTTTATACTTTATATAAATATACATACATTGATAATATACTTACATATTAGATTTCTATTATTGAACCCCTTGTACATTTACACTGTAAGCGATGTTAATATTATTTTGTCTTTAACATGTTCTAGCCGGGACTGTAATTCATGCTCCTCGGTCCCTTGGCGGCTATTAAGTTCAGATTTTCCCTCTATCGGACGGGTGTTATTCAAGGACATTACGCAGCATTAACAATCCAACAATAATAATATAAAAAATACAATCCTACCTCGTTATACAACGTCGTAGAAAGTTTTGTGATTCACTACAGTGTCCGATGATGTAGCCTACTGCGGGCCACGGTGGTACACGCCGCACAGTGGGACGAATCGCCAATCTAGGCGGAAATAGTTAACATCAACGAAATGAAAAAATCTTGTCGGTCTCTTGAAAACAATAGTCTAGCTAAGGCATTTACAAATTATTAATCATTTTAAGCAAGTATTAACAGAATTATGGGGGTTTGAATACGGTAGTTCCCTCATAATGCTAAGTCAGCGTATTTCCAAATTATATTGTAAAATCAATAGAATCATAGAATGGATCGTGTTTTTTGAAAAAAATTTATGCTAGGCAATAGAAGACGTTTAGAAATTATGCTTATATAAGTTCTTGGTTCTTTAAATGTGGATATAATACAGAGTATCCTCCTTTCTTTTCAATAGTCGATAAGCTATATTTTTTTCTTATAAAAAAAGGGGTTACTAAAAATCTACACCGATCTACACCGAGATATTTATACAGAATATAGTCCACACTATATAGAAATAAAGTATTCATTATGAACTGCTAATACCTGCTAATAAAGGTGTGCGCTTTTTTTAAAGGTATAAATCTCTCATTGTTGAGAGCCTATATTTTTAATATTTTGAGGCAATACGGAGGTGCTAATGAAATTTATAGATATATAGTAAACTAGTTTCATTGGAATACACTACGGCAATCTCCGAAGCTATGAAAAAACGAGATTCGATGACCATAAGTACAACAATTAAAAGCAAATATCATGATTTTTTCTTTTCTAGGAATAAGAAAGAAATAAAGCATGAAAACAACAGTATACCTTATGTATCTACAAACCATTAATTCCTTAAAACAAATACCAACGGAATAACAAAAGAATAAACACGACACACTCGTCACAATAAGTCAGATAATTTGAACATCTTATTGATGAAGCGGCAACATAGATCAACGAATTTCATAATGTTTTGGAAAAAAAATTATACCACAGTATGGAACACGATTCGGCAAGTAAGTTTATATTTATTTGGCTTTTTAAGTGTGATGTACCCTTCTTTATTTCCAGTAGTCAACTTAGTAAGTTACTTACTTTAAACTACTACTTATTTAATTATTGTTAGTAAAAATGCGATAACTAAAAATCTATAACGACTTAGATAAATAGACAGATATTTTCACAGAATACAATCAACATTATATAATGACAAATTTTTCATTACGCATTTCTTATTCCTGCTAATGTATGGTACGGTGTTTTTTTTTTCCAGGTGTTAACCTGTCATTATTAAGATCCGATATTTTTAATATGTGGGAACAGCACGGTCGTATAGATGAAATGTATATTTCAGGTTTTTTTTTTTTTCTTTCCTATCTAATTACCTCTCGCATAGGTAAATATTGAAAAAGTCTTTATTTTGTGGTGTAGTGGTGGGAGATCGACATCAGTAAGGAAAGATTGGGTACGATTACTCGACTCGAAACGAACAATAAATAGGTTCAGGGAACATACCAGGTCTAGAATGAATACCGTAAGATACCGGACGATAATTCCGGTACGTCTGGAATCATCCTTTTCTTCAATATTTCCCAAATATCTGGGTTAATTCCAAGGACTAGGGAGCATCTGAGGGTACAAGTTTTAAGGGGTTCAATTTATTTTAGGATGGCAACGAGATTGGATGTAAGGCATTCTACCATGTCGTCAATTGATTCATAGGAATAGATGGGTCCTATACAACGGGATAGTAGATCAAGGGATAGATTTATTTCATCTGCTGTCAGGTAATCTAGGTTTTTCCAAGATATATATTTTAGAAATAAAGTAGGATTCGAAAGATCATTGAAAATACGTATTAGGTCGTGGTTAAGTCGTCGCTCACAGATTTTATGAGTATGATACTAGTTGTTGACAAAAGTCCTCGAAAATATGATCGATATCAGTAAGGAAAGATTGGGCATGATTACCCGACTCGAAGCGATCAATAAATAGGTTCAGGGAACATACCAGGACTAAAATGAACTGTTTTTTGGGGGAATTGGATAGAATATTTGAATTGAAGTTGCCGGATGTATGCATTCAGATGGATGGATTCAGATCCATCAGATTCAGATGATTCGGAATGAAAAACAATTTTTTTTACATTTCGATATTAGAATTTAATATATAATTTTTAAAAAATGTATTTGACGTTATTTTATAGTTAATATGTTTTTTTTTCTTTTTGAATAATTGAAAATTGAATAAAGAAATATAAATAGAATTACTCCATTATTTACAATTTATCTAAATAATTTTATATTGGTTTATAATTTTTTTATTTATTTTTTTTTTTTTTTTATTTTTTTTTTTATTACCATTTCCAAAAACCACTATTTTGACTTTTATTTATTAATTCATGCTTAAACGCAATTTTCTGCAAACATTATCATAAAATAAGTCGCTTCCAGAATTATTTCCCCCTAGATTGGCGATTCGTCCCACTGTGCGCCGGCGTGGTTAAGGTAAACCTTTAAATTGCTATTGATTTAATTATAAAAAGCATTTTTAAGTCTAAACATCTAAGTTAGCTGTGTATCTACTTAGATTACTAACTAAGTTTGTTAAGCTTTCAAGATGAAGATTTTTACTGGTTTCTAATCTGTTGGGGTGCCTTACTTTTGAGGATTTTCCATTTCGATTTGGGGAGTTTTCAAGCTGGGAAACGTGGGAAAATGCGAAAATTACTAGTAGCCTATTTCCCTACTACTATGTATGACGTCAACAATAGAGCGATATGTACTGCCTCCAAGAAGAACGCCTCGCCCTTATTATTAAATGGATGTAAGTAATAAGTATGATATCGTCTATTTTCCATTTAAGAATATAAAACATTAATTTATAAAATCACTTTTTATATAGAAATTTAATTATTTTATTTGTATCCTGAATCCGCTGGTGAAGTTCACCAGGTGAACAATACCAGACCTTCATTTCCGGCCCAAAATATATAAAAACCACTACAGTTTTTATCTATAACTAACATTCCTCACAATTCGGTAGCTTCCCTTTCTTCAACGACTTTTATTTAAGGAATATTTCTTGATTGTATGATATAGTTTATAATAATAAAAGTGTTCCCCTAACATCGCTTGTACTCTGAATGTTTAAAGAACAACATGCAACTCATATTAATATGGATAGGTAGATAGATAGGTCTCTCTATCTACTAATATGAGAGCCCTGGCAGGGGTATGCTTGTACAATGAAGTATTATTATTAATATTGTAAGATGAGCCCCTGAAGCTTTGAGACTGAACGACGAAGACCCGAACGGCCGGCTAACGGACCAGTTCACTGTTTGTTAATTTATACGCTGCATTCTTCCCGGCCCTGCGCAATATCTAGGTTGGCTATTGGCACCTTAATTTTATTGTTAAATATGGCTTGTACCACAAATGTTGGTAGTTTTTTGTCTCTACTTATTCGAAACCTCCTGTACTTAACATAGAATTAAAAATTATGCTCTCAATAGTTTGGAGCCAAAATTTTAATTGATAGTCTATTGATGACAAGTTAACTTAACTTTTGTAAGAGTCAGGATGGCGGAGACCCTCGACTATTTTCGATTTCTATGTGCTATATGTTCTTAGCCCACCCGCTATAAGTAATGTTGAATTTTCAGGGGAGATCAAATCAATAAATATCAACTGATACAGGTGCTAATCAAACTTCCCATGCTTTGGCACAGCCACACTGAGGCTGATGTTAGGATATATTTATTGTTATTACATAATGCCAATAATTTCCCTGATTCTCCTTAACGAGATAGCCTAGCTTACAACACCCGTGAAAGGTCAAAAAGTTCCTTTCCAACCTCTTATTGAGGAATCCACGGAACCTAGCCGAGAGCTAAATGTCAGGAAATAGTCGCTAGTTAAAGTTAGGCAACCAAGACTTCTGTTTCTCGAGTCGGTTTTCCCTATATTTCATATCCAAAGGTTTCATTAAAAATATTACTCAATCTTCCACAATTAATCCACGAGTCTTAAATCTTAATAGCTGCGAATGGGAGAGTTATAATTTTTTATTTCTAAAATGTCAGTTTCATCAAATAATATTAAAAAAGTAAATGTTATTTTATTTTCATTTATTTATATTTTAGGATCTTCGGGAATAATAATAATAACTAGAAGGGAATTATTTGACATATTTTTAAAGTCGAAAGCATTAGCTTTTAAAAAAAAATAAGGAATTTTCGTAGTCTTTCCTCATTGGTAAATATTGCCTTGCTAATAGCCTAGAGCAGGTGAAAGAGCTAAAACATAAATTAAAAATTTTGAGGCATGATTTCTAAGTAACATGGAATGCTTCTTCAAGGAAAAGAAAAGTTTTTAAAGCAGCAACAAGGAATGGCTAGGTGGGACGATATCAATCAAAAGCTCAAGATCTGGTGGACGCCCTGAAAAATCATTTGATGGTTTAAGTGAAAGAAGCAAGAGGCGAAAAACAAAAAAACTCAGATCACCAACTAGCACTGATATGCTAACGTACGCCACTTATATAAAACTAAGAGATTCTGGTGATATCAATGCGTTCCATGTTCGGAAGGATCTAACAAAAACTCCATCTCGTGCCATAATATATAGGAAAGCATTTAAAAATTTCATTTTATCAGAAAAAATAGAAAAAACTGCCTATCAGCACTGGAAGCTTTATTTACATATATTGCATATTGGTGGTTCTATCAAGTGGTTATTTCATAAATTTAAAAATGTTTTCTATATTTGCTAAGGATCCGTATCCTTTTCTCCATAGAAACTTCACGTAAAACTTTATCACCACAAATTTTTATTTTTACCTATTTTACACTATTCCCATTTTTCAAAAATAATAGTAATACATAAATTTATAATGAATCTTTATTTGTTGCAAGCATATTTCATAGGTGCAATGCATAAAGAGAAAATAATATGAACATAAATTGTAAACCCATAGATGCCTATTTCACAGTCCATGGAGTAACGTAAAAATTTATTTTAGGAAAATTTTCACCCATGAATATTTTTTTAACTGCTAAAAACATATTTTTAATGTCTATTAGAAATTTAGAAGCCATTTTGAGGACGTTTGGGACTAATAAAATGGAAGGAAATAGTTTTGGCCAGCTTTTGGGGTCAAATACCCCTGTGTGCGTCGGCCGCAGCGAACTTAATATTTCTTTTATTGCAAATTAAATGCTTATATACCACAGTTGAGTGTGATTATTAGTAAGTTCTATAAATTTCCAACAGATGGCGGTGTAAGTTGATTTATTAACACTACACTTCATTTTCTTTCGACATTTAGGGTAGGTGAGCCTATGATCGAAACGTAGTTGTCCTGGTTTGACTTCAGTGTTTTTCCCATGGTCAATTATGTGTCTTTCGCCTTTGCGCGTATGAGGAAAACATCGAATCTATTTGTTTTAGCAAAGGGCAGGTTAACCATAATCATTGTGCACCTATTAGCACTACAATAAATAGCAATTGTGAAGTCTGATGAAAATAAGTGTATAGTTTTATTATTAAAAGTTATAAATTAACGTTATCTATCTCATTCATAAAATTAAATTTTTATGTTTCGATAAGTAATACTGTAAGAACATGCAGCATGGTTTGAAGTTCCTTCCGCTTCTTGTTCGCTTTTCTTAACCTGTTTCAGGTTGAACCTGCTGATACGATATCTCATATCATTATGGGTTATATTCTGAATTTAATTAATATGGTACATTTTCGCTGTCTATT
Source organism: Aelia acuminata (assembly GCA_911387785.2). Taxonomy (NCBI): domain Eukaryota; kingdom Metazoa; phylum Arthropoda; class Insecta; order Hemiptera; family Pentatomidae; genus Aelia; species Aelia acuminata. The sequence goes on along the minus strand of OU426979.1, from coordinate 144,425,129 downwards.
GTGGTTGTACTAAACCCTATTCCAATTATATAGTTTATTAGTTCCTTTTTCATTTGTGTTATATATATTTATATCTTAATGTTTATATCTAAATTCTTTACCAAACAATTTTAAATTTGGCGTAAAGTTCTATGTTAAATCCTGTTGGTTTTTACATTAGCTGAAACGTTTTTATCTTTATCAACGAAGTTTGATTTGACTGTATTAAAAAGTATAGGATAGGATTTATTGAGCGCATTATAGCTACTGAGTCACAGCAACGCGTGGTTGGGTCTACTCGTCTTTTATAATATAATGTATGTGGTATAATGAAATTCTATAATATATTTATCTTATAAGCTGAATAATTAGATCTTATAAGCTAGCTGTTAGAGCACTTCCCAAAACTCGTTATTTCCTGCCTTTTTGCTCATTCAGTGAAGTTTGCTTTTGTTTTGTTCAAGATTGAGTAGAAATGTATCAGTAAAATTTCTTGATTTCTCTGAAATATACTGTTTTTGAAAAAGTGCGAAATTTCAATAACATAATAACCATGAGGTGAATCGTTTATATGTATTTGAACGAATGTTCTCTAAAATAAATACCTTATGGTTTCCCTGTGATCGCCTATACATCGTTATACAATCCAGAGGATAAGGATGTATCGGTGTTTAATTAATATGCGGGCTATTTTTAAAAATATATGCACAATCCAATGTCTTAAAAAATACTGAGCTGTCAAATAAGGAAATTTAACTAAAAATCTGATGAACCAATTTAGTCCCCATCTTTATTACCAGTTGATAATAATTTGAAGAATACTAATTTTTTGAAAATACATAGGGAAATATGTTTCCATCAGTTCACCGTATTTTAAGCCCCATGGCTGTTTTCACGAAATATTTTTGGTCAAAAGGAGGGAAGGATATTAACTTGATCCCATGGACTTTTAATAGTGGGCTCAAAAACCCAATGGTTGAGTCAAAAACCACTTTAAATTACTAAATTTAAATTTTTTCCATGAAAGGTCAAGATTTTTTTCAAATCAGATATTTAAACTTTGAGTTGGTCTTTTAAGTGTTTCAGTTTACGTTTCTGTTGCTTTTTGAATGTAGTCGACAGTAATATCTTAATAATATTACTTGAAAAATTTCTTAACATTTGAAGAGTCCACGGAAGAAAGGGGGAGAGTCAATTTTTTCCGAATTTAAGTTGTATACATATAATTGTTCGTCTAGATGAGTAGAATATGTTGGTGAAAAGAAATAGTCAGAAAAAATGACAGTAGGTTGGTTACAAGGGATGGAAAGAACCACGTACTCGGAAGAAAAGGGGAATGTCCACGCGGAAAAACCTAGAATGGGGGAGAGTCATGTTAGAAGTTATATGGATTGTGTATTAATATCACCATTTCATCAATAAAACAGGGAAGAAAGGGGGAGCGTCCATGACTATCCCCCTTTCTGTTATGGTTAAATTGTTTTTTTTTTACTAAAACATTTTTTTTTAGAGCGTGATATGACTGTTTCGGGCAAATTTATTATTTTGACACGCAAAACAAAAAGGAAAAGGACATATACAAAAATTGAAGAAAAATGATAAAAGATCCAAACCTAAAAACTTGATTTTCTCGGAAAGCACTCCAAATGACATCCCCCCTTTCTTCCGTGGACTCTTCATTTATAAATCACATAGTGGTACAATTATTTTGAAAATGACTCATTTATAAAAAAAAAAAAAAAATGGTTTAACATCCTCTTAAATATAATCTTTCCTCCTGAAACCCCTCCCCCCCACCCTTTGCCCTAACAAATATCCGGGACAACAGACAACCAATGACTTCATTATTTCTTCCTCTTAAAGATTCCATCTTCCGATAGGTGTGTCTAGGAAGTAGTCCTTCTCAAAATAGATGCCTCACAATGCTATCATTCTACTGATGAGATGATACGATCTTCATCAGTATGAATAATTTAAAATATTTATTACTAAACATCATAATGATTATCAGTTTTAAAAATGCATTTTCATTTTTTTTAAAATTGTTAGGAAAACATTTTTTAGGGTGCGGTCATAAATGGTGTTAATAGAGATTATAATAATTGTGATGATGCCATCGGGATATATATATATATATATGTATATATATATATATATATATATATATATATATATATATATATATAAAACTCAATTAATAGTTTATCTTTATTAGTTTAGTTAAGGCGGTATATTTATGTTTATATCAATGAGTCTAAAAGTTTGTTTAGAATATTCTAATTATGATTTTAAAGTAGTGGTGTACTAAGATAAAATAACCATTGTTAATTAGATGGATTTGTTTCACTAATTGTTTGAATCTGGCTTTGTTTTGGTTTTACTTAGCAAGCAGTTGTTTGCTGTGCCATATGTAAATAATAAAGGTACCTAAATGCACAATACTCTACAAATTTATAAGCTCATCACATACCGCATGTCTTATCATAAGGCTTGGATGATGTCATATCTACTGATTGCTACGTGATCAAATGGTAAAATAGCGCCATCTTTCTATCCCCAGGTTGATAAATCATGTTCCGTTAAATAAATATTTTTTATGAGATTTTTACCCATATTTCTGCGTGCTTCCCTCCTTCGATATTTAAAATTAGATCCAACCAAAATCCGTTTCACTTTTTAAATAAAAGCATATTTAGTTTCTATACTATTGTAATGATTACAATTTTATTTTTTTTTTAATTTTACGGTTTACACAATAAGGATATTCCTATTCCAAGGTTTTGAAGCTTGCCACTGTTTCCTGTCAGCGTCCATTATATCCACTAGTTCTGGCATAAAAAAAAAAGCCATCTCCCTTCATCCGCATTTTAATATTGAATCTCGTCATTTCAATATGTTATAGTTATTTTGATTTATTATATTTATAATAATATTATTGGCCTGGAAGCATTTCTTGTCAAGTCCATCTTCTCCAGTGATAGCGATATCCGGGTCTCTTAGTCCAAATCTCAGATCCGTACAGCACTGTACTTGTTATGAAAGCATGATAAATTATTTTTATTTGTGAAATGAAACTCTCTGGGTCCATATGGACGGATCCCCGTTTCGGATACCTATTATCTTATTTCCTCGGGATAGTTTCGTTAAGATGTGTTTATTCAGAGTTCCTAATTCATCTCGCCATACATCTAAATACTTAAATCATCAGCTGCCTGGAAGGTTTCAGTTTTCAAATATCTGCACTAGATGTTCCATATATATTTTCTCAATGAGTTTTTTCGTTTTATTGTATTTAATAATAACAATAATTTATTTATTACATAAAGATTAGTTGAATTATTTATAGTCTTGTACAAATGTTACTTTGACACCAGCACGAAAATCTTCACAATTGAGTCTGATGTTATTTACGAAATAATCTAAAACAAGGATATTAATGAACATATCAATTGAGTACTAAAGTAATACGAAACATTTCTTATCGATAATAAACAAATAAGTAATTTCAAACAATGATAATTGTTAAAAAATACCTTCATTATAAATGATTTAAATGAAACCAAAATTTTAGCCTTGAATGAATAATAGAATAAATAGATCCGCAGGGTACTTAATGCTTTGGATGAAAAGAGGATGAAGTTATAATTTCATGAAGTTGAAAAGATCCTCCCTTTTTCACTATCACATGATGCCGCATATGAAAGGAAGTCGCGAAGGTAGTTTTGCCTGTGATTCGTCAACTTTTCGCAGTGTAGGAGGATATGGTGGAGACTGTTTAATATTAATTTGCCACGGTATGAGCTGCTTTCCTCGGCAGTGAAGAAGGAAGACTCATTCTTACTTTGGTGGTAAAGCTTTATATGAAACGGGTTCATTATCCTGTGTCGGCTGAAACATTTAATTTTCTAATATTGGTCTGAACTGGTACTCTTCAAGACAAACGAAAGAATGTTACGAATGTTCTGTAAATAGGGTTGTAATATGAATTTATAGTAATATCAGATGAGAGAGTCTGGTTCTTTATCTTCTTTAATTCATAATAACCTCTCATTCTTCAATCGCAATAACCAATTTGGAAATATTTGATTAAATTATTAATCGCAAACACATTTGGCAACTATTGCCTTTACCTGAGTAACTTAAACGATTCCAAACCATAGCATTCACTATTCAATAACATCAGTCTATTGAAGCACAGTCTTGGAAATCTCTCTCGGGCATAAATTAGAGTTTAGTCCAGTTGTTGACTAACTTTTTCATTACAATGACAAGCAACGGGTTTCGGCCTGTTTCCAGTCGAACTACATATTTACTACTTGATACTGTAGAATTGATATTTTTTTTAATGAATAATGTTGATAAATAACTACGTTTGCAGTTTCCCTGTCTGTATACAATTTATAAATCGATCACACGCCTAAGAGTAATTGGAGTCGATTTAATGGAGGACTGATTTTTTTTTCATATTCGATCGGAGATTAATGACCTGCGGGACCAAAGAGAGAAATATAAATATATAAAAAAGAAGAAATTTATTTTAAAATATATCTATGTAAATTTTCTTTGAATAGTATAAATTAAATAGTAAATGTTTAACGGAAGATGATCCTGTGTTGTCTGAATTAATACGTTTGAAACCATAACGTTAGGTTGTTCAGAACTGATAATGCCTCTTTTGTTTTTATATTTTATTACAATATTTTAATTTTATTTATATATTTCATGTATCTTGAAATTTATGTGCGCTATTATTAATTTTATTTTGTAAGTTTCAATCCCAATTTATTATTATTCATAAGAATTTGATTTTTGTAAATTAAAAAGCGTTACCTGGAAAAGAAACTGTGTATTTGTTTGTGGATAGGTTTATTGCAATAAACATAAAATTATTGCAATATTTATGTTTATTGCAATATTTATAAAACGACAAATGTACTTATTCTTATGACTATCAAAGATTGATTTAGTATGCTGTGTATTTAGCAACCATATGCAGTAGGGCAGCATTATTTTCTTACTCACCAAAGTATTTATCTCTTATTTCAAAAATATTATAGATGTCCTGTGGACCTGCTAGAACCAGGTAACTGAACTAAGCCCGTCTCGTTATGATTGGGTGCCCGGTCTAAAGCTACCTTAAGAATAGTTAAGTACTTTGCTTTAAGTTTAAAAGTCATTAATCTACATGTACTAATACTTTACTTCTATGTTCTCAAATATTTTAGATAAAAACATTTTTTCAACGAATAATTTTCTTTTCCTTTATTTGTTATAAATAAGAAAAATAAATAAAATAATTATTTATGTTTCTTTAAACTCAGACCAGATGCTTTCTTTGACATTATTTATCATATTATAAGGAACCTCAACATCGCTATCCCGGTTTTCCTAAAGATCGCGATGCGGTAGTCCCAGACGATGCCGGCAGATTTCGACAGATTTTAATATTCCCGGATCAGACCGCAGTGTCATCCTTTCTCTCCCTGGCTTACTCCTTTTCCTTTTCTTTAGAGAAATGTCACAGGAGTCGACCTTGCGGTGTGCTTGTGAAATCCGACTTATGGGAGTCACCTGCGGTTGTAATATATCAAGCAGGATATAGAAGGCACTGTTCACGCGAACCTATACAAATAACAATTAATTTAAACGAAAAATATCTTTGTTCTAGTTTTTCAACTGTACAAGTCAAACTTTAAGGCCTACAAAGTGGGCGTGAACTATAAGTGTTATCGCTTCCTTGCACGATGTTCGACGTAGAAAAAGTATCTATCAAAGTATTCAATTTATCAAAGTACTGAAGCTAAGACCTTCCTCAATGGGTACAAGAGGTTGTACGGGTAGTACAGATTTTATTTACTTAGTTAAAATGATTAAGAAAAACACTGTCGATCTGTTGGGATCGGTTGCATAAAAAAAAAAAAAAAATGCAGTATGGAGTACTACAAGCGATCTAACTAGATCGATCAAGCTTACGTCTAAATATCTTTTTATGAAATATTTATTAAAGTATTGTATTGTAACACTTATGTGGGTTAACAATGTGGAAATAATTGATTTAATTTAACGAAAATAACAATATTCAATGCCACTCAAATTATGAGAATACAAATATTGAAACAAACAATTAAGAAGTTTACAAAAATTATCACTTCGTAACACAGAGAAGATCACATGCCTTGCGCTTCAGAACAAGACTAACTCCCCAGTCCCATCGCTCCTTATATATAATCGTTAAAGGACTGGCGTGGAATTGTCTGGCCCGGCGTGGATGGTACTCGAACATCGTAGTCACAAACATGTCTGTTGTTTGTCCCAGCTATTAGTTCGTTTCAAGAATAATTATAGAACCATTCTAAACCATATGTTTTGTCTTTTCTTTTTGTTTAACGTTACTTACAGTATTTTTGAATATATCAATTGTTTAATAGCAAATTCAAAGATTTTTCGCTTCACAATTTTGTAGTGTTTTACTGCGTATTACGGAAAAAATAATTATTTGACTGAAAAAATAATTGAGTACCGTGGTTGTCCACCAGGTTGCAGCATGCTTATAGTATGATGCACCCTTAGTCTAAATAAAACATTTTTATACAATAGCACACCTGGGCAAAAAGTATTTTAATTTTTATTTTAAAATACTTTACTTTAAATAGAAAGTATTTAAAATAAAAAAAAAAAATAAAATGGAAATAGAAAATACTTTTAAAATGTATTAGCTAGTGCATTGCAATTGATTAATAAATCGACGGTTTTTATTTAATTTTTTTTCGGTTGTCTTTGCTTGGTGTAATGTATCTGATTTTCAGATCATCTTCGCTTTCAATTTGTTGAAATTATTAAATTAAAATTCTTTTTCTACAGATCCAATCTGATTCGAAACCCATTTAAACTAATTGGGCTACCTATTAGACTATTCTACTACTACTACTACTGCTACCCATACACCATCCAACGACCTCCGTCCAATAGGAATTTTGGCAAATCTGCCCTAATGCAATCCTCCCACCTACTTCTCAGCCCAATTTCTATTCAAGCCTATTACTATTAATTCCAATTTCTATGGAATTCGTTCACCACTGTTTTGCAATTTCACACTCCAATTTTATTCATCTGTCTGCTATCACCTCACTTGCTCATCAATCCATGTTAGCGTGTACGTTTTGCATTCTTAAAGAACCGCAGGAGGAACAATATTGTTGTAAACTCGAATTTTTAAGTTTTAAGGAAGAAGGCGTGAGCTAAGTAATTTCGTTAATTGTAAGTATTTCTTATCTCTAATCTTGTCTTAATTTCCTCTCTAATTTCGAATGACCGTCAACCTCTCGGAAAAATAATGACCGATTCTAACTTTATTGAATGTATCAGTCATACAGATTTTTACTCACTATTTTGGTATTGTCTCCAAATTGGGATCCTGTTTATTTTTTTACTTTCGAATAAACTGGTAAAAACTCAATAATTAACCCCCCCCCCCCCCCCCATAAAAACCCTATTTATTGTAAAATTTTGAGGAATTGGCCGTGTTATTTGGGTTATGAACAATCTTTGTTTCATATTTCGTGATAAATGGCGGTAAAAAGTTAATATTAAACCCTCCACCCCAAAACCTATGCATAAAACCATTTATGTGAAATGAATTCATTGGACTTCTATTTAAATAATCAAAAACCACCAATGTGACAAAATTTGTTAAAATCAGATAAGGCAGTACAAAGTTAATTATTGTGTCCCCCTTAAAAAAGAAAAAAAAACAGCAACATCAAACAGAAATAAATGTACTTGCTCAATGTTTTGGAGTGAGAGCTCTAGTGCAAAGGACTACACTATACTATTACGAAAATGGTTTAACTTCAAACAACCTACTTAAGATTTATTTTATTTTATTATTTAAAATAAAAATGAAAATACTTGTTTTTATTTAAGTATTTTTTTTTGTTTTTTTTTTTTTGTCTTCAAATCTTGATTTGCGCCTGTCAAGATTATTATCATTTTAGAATTAAAATTATAATAATTTTTTTTTATTTGAGTATTTTAGAATTAAAATGAAAATAAATGTGATTTATTTTAACATGTAAGTTGAGTATTTTCTTTAAGTTTTCTACACATAACATTAGAGAAGAATTCTAGGCCACTTTTTTTCGGCCTGCGTCGAAAGGGTAACGGGGAATAGGAAGGTTAGAGACGAGCGGGCTTGGCTGATAGTGTGTTGTAAAGTGAAATTCAGTTTATTCTGCAGGGATTTATGGTTTTACTGTTGAAATATCATTTCGTTGTGTATAGCGTAATTTGAGAGTTACCATGATGCAGTGAATATATTTTAAATGATTTTTTATTGAGTCGTTTGTATATTGTTAAATTTTGAGGTATTCCTAAGGTTTGGCCGTATCAGAAAAGGTCCGTTCCGAAAAGGTGTCAGAATGATGTCATTGACTCGAAAGTTAAATGGTGATTTTTAGCCGGGAAGGTGTGTCCTTTGCCTGTATCGTCTTTTCAGTTCTTGTCTTTATAATGTTTTCGGTCTATTTCAAGTGAGTCTTCTATCGAAGTATATTCATTGCTAGTTACCGTTCATAGATTTTGTGAAAGCAGTCTAATATTAATTATTATATAAGGCGGATAAAGACATTTTCACATTTAAAACTCATGTTATTAGACTTATTGTTAGTAGCATTAATCTTAGGGATCTTTTTAGGAAGAGAGAATCGTTTTTTTTTTTATTTGAGTAAATGAGTTATTATTATTGTGTTTTTGTAAACAAGTCTGTTTTTTTATTTATGGTTTATTTTATTTAATTATTTATTTTATTTTCGGTCTGTAAAGTGTTATATTCCCCGTGATATTTTGCCATTTCCTAGAGGTAGAACAGAGAATAATCACTCCGCAGATGGAATGTTGCGGTGAGCTTGAGACCCATTTAACACCCCACCACATCTATGTTAAGTTAGTATAGTTCATAGTACAATGAAAATTGTAAAATGATAGGTTTTAATACCAAATTTAAACGGGAGTAATAAAAATATCATACTACCTAATATTTTTTAATACTTAAAAGTTACAATGTAGATTGAAAATGATTTATAATTGTATGTAATAGCATTTTACATTTTACATTTTAACCTATCGAAGGGACTAAAAGCGATCATTTTACAATTTTCATTTAAAAATGACTGAAAAATTACCCTTAAAAGAAAGGCCACGAAAATTATTAACATAAAACTTATGTAATTAATATAATTTTCTTAAAGTCTGAACAATTAGAGTCTTATCCTCGTTTTTCACCTGGACCACTTATATTCATTCCTTGTTTTTTTACGAAATATGCCCATGATACTTAAAAGTTCTTACCTGAAAATTAATGAGTTACGTATGTTTGTTTATCTATGTTGCGTCACTTTGTGCAAACTGTCATCGCACAGATTTTTTTGCTCATTTAATTGAATGAAAAAACTTCTTTTATTATTGCTACTAACAAAAAATTGAAAGTTTAGTCAAATAAGCTCATTATTATAACTCCTGATTAATTATGTTTGGCGATTAAGATAAAAAAAAATTATTTATTGAATTTCATAAAAAAAAAAAAAAAAAAAAAAATGTCTTCACTGTCGTTCGACATAAATTAGGTTAACCAATAGTGAAGTTTTTCCAATAGTTAAATTTTTCCGCCTGCAATCATGGGAAATCATAAAATAACAAAACTTTGGATTAGGTATTTGTGTATATCATTATGCCCTCATAGGTGAAAGATGAACTTGAATTGGTTTTTTTTTTTACATAATACATTTTTTATGATTTATAACTATAATAGAATAAAAAAACCTAATAAAAAAACCATTTCCGAACTTCAGGCACATTCTCGCTGGCCTGCCTCTTGCTAGGCACTTCTGGTTTAAAGGTTATTATTATTTATTTTGATCTCCCCCGAAAGTACATACAGTCACAGTTGATAAATAGTACATTAATGTAATTAAAAAATATTATAACTTGATCGGCATTTTACTTGAGTACACTGCACCTTGTTTTGAACCCTCTCACATTCCCACTGTACCAATAGTTAGACAAACAGACAGCCTGTCGTCGACAGATCGCCATTGGGGGTCAGGATGTGTTATCTTGATCAGGAGCCAAGAAAGGCCGATGGTTTTGGCAGGTATCCAATTCATAGTGCTAGTAATCGATCGGTCTTCAGGGTCAATAGTAATTATGTGAGCCAGACTGTTAGATAATGTAAAGCGGTGAACTGGATTACAAATGTCATTTCTTGTAGGATAAGCAGATTTTATCACTTCGAAAGAGACTGTCACATGTCTTCATACAACGTAGTAGAATTGGGTAAAATTGAATCGATTGAGATAACAGTAAGTTGAATCAACAGTCTAATTTTTAAGGTTTTGGAGAAAAAATTTTTTTTGTTAAAGGTTGAAACCTGTATAACTAGACAAGATAATACTCGTAGACCGTTATCTAAGCCTGGTAGAAAATGAATTTGGTTGAGGGCATACCCTGTCTCTAATAAGTGGACAGCTTGATTATTTAATAAATAACTGAACTGAAAAACCAGGCGTTTGAATTATAATATCGGTCAAATAGTCATCTTGCAGAACCGTGATTATGAACAATGATCCATCAAGGAGTGCTAGCCGCTTGTGTATTTTGTTGAAGACTGATCAACTAAGAGCGCACATTTGTTTTTCACTCTTCTTTTTTTGTAATCCTTAACTTGGCCTCGACAAATTTTTATTATCTGTTATCTTTGGGATTTATTTTGATTGATAGTTTCCTGGAGCACCATATCTATCTTTAGCTTTATCTCCAGAACTATAAAGATTAACAAGTTTATGCGTACTGTTAAGAAAATCCGGCATACGAACTAATATTAAAAATATCTCACTATTCCCTAAGTAAACTAAAAATATTTTAGTTTCTTTCTATATTAATAAAAAATTCTTTCCTTTTCTTACTATCTATCATTCTTCATCAACGGGACTCTAATCAAGTTCCAAAACTCCATATCAAACCTCTATCACTTGGAATTGCCAAGCATTCCAAAGCACCCAAATCTTAGCTTCTACTTCTATTTTCCTTGAGGTAGGCACCCGACATCTTCTAGTTTCCTTTCTTATCCTTACCAACTTAGATTATTTCAGCAGTACTTCCCCTTACTATATATTTCATATATAGTATCATATATGTATAGTGAAGTGAAAGTATTTAGTCTATCTTACGCATAAAGTAATTTTCAATGGAATATTTATTTATTTTTCCTATTTTCAAAGTAAACAATACTTCTTCCAAAAGCTTCAGTTTTATGATATTAAGATTCCATATCATTTAATTTTTATATACATTATAATTGTTTTAATTCAAACTAATATAATTAACATATTACAAATTCCACCCACTTTTGGACTTTGAAAACACTGAACTTATTGTTATCATTTGATAGTTAATCAAATAAATTTAGGAAGCAACCTTTCGTACTGAAAGTAAACATCAGATTGGTGAGTTTGATTTCTTGTGGACAGGAATGGGAGATGTTTAAATCAAAGAAGTATTGTCCTCTTTTTCCGCTAATATCCACGATTGAAATTAGGAATCGAAGCTCCCATGTTGGATTTTACTTTAATAAAAATACATAACTTTTAAGTTGATCCGATTAGCCTTAGTGGCACAAAGTGACGTTAAACAAACAAACTTTTAAGTTGAATAATTCTAACTTGATTGTTATTTTTTACTTCATTATATCATTAAAATATGCAAATATATGCATTTCTCAACGTATCTGCAAATTAAACTTGGCGAATTGCATATAAAGGCTCTAATTTGTAAACATATTCGGTCTTCTTTTTCAAAAAAACGCTTGCAAATAAAATATGCAATTACATAAAAATCTGGGCCCTGTTAATGCGACGCAACGGGTCTATTTCTAGTCCAGTTCCATATCTTACTTACTTAAATTTTCACTAATAAATGTTTTATTTTTGTAAATTTTAGAGTGCTTAGCTAAAAAATTGCGTATGTTTATTTAATCTTTGAATTATTAAATGTTTTATAAAGATTACTCATTCCAAATAATTTATTTTTGAAGAGAAAAGATTTGGCTCCACCGGGAATCGAACCCGGGTCTTCCGAGTGACATGCGCGGTATGCTTATCCATTACACCACGGAGTCGCTTCCTAACGGTGCCAAATCCTTCCTCTTCACTGACTCCGTGGTGTAATGGATAAGCATACTGCGCATGTCACGCGGAAGACCCGGGTTCGATTCCCGGCGGAGCCAAACCTTTTCTCTTCAAAAATAAATTATTTAAAATAATTTAAAAACAAGAGTGGTCATCCACAATAATGATTAAATCAATATAAAATAATTTAAAAATTTACGAAAGTCAAGAGACGCCGAAAAGTTGGACAAAAATTGTCCACCTTCCGTAAATACTCGCAAAACTTGCGAGATCGTGGGAGAGGTGTCAGTGAAGAGGAAGGATTTGGCACCGTTAGGAAGCGACTCCGTAGTGTAATGGATAAGCATACCGCGCATGTCACGCGGAAGACCCGGGTTCGATTCCCGGCGGAACCAAATCTTTTCTCTTCAAAAATAAATTATTTAAAAACAAGAGTGGTCATCCACGATAATGATTAAATCAATATAAGATTACTCATTCCTATACTTTACAAATATTATAAAGTTATTTATTTATTTTGTTTCAGGTAAATGTGTATTTTGAACTTTACTGTGCCTTCTGAAGACTTATTAGTAAGTTATATTTTTTAGATTAACGTATAGTATAGCTTTAGTAACCGACCGAAGTTTCGGCCGAGAAACCTGGTTACGGCCAAAAATCGGCCAAATCTTTGGCCAAGCCGTAACTTGCATTTGTGTCTGATATCTCCGAGAAGGGACCGGACAACAGGATTTAGGCTGATAAGATCGATCTCTTTCGATTTTGAAATTAATAGGCTGTAGTATCTGTTATTTTAGTTAATTACACTTGAATTGACATTCGATAAAACTTGGATTTCTCTCAGAATTTCGGTGTCTTTAATTAATCTAGAACTTTAAGTTAGGTGTGGAGACAAAAATGTGATAATGACAAACAGGGATTTGCTACGTAAATTACATCAAGTCTTAAGTAAGATAACAACGAAAGCATTCTTTTAGCGCAGAATTCTTTGAACGTTGAATGTAAAGAATAGTATTCTTTACCTTTAGCTTTCAGAACCTTATTTACTATTAACTATCGCCTTACTAATGATGAAATTTGATTTTAAAAAAATAAGAGAAACACTAAATAAGAATATATCTTCTAAATACTTAAATTTAAATGATTCGGTGTAGAAACCCGACATGCCACAGATTCAAATCAAAAGAGAGAAATAAATTTTAATCAGTAACCTTGTCATAACAAGTTGCATCAAATGATGGTTGTAGGTTTTGTTCTTTGTTCTTTTAGACTCAGATGCAAAAACCAATTTTTTGACCTTAGTCATCCCCCCAACTGGATCACTAATTACGTCCTAAAAACTTTTTCGTAAGAACCTCGTTTTCGAAAAAAAATCCTATTTTATAGATTTCAAAACTAGATTTTATTCGCAAAATTTGTGACCAAAACTGACTCAGATTTTCGATAAACATCAGATCAGATAGCTTCTGAGGTTCAGCTATAAGTATCCACAATGCCGCCATTTTGTGTTCTATCGACTTTATGATGGCAAAGATGTACTAAATTATATATTATATAGATATGATAATATGAATTGTCATTACTATCAGCCTGTTACTGCAATTATAATTAACCTTTTAAACATTTCCTTGTTAAGTGGGTTTAGTCTAACTTTCGACGAGGATCTAGCTGTACTAGAAAGTAGGGTCCGGGATTCAATATTTTAAACTTACTAGTGCACCTGTCTTCTATTTGCTACTTTTCTGTACCAAGCCCGCGTACTTTATGAATAATTAAGTTCAATTGCTGTCTTTTTATAAGCTCTCATTCATATTATTATTAATACTTACATATATTATATTTAAACACACAAATAAGTTTCTGTTTCGGTTTCGCCCCGAAACCGGGTCAGGGGCCAAAATTTTGGTTGCGGTCGGATACTGTAAAGTTTTATCCAAAATAGTACTCTGTGTCTACTGCATCGAAGATATCAAGAGAGAAGGTCTTTTTTTTTTTTTTTTTTAAATATATCTCACCCCATTACTTTTCTGCTAAAACCGTTTGTGAGGCGTGCCATAAAAATGAAATGATTTTGTCATCCATGCTGATAAAAGTATATTTATCCTCTATTTCTTCTTAATAAATTAGAAATATTAGCGAGCAATGCACTGTGCTTCTAAGCCATGGGTACAGGGTGCGAAATGCCTCTGGTCTTAACTTATTTTTATTAGGCCCATCTATCTTCTATGAACTGGGTAACAGTAAGTGATTAATTAGGTTGGAAAACCTGGCGTTTGAGCGTAAATCGGTTAATTCCTTTTTTTTGTACAATCCTTGATCTAGAAACTAAACTCCATTACATAGTCAAGACAATCCATGGTTTTTAGTCGTTCACGTTTTTTTAGTATGTTTTTATGTGAAACATTCATTGACGCTCCTCGGAATACAATTCATCACCCTTCCATTACCTTGTTGTTTTTTCTATTCTTGTGGAGTATTATTGTCAGGATTCCTGAAACTTTGCTGAATGAATGAAAACATGAGTGAAATTCACGTGTCTACTCATTTTATATTAGGTTGTAATAAAGCTTTGACTGAAGGCTTGATGGCAGAAGAACATCGGATTGGAAAATGTTGGTGTGAGAAGCATATTCTCACATAATATAATAAATTTTCTAAAAGCTGTGGAATAATTTTATCATCGTGGTTAAAAGCCCTTTTCCCTTCTAATTGAGAGGTAACTTTATTAACCGTTGATCGATATCATCGCAGGAGCCAAGCCATGACATTAGGGCTGATATAGATTTCATTATCGGTGCTTACTTCTCACGTACGCAGAGGTTGAATTAATAAATGTGGAATAAATTTTATTCCAAGTCATTAATGCTGTCTAAGGTTCTAAATTTTTTATTTCACTTATCCATTTATCGCACAGTGGGAAGAATACCGGTATAAGTCTGGGAAAAAATGCGTTTTAGAGTTATTTATACTATTGAGTAGAACTCGAAGGGCTTTGGGAGGGGGGTACATTAGAAATATAAAATTAAAATTAATTAACACAAGAAGACAAATAAAACGAAAATTAGTGCGACTGCAAAGGGCGAGTTTATTATACTTAGTTTATTATCTATAAGCTTAGTTTATAATCTTTAAACTGGATTACCTAATATAAAGATTATCTAATAAACGATTGTAGTTGTAATTATAATTTTTCTTATTAGTTAATCTAGTTTATTAGTATTAAATTAATAGTTTAAGTAAATAAAACAATTTTATTAGAAGAGAAAGGATTCGACCACGGCCGGAAATCGAACCAGATCCTCTTGTATCTCTGTTGCAGGGCTCTTACCACAGAGCTAACAGTGGGGCCATTACCAACTGTGTTCGAACCGTACTCCTCTGCGATTCCGGCCGTGTTCGAATCTTTTCTCTTCTACTAAAATTGTTTAAAAATCATAAATTAATTATTTAAAAATTAAAAATGATTAAATTTCAACATAGTTAAATAATAAAAGTATAAGAATACCAATATTCATCCTTGCGAGATAGTAAGGGAAAGAAAGTATTAAGAGTTTGGAAAATTTCGACCTAGGGCCTTATAGAAAATCGTGACATGGAAATGGTAGTAATTAAAAACAAACGGATTTGAAATTTTCATAGGAAAGAGTTGTAAGAAGTCATGCCACTAGTACAGGAAGATTAGTAAGTCAGTGTTTAAAGTGGTTTATTTGCTATCAACACCGGAACATGCTTTTCATTAATACATTTAGTTTCAGCAGTTCAAAATCAATATGTCAAAATATCAAAATAAAAATTGGTTTATTTGACTTACTACCTTATCCATGTCAACGCCCCAATTAACGCATTACCAACAACTCGAAAAATTGTCGGCGTGAGGGTGTAAGCAGACTAGCGCAAAAACACGTTTAATCCCTGTACCTACATCACTTTAAGGCCGAGCGCAAATTGAAAGACTTGCGACGCTGAGCTGAGCTGAGCAGTTTTTGTCCCAATGTGCGCGGTTCCTATCTTATTCACGTTTCACAGAAACTGCTTTGCTCTGCTCTGCAATGAAACTCATATTGGCCATACATATACTGGGTGTCCCAGTCCTAGTGTAAAAAAAAAATGGGTAATCCTGCATGTTAAACGGGGTAAAATGGCGCAGAAACGAGCTTCCTATCTCAATCTGTTGAGGAGATATAATTGTCTTTGTTATAATTTTAAAAATCTTACTTTTTTCTGAAAAACGCCAGTTTCCTCTACTTTGGTTTAGCGTAGAAACAAAAACGATGATATTTTCTCAATCAGCATTAAATTTTCTAAAATATGAGATGGGTCTAGTTATTTTAAATCCACTTTCAGTGGGACTTTTAACACGCTAAACACAAAACATTCATTAAAACTTAAATTTTTAATAGTTTTTGATAATTCCTCACTCCCCACTGGAGCACCCTAGAAGCTGTCAAATTTCCTAAAAACTGCGGAATTTAGTTAGCCTTTTAGTGGTGTGACCCATGATACAATTGCACTTCACCTTTTGAGTCTAAAAGAAGTTTTTCTGATGAAAAACACGCAAGGGAATGTCACTGCTGGGGCAATGAGGACGCGCGCTAGAGCCTGCAACCAAAGTAATGGATGCCGAACTTCCCATGAGTTAGAGTTAGTTTTACTTTTTTAGGACTAGAAAGAATAATGTATGAATCCTAAATAATATCAAAAGGGTAATAATTATCTAAAAGTAAAAAAAAAAATCATTAGTTTAAATTAAAAAAATACTTTCTTTAAAATAAATTAAACTTTTTTCTTCTCTTTTACTAAAATTTTAAAAATTCTACATGAAAAATGTTGAAGATAAAAAATAATATTATTATTGTAGAACCATTAGTTAATTAATTTAATTAAATAAAATAAATTTAAACAAAATTAATTAATTAAAATGGATTATTGCAGCTCGTGTTCAAAATGTCCTCCATTGCTTTGGATGCAGCTTATCTTCAACATTTTTCATTTTACTTTTAGATAATTATTACCCTTTTGATATTATTTAGGATTCATACATTATTCTTTCTAGTCCTAAAAAAGTAAAACTAACTCTAACTCATGGGAAGTTCGGCATCCATTACTTTGGTTGCAGGCTTAGCGCTCGCTTCGTCATTGCCCCAGCAGTGACATTCTCTAGCGTGTTTTTCACCAGAAAAACTTCTTTTAGACTCAAAAGGTGAAGTGCAATTGTATCATGGGTCACACCACTAAAAGGCTAACTAAATTCCGCAGTTTTTAGGAAATTTGACAGCTTCTAGGTTGCTCCAGTGGGGAGTGAGGAATTTTCAAAAACTATCGAAAATTTAAGTTTTAATGAATGTTTTGTGTTTAGCGTGTTAAAAGTCCCACTGAAAGTGGATTTAAAATAACTAGACCCATCTCATATTTTAGAAAATTTAATGCTGATTGAGAAAATATCATCGTTTTTGTTTCTACGCTAAACCAAAGTAGAGAAAACCGTCATTTTTCAGAAAAAAGTAAGATTTTTAAAATTATAACAAAAACAATTATATCTCCTCAACAGATTGAGATAGGAAGCTCGTTTCTGCGCCATTCTACCCCGTTTAACATGCAGTATTACCCAATTTATTTTTTTACACTAGGTCTGCGACACCCAGTATATGTGGCCTCACTGACGAATTCACAAATGTTTGAAATGGATTTATTTCAGTGATTTGGTTATTATAATATATTGTATTTATTATTTTGTTGGGTTTCTCCTGAAGTTAACGGTAGAAAGTCTTGTAGCTGTTGGGTGAACGTTTAGTGAATGCCTTTCAGCCCCATAGCCATGCGACCTAGATTCATCCTCAACTAACTACACTAGTAGGCAAATCAACATGGTCGTTTGTCGTAGCTTTCTGAAAATGTTCACTTTTTTATCTGAAGATTCTATGGTACAATCTTTGGGATTGGAATCTGATTTCGGCTTATTCCGTTTATAGATGAAAAAGACAAACAACTTAGTCAGGGAGACGGTGATGTGTCCAGAAATTTTCTGAGGTTTTTTTTTAATACTAATTGATTCCATTCTTTAGAAGCTTAAACCACTTATAAACGATTATTACTAAGATAAGTGTTCATTTTGTAGAAGGATTTAGGTTGTAGGGTATGTACTTCTATTGAACTGGCATAGGCCGGAAATAGACGATGAACTAAATTTAAAATATGAATCAAATAACAAAAGGTATACACTAAACATTTCAATACATCCCACATTCCAATCAAGGGCTCAAAATATGATAAGGGGCTCTTTCCCCGGATCTGCTACTTAAAGGCAGATGCAGGTCTTTTTGTTTTGCTGTATCGGGAGAAAATTCGACATAAAACCTGCAAAAACTGAGGTTTCATTGAAAAAAGGAGTGTTCTTTTTTTTATTTTTTATTTTTTAAGATATACTAACAGAAGATATATTAAGCTACATTAGCTCTTAACTGGCGTTTTCTGGAAACTTTGAATTTGCATATTAAAACTGACACCAGAAAAATTAATTAACCGTTTTAATATAGGGTTTTAAACATTAAATTAAATCATCCTTTATTTGCAATATCGTTCAATCAAACTTCCGATAAATGAAACTCGCTTTGTTACATGCTTGTTAATTAAGTTAGCAAAGGGAAACCATCATAATGAAAATTACATAAGCATAATATGAACTGCGAATGTTGTTAATATTGTTAATAACTAAATGGCTAAGATAAAAATGAGAAATAAAGAAGTTACTGTGAAACTTATGGTAGCCTATTTGTGATGAGATGGTTCGTAATGGATTCTGAAGTTTCGTTCTGTTAAGCGAAAAACAAGTTACATAATACCTTTTAGGTCGAGCACTTGAATCTGTCTTCTCCTAATCCTTATACAGAAAAGAGTTTCACAAAACACCTAATGATATTCGTCATTTCATTATTGTAATTCTGTAAACATTGAAATATAAGTTTTGTTAGGTAGAGATTCCAAGTACATACTCTTTTCTTTTCTCAACATGGCTATGAAAATAATTTGGTTAGGTCATTTTGTGAATTGGACTTTTAACGAGGTTTATCCTGTTTAAATCTGATTATTCGAAACAGATGTAAGGTTGTCTTCAAATTTTCGAAGGTTGGTAAAGCGATTCTAATTTTCAGGACCTGGATAAACAGTGCTGCCATCTCTGATGAGGTGTAAGAACTTGTTTTATTATGTTCCGGCCTAAGTTGAAATTCTAATTTATTGATTAGAAAAACGAAACAGAAGAAGATAAAAAAAACACTATAAAAGAGAAAAAATAACGTTTCTTGTTCACAATCCACCAACCGTAGTATATCGTTGCAATTCGCTTATGTTTTTTTATTATCATTGTTGTGTTTTAACATAAAATTTTGTATTTTTACTTTATGGGTACGTACTTAAGTAAATAATTTTCACCTTGACCATATTCTTTTCTTAATTCACTTCATTACTATTACCGTATTTATCATTTTTACCTTGAAACATATTTGTAAGCTAATCTTATTTCACCATTTTTCTTTTTATCACCGTTTCCTTTTTTAGGGGATTAATGAAAGTCTTTGCCTATCATTACAGCCTATATAGCAAAGAACCTACCGAAAGAGGATAATAGCTATTGTAGATCATTTTAGGCCAAGTAATGTTTCCTATTCCTACCACCTCCGCATGCACTGTACCTTCCATGTTCTAGTTATCAGGGCATTTCCTAAAATTTCGAATTTTGATTTTTGTATTTTAGGTTCTTTTAGCTGATGGCTTTACCTATATAAATTGTAATAATAATAAAACCGAACAAAAATAAACATAAAACGGATAACAATTAAATAATAAAGAGGAAAGAAAACCCCCTAGTTGTCTAAATACAACAGATTAGTAAGTACAAAATACAAACCGCCTTTGACCCTGTTTAAGTTTCTCGATAAAGCATCTGTAGAATCACACAGAAAAAGTCCAAGGTAGTTAGTAATAAGAATAACTAACGTCGAAGGTTTTAAAAATTTTTTCCCTTTCTTTATTAATAAATCCATAACTGTTTTGGTAGGTAAAAATAAATTTATAGAATTTCAAGACATGGCTTTCTAATAATAGAAACTTCGAATAGGCTATAATCCGAAATACTACACTGAGCTTCCGTATGTTTGTTTTTGCAAACCACAAAAAGCAGTGGATTGATTGACTTTATAAATTTTCACAGCGTTCCATTTTAATAGAATATAATTTTACTTTTTATTCCATTTTTTGGAAGAATGTTTTGAAAAGAAATAGATTATGTTCAGGTTTTTTTCGGTCCATTATTTACCTGCAAAATGATTGTTTTCAATGACGTTTTTATTTGCATTTAAAATTATTTTTATAATAATAATAATAAGTCTTTATTTTATTGTCCCGGGAACTAGACCCTTAGAAGCAAAATTCTACAGGAACATATAAAATGCTTTTATGCCTAAAGCCAAACAAAAAATCTGGTGCGATGCGCGCAACATACAACTTTCACTTAAGAACTTACTTAGATTAGAAATCGACGTATTTCGATAATATGTAAACACCATTCCTTAACTTTACACATTTTTCCACACTTATATGCTTATAATAGTATATCTCCATAAGTTATATAGGATCTGTACTGCAAAACTTGACAGTTCTCAGTACTTTTCGATTCATTTTTGTTTATTTCTTTTTCTAAGGGACCTAATTTGATCAACAGTCGAGTTTTTTTTTTTTTACATAGTCTGCAAAGTAGCATTATTCAACTGACATTTAAATAAACCAAAAACATTGCCCATGTGTAATTCTATTAGGGATGCAACATCGATGTGCATGTTTTTAAAACATCACAGTCGATTTTTTTTGTTAGAAAATTAACCCTTTTGTATCGTTGTTAAGCACATCACTCAATGAATGTAAGCTTAAAAGGATAAATACAAAAGAGAGAACGTGACAAAGGGTTTTCATTATTATAGTAAAAAGTGGTCAGTTTAAACGTTTCGGTTTGTATATTAGGGTGATAATTATTAAGATGCCTTCAACAGGTACCTCATGTAATATATTTTTCTGAAATCTCTAACACACTAGACAAGTCCAACATTTGCCATGATTCGGCAATGAACACAAATTTACTTGAACATATGAAGGCTATAAAAATAGTAATAATTATTGATGTTTTGGCATAAACTAAGATATTTTCACAAAAGCAAAGATGGTTTTAACGTGGGTGTTTATGCTTAAGCAAAGATGGTTTCAACATCGATGTTTTTGGTAAAATAGATTAGACAAAAAAACAAAATTATTTAAACAAGCAATTAAAATAAGGTCTTTTATTATCAATGAGTAGGTAACTAATCGGCTGAGTGTTGTTGTTACTATAACTTCCATATAAAATTATCTTAATTTAAAGGATTAAAGTACATTATTTTATTTTGGTTTTTTTTTTTTTTTTAAGTTTCTTTGATTTATATAACCTATAATATAACCTTTTTTACAAACTAGATAGCCAATGTTGATAAAACTTAAGAACTCTTTAGCATTGTAAAAACAGAACTTTTCTATAATTAATTTACAATTTTTAAACAATTTAATTATAAGATAATAGATTCGACCACGACCGGGAGATAGATTTTTTCGATCAAAATTTCTCTGCCGTTGTCAAATCTTTTATTTTATCTTATTTGGTAGAATCTTTTATTTTATCTTCCAATTCAATTGTTTAAAAAATTATATATCTATTATATCTAATTAATTCTATTACTGTTTTCTTTTAATATTGCTTGGAATTACAAAAGTAAAACAATTAAAAATGTTTCCAGGCATTCCATAATTTGTATGTATATTGCTGTTATACCCATCTGTAATTTATATATATAATTTAAACTATTATATATTCTTATATTGTACCAATGTTGGCTGTGGGATATGTAATTATGATTACATGTTTATATGCTATTTGTATATAGTGTTTATAAATAATGATTCATATATCCATAAACATAATTCAATAATATAGAATGTCAATTGTATTATATTCATAAAAAATAACCTATATTAATAGTTGCAGAAGTTTATATATTATTTAACATGTACTATTATGTTTCGATATTAAAATAATGATGCCAGACTACCTGTAAAATGTACAAGCATGTATACAGTAAATAAATAAATAAATAAGATCAGACAAAATAAAATGAATTTATTTTAACATTGATTTCTCGGCAAAAACAAAGATGTTGTGAATACCGATATTTCGACAAAAACAACGATGTTTTTTTTTTTTTAAATCGATGTTTTGACAACAACAAAAAAAAAACGATATTTTCAACTACCAATACTTTGACAACAAAATTTTAATACAGATACTAGCAGATCCGGTCACGCGTTGCTGTGGTTCAGTAGTTATATCCTAATATTTTTAAACAAATACAGTGATACCAATATTCATTGATAAAGATAAAAACCTTTCAGCTAATCAAAATCCAAAGTGATTGAGAATAGAGCATTACACCATTTAAAAGTATTTGGTAAGGAATATAGGAAAGTTAAAGTTTTTATTTTTTACATCTCATATTTCAATGTAGATTGGTTAAAAAGGAGCTGATTGTGTTTTACGACTCACAGAGCTGCCAACACGCTCGTCCTTTTTTGATGGATCGGTATAAACTAACTCAAAATGGCTGTATTTTTCCACTAATTTTAAAAAGGATGACTGAAGTAAGTTTTGGTAACCTCAGCCATTGATCTATTGATTATTGGCCTAACACTACTTCAACTTGGTATTGTTAGTTTAACAACGGGTTTAATTTTGCTCAGGGTCATGCCAATCACCCTGTCATATATATCATATATGTCCTTTTGATAGGCGTTTTTCTCAATTTCTTTGAGACCTCGATTTCCCGACCCTTCGGCAAATAAGTGTTCGGTAGGAGGGTGGTGTGTTGAAGCTTTTAATTTAACAATATATTTGAGTGATAAGAAATCTCTTCTTAAAGAGGTTTTTACATAATACAATTAAGAATTTTTATTTATTCAAGTACTAATTTGTTCAAAATGTTTTGGGTTAACCTGTTTTGTTTTTTTAACAAAAACCAAAGATTTGATGGTTTCCACACTCGTGAGCAGTCGATGCACATTTCCCACGTGAGTTACGCCATTGCCCATGGGAAAAACACGGATTTTCAAAGTCCAAGTGGGCATTGTTTGCCCTTGGGATTTGTCTATAGTCATGGCAAAAGCCAAACGAATAGGATATTGAAGCCTTTTAAATTTTATTAAAAATCCTGACGGTTCCAGGGGAATAGGTGGCAACAGGGTGATATCTCCTGTAAACCTTCCAGGCAACATTTTTGCTTCAATAACATTTCCTGTGATCCTTTTAATGACCAAACGTGGATTGATATTTATGGTGGATAAATCTGAAACTTGCGGTTACCCAAATAAAAATTATTCCTGTTCAGTAGAGTTTAATAATCATTATATGTAAAATTTAAAAAATGCCGCGATCTGTAATCCTTTCTTAATCAACAATCATTCTGGAGAAATTAACTACGAAATATCATTCCCAATAATAGCCTACTTTAAATTAAAGAAAGGATCAAAATCTTCGCTCACATTTCTTAAATTTTACATATAAAGATAATTACAACTCTGCCGAACAGGAATTAACAGCCTCTATTCGATTGGGATTAAATTTTCTCAACTTTAAATTATTGTTGATAAAGGAGGAATTACAAATCTTCACTGACATTTTTTAAATTTTACATTTTAGAGCACGGGATAAAAATAATAAAAAGGTTTGGTAAAATAAAAAAACACTGTATTTAAATAATAATAACAAAACGAATAATGAAAATAAAGAAACTTCTGTTAAATAAATAAATAAATCAACTGAAAATATAATATTAAAGTCTTAATATGCAGTTCTTTAGCAAATCACAAAGTATCCCACAACACCTAATCAAAACACACTCAGGGAGTTTTTATGACTGCTTACCCGCAGTGTAGCCAACTCACTAATTTTCACTAATTTTTGGCAACACTGACTCCCCAAGTCAGGTTTCTATTAGGTTACACTCATGACAGTAGGTGCTGTTACAACATTTATAAAGTATTATTTCAAATAATAGCCTAATTTAAATTATTAAAATGTATTTACTTTACTAAAAGTATATCAGGGTGGGCCACAGCAAAGCGTTTCAGCGCTTAGCTAGTAATTTAATTTAAATACAAATAAAAAAGGAAAAGGAAGAAAAAGTACCTACACTTTTGAGAATTTATTGTAACCTTTTCTTGATTTATTTATTCTTTAATTAAAATTAACAATAAATACAAAGATTTATATTACTAATAAATAATAATATAGGAACAAATAACTGCAATCACATAACACAATACAAAATTATAATAATGATAACCTTTATTACAATAGCATGCTTATAAACAAAAACGTTATGAAATCGACATATGACGCTATGTTAATAAATCGAAATACGACCTATTGTATTTGCAATAATTCGCTATATACGAATTATTTTGATCACTAGTCAAGTTTAAAACTATCCTATCTATTAAGTTGGCAAAAACTATATAAATTGAGCCAAATTTCATTAAAATCGGTTGAGTAGTGTCTGAGAAATAGAAAGACAAACATCGGGACACGAGATTTTTATATATATATAAGGATTTTGACAAAAACAAAGATTTTTTGCAAAAAGAAAGCTGTTTTCAACTCTGATATTTTGACATAAACGAAGATTTCGATGTTTTGACAAAAACAGAAATATTTAACATCGACTATTTTTTTTATAAAAATATAGATTTTTCAATATCGATGTTTTGAAAAAACATATATGTTTAACATCGATGTTATGATAAAAAAAATATATATATTTTTAATATTAATGTTTATGTGACATCGACAATATTACCCAACACTACAGTATTTACTATACTTATATAAATGATAGAAAGTATTTTTTCAATAATACATAATCTCCTGTCATATTGTCTTGTTTTCTAAAATGGAAAATATTTCATCTTCAAACAAGACTAATCATGCAAAAATGCATAAAGGAAAAACTCGCGGAAAAAGCTCACCTTCAGCGCTTAGCGTTGTACTTGAAATGTCTCGAAAGTTATTGAAGGATTTTAGGAAAACGATATTTCATAATCTTTATTTAGCTTATGCTGCCGCTATTTATATATATATATATATTTAATATTTAACAGAAATACGTTTCTATGTTTTTACTATGAAAGCGACCTCCATGTTTTAATATGTTAGGGTTCTGACAGGTCAATGTTCGAAAAATGGATACTGAAAAAAACCCTGTTGAAAAACATGTCGCATCACTAATTTCTATCTCTAGACAAAGCTACGAAATACCTTTAGACTTCCTCGGGAAACTGACTCATCTCGATTATTCCTAGCCCATACAGTAAGCGAAAAGGCATCTCTACATACCGCTCTGTTTTTTGGTCAAATATCAAAGAAGAAATTCCTTAGATAGGCCAATTTCGGTGTCAGCCAAAATCCTCAAAGATATCCTCTTATCGATAATCTGTCATCTCTCGTGTTTTGTTTCTTATCAAAAAGTTCTGACGACTGAGGCAGTCGAACTTTTTTTTTTTTTTTTTAAGAAGAGGGTATTACGCAAGTTGTTGCTTTAGGAAACTCGAAGCATGGAGAAACTATCCAAGAACAGAATGTGTCCATGCAACTTTCCTTCCTCGTCCCCTTTTCTGTGTTACAGATCAACATTGACTCTAATTCATCCATTTAAACACCTGTTATTTCGTTGATTAAAAGAAAACGGCTGTCAGAATCGAATTGAAGAAATAGATCATGGAAATATGTTACTGATGACAAATAATAGTAAAAACTTATTGTCGGATAGGGGTGACTCTAAAATTTTGGTGCCATTTGGCTCTTAACTTTTATCGAATTTCAAAGTCATCTTTCCCTGTATTCTATTTGTAGAAGGCAGATTTGGATGCTCCCTAGCAACGATGTGAAGCATGCTTACATTTATATTCATAGTATTTAAGATAATAAATAACTTGCAGAGAAGGTAACGTTCCAGGGAGTGACAAAATGGAACATACGAAATAATTTTATGTATTTAAATATTTAAAAAAAATATATCCCCAAATTTTACAGTCTCGTAAAGTCAGTATCAATCTTCTATATGTTTTAGAAATAGGCTGAAGAATCATTATTTCTTTATAGCTGAAAGAATATAATTCTTTGTTCACCCATTGTTCATGCGAAACCAAGTTTCTACTGTCAAACTCTGAGTAGGTGATAGTAATTTTTCTGACTAAGGGCACAGTTCTTTCGAAAAACATCGATTTTTATAAGAAATATATCCGAGAATGTTTTTTTACATGTCTCACCCCGATAAGCATTGTCTCTTCCTAGCTAGATACTAATTTCGTGTTTAGCCAGGGAGTGACACAGCATATATTTTTCATCAATTTGGGCGAAACAAGTACAAAAATACCTAAAGGAGGTTATGGCTGTGAAGGGGTTCGAGAGTTCTACAAAACTTTAATCAAATTAAAAATGTATTATGTACTAGCTTTATTTTGATGAGGTATAGGGAGTGACTCGCTATAAAAGTACTGTATAGCGTAACACTTTCCTCCAGGTTCTGGAAGCAACTGAAGTAACCATGAGAAAAATGATATGGCTCGAAGCATTGTTTGGCTTATAACATAATTACCAATGTTTTCAGCTTGAAGTTTCCTTTTCTGAGGGGATTTGTGGGCATATCCAAAAATAGCTATGGAGTGACCTCACAACAGTCTGACAAAGGAAAAACTGTTGTGGTTGTGGCCTGGACCCTTTGAAGCCCTGGTTCAATTTTATTTTCAATTCTAGAAGTTTCTTGCTAGAATGGGTTTTGATTGTTTGGGATTATTCTGATGGAAAAGGGTTTAATTATTTTTCAAACTACATGATCTTTACTTTTTGTCAGGCTGGGGAGTGACAAAATGAGCACAGTTATCCATTTTAGTGTATACTAGCTAGGGTGCCCGGCTTCGCTCCGGTAGTTGTGTGGCAGTTTTAATAACAGAAAAACTTTAAAATTAAAGGAAATATAGAACAAAATTAGCACTTTCTTGAAAATTTTAACATTATATCAATATTAAGATTCGAGATCTGCAGTGTCCGCCCAAATAAGGAACCCTATATACTTTATAGGGTGTTGAAAATGGTGGATGAACAATTCATTTTGCTGCTACTTTGTCGAGTCATGCATCATTTTTGATGGTTTCTGTGATTATGAATCCTATAAGCCCATTCCAAGCAGTCAGCAGATAATAAGTTATTAGATTATTAGTTAAAAAAACTATATTTGGAGTATAATTTAAGCGCCGACTACTGTGATGGTCCCATTAGATCCAGAAGTTTAGAAAATACCGAAGATTCATAGAAACCTTTTTTGTAAGACCTTTCTTCCAGTTCAACCTCCCTTAATATATTGAGTGAAACACACCCTAGCGCTTCCTGGTGGTCTGCAGCTCAAACTAAATTTTTCATTCATAAACTCGTATGTCATTCTCAGGTAGGCTAATTACATGTTGCGAGAGGCTTAAAATTCCAGTCCTTTTCTCTTCAATTTCACACCCTTAAGAGAAAAACGGAAACCTTCTTCTCCGTTAGGGGACATACAGTTACACGCTGACATAAATCTCTTAATCGTATGTGTAGTCGTTTCTTAGCCTTTTCGGCACGCACATTGTACACTTTGCTTTATAATATATATTGATTATACTATCTTAAGGTGCTTGAAAATGAAACAGCTGTATTCATAATGAAAACTTGAGTATCGATGAATTAAAAAAATAAATAATAATTCGATGACAAATTCCGCAATAATTACAATATGTTTTAGAGAATAACGAAAACAGAAAGAAGCAAATAAATGTAAAAAAAAAAAAAGCTATTTTCTTATTATTTGCTAAATGTTGTTTACACATTTAACGAAAAACGTAGATTTCCTCTGTAAGTAAGTTGAGAACTTTTAAGTTGTGGATTGTGCTCGTAACACCAGATTTATTATGATGGGACATACAAACGGCTCTTAGTCTGGTATGTCGAATAATCCAAAATGAATAAAAAGTCCTTTTTATAATAATGATATAATAAATAATTATAATTAATAATACCTGAGCCTCACGGGACTCATTATGAACTAACGGAGTAATATAGCAATTAACGAGGCGGGCCAACCACTGGAAAATTAACTAATGGGTTCTTCAACCGCTGGTAACAGTGTAGCAGTATTTTATTTTTGGAAGAACATATAAATTTATTTAGGAATATTTTATGCCCTCAAATGAATAGTTTTTGGAAAATACGAGAAAAAATTCGATCTTCTGTAGTACACTACCTGAAAATTTTTAAAACTGTTACTCAGTACCCCTTATATACAATAAATCCCTTTTATTTAGATTTGAAAATTAGACATTATATTTTTAAAAAATATATATACAATTTTTGTATTTATATCAAAACCTACCTACTTACAACATGAGTCCTATTTATGCCTAAAAAATGTACCAGCTTTTAAAAAGGTAACTAACTCTTTATTGATAATGGATTTTTGAATAAAATTTATGTATCTAATAACTACATTAATGAATTTTATAATTTATTAATACTATAATATTTACTAAATATAATTAATTGTAGGTTTCTAATTAATGTATTGATTAACATAAGAAAGTTAAACAATATTTTAACCAATGGAATGAATTAAATTAATTAGTTGTTAATAATATAAATTAAATACCTTAATTTAATAAAATAAAATATCATTAATTCTTATTCATTGGAATAGCTTATTGAAATGTTAAAAGTAAATTATGCCTATGGGATTCCAATTACGTCATAGTGATGAAGGTTACATGACAAAGTTATTTATTTTTTATGAAATTCTGACATTTTTCATAATGTAAGTACCTACATTTGTTGAAGTTTTAAAATTACAGTTTTTTTTTTGTTTTTTTTTATAACATTGTAATTCATGGGTGATTCTCAAACTATGGGCCACTATTTGTCACTACCTCTTCAAAGACAAACCCGGCATTATTTTTTACATGTTAAAATTTTCCGTGAACAGATCTCTGACTGATGAAATTATAATTAAAACATAATTTTGTGATCGAATATGATTGTTTTTTATCTTATTCGTCATTGTCGTAGGTTGTCACCTACGTAACGATTTTGCTTAAATAGTATATATTTTGGTCTATAGCAATCATTTATTTTAAAAAAATTATTACCCTTATTACGGAATAAGAATGAACGTATACGCTGTTTAATCATTTGTTGTAAAGCATAATTCAATAAAAAAAATTAAAATTGTAACTCGGAAAAGACATTATTAACTCTGACGGATGAAAAATCGAATTGTAAACGTTCCAGTGCGAATATAGTGATCCAAAGAGAGATTTTCAATAATGTCAATACCTTCTGTACTATTTTGGCGAAAACCGGGGTGTTCGTCATAAATGTAAGTTTATGTTAATTCCCGTCACTGACATGGCCCGAGTTTTAACACTTTTCCATTTTAACACAAATTTAAGGCTTTAAATATATTATTCTCTTCCTCTTTTGGTTACCTCTTAAAATTGATGTCGTTTGTTCTTTCTATATCAAACATAAGATTGAAAAATTCGTAAATGTCGTTTCATCATTTTCGTGGACATTTTGCCTCATTGTCATGGTCAATTATTTGCCCCTGACTATGACTATCTTCTATTATATGTGTATTGTTCTCGCTCTGTTTATTTTAGGTTACGTTTTCATAATATTTCTTTACATATTATTTTACTTATATCGATTATTTTTTAATTCAAACAATATCATAGCCAACAAACCCTAAGAAGCAGGTGCTGTGTTGCTATGATTCCACAGTTGACTTGAGTCCTTCGTGGTCTACCGCCCGCTTCGTCTATTTTCGCACTCTTGTGGTTTCTTTTTAGCACCTATTCTCCATCTTTGTTTGTTTTCATTTCCCGATAATCATTCATCGATAATCATATATGTTGGTTTCTTGAAAAGCATTGGAGACTAAAATTAAAAAACTACGTTCCAATCTTTTACGAAACTTAAATACCCCTTCTATCGATTTCCATTCGCAATATACTTATTTACAAAAATAGTAAATAAAATAAAAACCGCGACTATTGATAAAATTAGGATTTTTCCCCCTTTTAAAATAAAAAATAATTATGAATCGAAAATTACTGAATACTTTCATGTTCAACAAACAAAAATAAGTAAATAATGTGGATAAAGCTATTTTCTGTCCATATTTTAAACCGTGTTTACAATATTATCAAAACACGTCGGTTTCTACTCCAAGTAGGTTGGTAAGTGAAAGTTGTGTGTTGCGCCCATCGCACCTGATTTTTTTGTAATGGATTTACATTTACTTTTTGAAGAACTGCTGATCTCAAAATTCTATATTCATACTTTAGGGAACGGATGAGGGATATTTTAGGGAGCGGTTAGAGACAATCAGCCAAGAACTCTATTTATCCGAAATCTGGGCCTGGCTTTTAATATTCAGTTCTAAGTTTCTTTATCCTTCTACTCAAGGTTCGGCATCATTCCGCTGGCCCTAACAGCAGATATTCCAACTGGTAACAAATACTAAACACTCTTCTGTCCTTGACCTCCTTTTTACTGCTTGTTAGTTACCTTGCGTTAATCGCAGGCACTGCCCTCATCTTACTCCCACGCTGAATACTGGATCCTAACGTGAATTCTTTCTTAATGGTTCCTCTCGATTTCAATATCTTAACGGTTTTTATCCACTAAAGCATCCCACTTCTGTCGCATCCAGTCCTTTTAATACAAAATACTTAGTTTTCATTAATTTTTGTTAAAATAAAATCATCCATAAAATCTATAAATGTAGCGTGTCTCACCGTTTCGGTGCAATCCTTATAGCCATTCTTCAAATTATTAAGTCCAGGCCCATCCAAACCTACTTGTTCCAATGCAATAATGCTTCGAGCCGACTGAAAAGAAGAAAAAATCTTAACCATTTACTTCGACATATAATTGGACTTCTTTTCTACAAATGAATAAAATCTCAACAAGTAAATCAATTGAATAATTTCTATTCAGAGTTCACATTTACCTTTTTGTTGTGCTATTTATTGACCTTACCATTTTAAATGCCAATAAATATAATTCAAATTAAGTTATATAGGTCTTTTTATATCTGTACCCCAGAGATAAACAACACCATATCAATTTTTATTGGATTAAATTTAACGCTAGTTGTTTAAGAAATTAAAAAAATCTGGTGCGGTGCGCGCAAAACACAAATTTCACTTACCAACCTACTTACAGTAGTAATCAACGTGTTTTGATAATGTTTAAACCTCATTTAGCAACTTCACAGAAAATAGGTTTTTCCACATTTGTTTGTTATTCTCCACTCAATACTTGTCGATATATTGTTGTTCATTACTATTTCAAAGGGGCCTAAAACAATCCTAATTTCACCAATAGTCGAGTTTATTCCTGTGAGTTGCTTTTCGTAAATATATCATGAATTGATAAAAGGTTTATTTACGGCTCGAAGTAAATTAATACTTAATTTTAAAATGTTTGTCTCTTCTGCCTTTCCGGAAACCGAGAACGATTACTATCCTCTAAAACCACCTTATATTTCATTTAACAATCTATTTGGAAACCAGAGTATTATCAAAGATTATATTGTACCATATGTATTACATTCTGTAAACTGCTTTAATTAATTTGAGCATTATATATTTAATCTCTAAAGTCCAATAAAATTTTTTATTATTAAATAAAAGTCTTTATTTTTATTTGTTTTAATACAGGGATGAAAATTTTCACGATCGCAATACTTGTCCTTACTATAGATTTCATATATAGGTAAGTGGAAGTAAAAAAAATAAAATAAATAATCAACAATTTATAAATTGACCAAAAATTTAAGAGACGGGTAAATTTAATATATAAAGATGTTAAAACTTAAAAAAAATAAATGAAATACATATGTAAATACACCTCACTATTCTCAAGTTACGAGATTACCATCTTAAACAACCGGTTGCTGCATAAGTCGCTAATTATTTTGCTAGTTAAGGTCAGCTAGATAAAAGCTTAACAATGCTCCTTCTTTTGTTTTTTATTTTAATAGCAAAGACAATTTCTTTTTTTTTGAACAATTATTGTTTGAAATAAGGAAACCAAACATCCGCTCTAACCCCGTAAGGAGAGAGTTGCAGCTGATAAAATGAAAAAATAATTAAAAACTGCAGTTTTTTCGATTAAGCTACTTTAATATTAGTGACGAATGTGAGTAATGCACTGGTCCCCATATTGATATTGTCAACTTCCTGCAAATATCAATAGGAAACTTTAGAAGCAGTAAAAAATAACGAAAGATAGTTTATTGCTTACTGTGGTATACCTACATATGTATTTAGTCTTATTTCTTTCTTCTAATCCTCCCCCCATTCGCAGTCAGCTTAATATTCGGTTTGAAGGATTTTTTTTAATTTACGTTCCAAGGTACGTACTATTCTTGTTAAAGGGAATAATGCGAATATAGGAATAATCAAAGGATAGCTATCATAAGTTATTTTATCAAAATTTATCTTGTACATAAATTATAACATAATTAACAGGAATTGACGTAAGAACGTAAAATCGACGACAGATCACGCAAAAATAGTCGAAATGAAGACTGTTTTATCCTCTTGAGTGCCAAAAGCTATCTAATCTCAACACCAAGCATCGTCAGCAACAGCTTGGTACGAGGATATTAGTGAGTGAAAAGACTATTTGAAATTGTCTGCATGATGCTAACGCCTAGGAGACCCACAAAATATGAAAAAGGAATTTTTTTATGATACAATATTTTGGTATGTATTAGATTTTATTTTACCCAACTCCTAAATTCCTACTTTTAGAGCTTAGCAAAAGCAGGGGTGATTCGAAACTTTTATTGATAATCTTGATTATTTATGATCGATATCACACCTTTGGCTCAATCAAGGTGCTACACTTACGTTTACACATCATGCATTTTTACACATACGCTACAGCATATTTATATATGTATATTCTAATCCGCACGTAGACTAGGAAACTCCTACCAATCTCCAGCAGGTGTAAGCGAGCCAGATGTGCGTGCGGACAGATGTGCCTTCAATGGACCGCCCACTCCTTGTTCATCCTCACATCCTGTATCCTGCCTGTGCAAGAAATGGTATAAAATCTGATTAATAGAAGCAAAAGTTTGTATTAAATAATGCCGGATTATTGGTTTGTTTGATGAAATAAGCAGAACCGTATGTAAGGCGGTATTTTTACCCTCTGGTAAAAAATAAGTACTATTGTCTAAACCTTTTTAATAAAACTTCCTATGCTTATAATAAATGTAGGAATGGCTAATAACCTGATTCTGTTATCCTTCTAGCAGTTTCAGGTCCCTCTAATATCCCTTGTCATCGTTACCTGGTCCTCCACCTGCAAAAAATTTTTATGAACTCCACTGGTAACAAGACTAAAATCCGTTTGCCATCTATCTTTCAGTACCAATGCATTGTAGAGAAAAGTTAGTTCATTGGCGGGTACCTGATGAAAACAAAATATAGAAAAAAAAAAAAAGAAAAAAAAGGCAACTATAAAAATAATTTAGTGTAAAATAATTTAGTATAAAATAATTTTATAAAAATAATTTACCTTAAAGTATGATGTAATTTCGAAGAATTTGTACTTCAACCAACTTGTTTCCATCTTTTTACGAATTCTAGCATCATCGAGACTATGGACCATCCAATCATTGTGGTCTAAGCGTAGCTGTATAACATTCTCGTATAGAATTATTTATCGACTATATTTGAATTACAACTTGTTAATCTGAAGAGCTACCTAAGCGTCCAACAGAAAGTAATATAAAATCCCCTGGAACAATTCTGTTATATTATTTAATCCATTCTATTTGAAGATGGAATCGCCGAAACTGGAGGGTGAGGGGAATGGGCGTTGTATCTTCAATCTATTAGAAAGGAAATATTTCGGAACATGCTATAACTGAGTAATAACCACCGGAAATGTGCTTGCAGAGTGCTCTCCAATATGAAGCACCTCCCTCCGCCTGCTAGGCTGGGGATTAGAGAATACCAGGCTGGGCTCAGGATGAGGCATACTGGGTAGAATATTGATTATTAAAGCTTGAAACTAGTTTTTATTAAAAAGAGGGCAAAGGGAATGAAATGGCGTTTGGTTTCAAGATCACTTTGAGCCTAAATATGACATTTGATTGAAGGAAAACATTCCTTCGACCAACTGTAAGGTTTCAATTAAAATGAATTATGCTCTGAACGATGCAAGTTTAAATATCAATAGTTCAACGAAAAATATTCCGAGTGCAATCATAGACCCAAATGATAGAAAACAGGCTACACTGTCATTACGCGGCATATGTTTACTAACATCACCTTTGCAATCAGATTATTAACACTTACATAATGGGGTCCCGGATATAAGTAGAAATAACAGCTGTTTAATCCCTCACCGTACAAGTGCTGTCAAGTCACAGTTATCCAGTAGTGACACACTGTAACGATTATTACACAAGTACCAAGATAGGTGAAAGCTGTTTAAAGAAGTGTTAATTTTGTAGAACTTCAGAGGGACTCAATGCAGTCGTTGGATACCATATGGGGTCTGATGTACTCTATGCCTTAAAGAAAAAACTGAATTAGATCCTCTTCATAAGCGTAATTAGAGCACGTGAATAAGGGTAGGTATTTACTTTAAGGCAGTGATGTAAAATTATCGATGGTACTCTCGAAATTATCTCAAGTTCAAACTACCGAGGTAATCGATAGTTTTCGAACTATTGATAGTACTATCAAAATATACTAAAGAGGAAATTCAGAGCCTTCGACTTTATTACGGTATTACGACTCTATTACGGGTATAATTTATGAGAAAAAAAATTAACACAGAGTAGTTTCATTTTTTTTTCTAATACAAAAGCACACTAACTCTGTACATTGTAACTCACAAAAAGATTAAGTATCACATTAAAGTAACCGAACATTTTTTTGTCACAATTTTTTAAACACTAGAACCGAAAACAAATGATTAAAAAGCTTATTTCTTTAGTCATGACAAATAGTAAATGTACTTTGAAATTATAAGTTATAACAAATCATATAAATACAATTTTACCGAGAAAAAAAAAACAATAGAGATGTAAGCCAATTTATTTTCCTGCCATTATCTCTATTAAGCAACATAAAATGTTCATATATCATTCATGGTTGGGGAAAAAGGGTTAAGTCATAAAAAATAATTTTTTTGTATCGTCTTCTTAAAATTCAAAATTTACTATAATTTATTATTTATTCATAATTTATTACAGTCTCTGTTGAAAGAATATAGTTTCATTTATTATTTTGGAATAAAGAAATACAATCAGAAAGAATTTATAATGATTTTCAATTGCTTGGTGAATCGTTGTTTAAGCTTCACATTTTGATGAGTTAACCCCTTTTGCCCAAACACCAGTGATATATCAAATGAAAAAAATAAGTATAATTTTCTTTTTGTAAAGAACAAAAAATAATGCGACCAGAAAAAAGTTTATTTAAGATTAAAAAGAATAATTTTGGGTTTCATTAAACATAGAATTTAAAGGTTCTGAATTTCACAGGGCTATTGTCTGTCGTAAATTTTCCTCGTTTCGAAATAAACGAAGAGAGTTGATTATGACTCGCCTTAATATATGCCACACACGACTGACTCATTGCTGCTTGCATCTTATGGCCTGCGATTCACCGCCTGAATGTCAGACCTTCGGAATTTCCATAGCAATCAAAGAAACACTGACTGAATCCATTGCCTACAACTGTTCAAGATTACTGTGCAACCTACCAGACTGTCTTCACCCAAAGGACAACATACTATCTGGTGATAATGTTTTCGAATTCATTAGCCATAAAGATCAACAATATCTCAATTACATCAAAACCACCACGGGCTCGTTACGTTGTTGTGACACAATTTTAGTCGTTGCCCTTTCAAGCTGTCATTATAAGCAGTAATGAACTCCGCGGTAGATGTCTTATTAAGAAAGAGAAAACTTAAAGAAAAAATATGGCTCACGACTGTGGATTCCAATTGATTTTTCGCCGGTCGGCAAGAATAGTGACTCTAATAGAAATCGTCCGCATTAACACATATCTAAACAAAGATTAAATTCTTATTGTTGCAGTATTTCTTAATAGATGATGAACTGTAAATATAAAGTGAACAGTATTGCTAATATAATTATGAACCTTTCCTGGCTTAAAATTTACAGTATTTCAGTTATATTGGCGTATAAATCGATAAAAGTAAAAATTGTAAAATCTAAGCCTACTGACGATATCTTGATTTGCATGAGATTCACAATTCCTTAACTTTTATGAACTAGTTACAAATTTATGTATTTTTAAAATTATAGAAAGTATGCTCTATCCTATCGCTCTCTACACTCTTTCTCAAGTTCAGTACAAACTTTAAAAGGTGGTAAGATAATGTAGTGAAATCGAAAACTTAAATGTTTCTATATTATTTAGTGGTTATTTTGGTACATTATTTTTTACATTTCTGCCCCCAGTATTATTAATCGGATTGTAACATTCGATGATTTTACTGTATCGATACCGGTCCAGACTTTCTACTTCCTCGGCAGTTCCCAGTATACAGTACCGTTAATCTCTTTTACCGTTCCATATAATTTAAGTTTCACTGTTTTTTTTTTATGATAACAGGTATTTTCTTCCGTACATGTCAATTTATAATTGCGTTTTTATCTATTTTTTAAGAATACTGTAGATCCGGTTGCAGACAGAACTCAGCAATAAAAATGAGTACTTAAAGCTCAAAGTTTATGAGTTGCTAAGTTAAAAACTCATCCAGTCTAGTCTTGGAATTAACCTGGAGCTTTGATTGTAAGGTTATTCCGTACATTCACAGTAAATCTCTCATTAATGTATCCGTGGTTCAGCGTAATATATTACATTAATATAACATTTGATTAGATCTTAAGGTGTAAATTTACGTAAGAAAAAATCTTGCTTATAAGACAACTAGTTTAAAGGGTCGAGATGCCAATAATTTTTCTGAAATCAATGATATTTACCAATGTAGACCCTGCCTCGATTAATTACAGTATTTTAATTTGTAAAAATTATTAAAATTAAAAAAGAAAAAAAGTGGCCAGGCCATGTTAAAGAAACCATATATGGATTAAGATAATAGGGTATACAGGACCAGAAGAAATGAAAAATTGAACTTAAAGAGATATTTGGCTGATTCAAATGTGTTTGTTTAAAGGAAAATTGTTTAAAACATAAAAAAATACAAAAATGCCACATGGTGTCTTTTAACTCGGGGATACAGCTGAAATACACTTAAAATACTGCCATAGTCACAGTCAGTAACACTAAAAACAGACGGAAATGTAAAAGAAGTTACAGCATTTTTAATTTTTTTAAAATCTCATCATAAAGGAGTCTATAATATGCACCAAAAATTTCATTTTTGGCAAAAATGTCAATTAGGTATAACTTTGTTGAATAAACGTACCGTATTGTAATCATCTGTTTAGTCAGTTAAATTTTTGTGAATGAAAGGGAAAGTTTCATTCGACCTACATTACAATTCTCACTCTCTTGTCCTCATTCCGCCCACTCCTAATATTTTACGAGATTTATATGATGAAATAAGTTATAATTCTGCTTAGTTTTAATTTATCGATTACTAGAGTGGTTTTTCAAAATAAAAAATCAATATCAATAAATAACCAATCATTATAAATTTGTTTATTTAAGTATTTTATTTTTTTAAAAATTATTTTCGTTTTTTCTTTCTTGAGTCTTTCAGCCTCCAGTTTTCAACGGAAATAAACGTTTTGGTGGCACCTGAGTCCAAATAACCAAGTCCCGCGAAATTTTCTGTCTTTGCGTTTGAACAGACTAGCTCAAAAACGACTTACCGTACGAACCTGAAATAGGATAGTTGATGTATTAGTCCGTATGTATTAGGGTAGCTGAGGGCCAAAAAGGTGCTTGATTTGAAGAAAAAGTTTGATCATCTAGGCTCAAAGTACTCATTTCATAGACAACAAATGTGAACAAGTGTCACCTCAGATCGGTTGCCATCAAATTTTATAGGCGAACAAAATCGACATTTTCGAACTTTTTTCGATTTTTTGCAAGAAGAAATTGTGTTCCTTCTAAAATAAAAGGTCATTAAATTTCGCGTCGACTGAGGTCCTCTCAGTTAAAATCGGGTAGGTATTTTCGCCAAAACCAATTTAGCCACTTTAGCGGAAAAATGAATTACGCTCCAAAGCCTGCAATTTAAGGAGAGTTATTCCAAATAAACAATGATATCAATAATAGTTGTAGAATATCGAATTCTGTTTAAAACGATCTCATTAATTTTAAAATTGGCCCTCTCCTGTGGAGACAAAGTAGGTAATTAAAGCATGAACGTATTTAGCGCCTTGTGGTCTAAAATCCATGAATTTTTTTTGGATCTTTTTTTCAGTTTCTCGCATATAATTCGGCAAATACAGATCACAAAGTATTGCTTTCTTCTTACTATCAGAGGCTAAACTATTGCAAATAGAATGGTATATTTGAAGTTTAAATCGGTTTAGTGGTTTAGCCGAGTTAAGTACATCAAACGTCTGTAATTTTTACGATTTTGGTGGAAATTATGTTCCAACGCCTCTAAATCAAAAACATCTAGTTTAAATGAAAAATGGTTTTGATAAAAGTTGCTGAGCATCAAATTTAGCATGAAACAAGCTCCTTACACACGACATTAGCTAGATCCTGGGGGAAATACAAATCAAAACGTGAAACTATTCGTAGTGCTTACTTCCTGCTAAAACTTCGGTTTTTGAAGTATTAACCATTTTGAACTAATTAAACAACCATCTTCCATGAGTTAAAATAAAAGATAAAATTTGCCAAGTACCTACCTGTCTAAGTAGTTAGTTATGTTAATGAATATTTTATCAAATCCCCTGATACTTCAAAAGCAAGAAGTAAGCACTACGAATAATTTCACGTTTTGATTTGTATTTCCCCCAGGATCTAGCTAATATTATCTGTAAGGAGCTTGTTTCATGCTAAATTTGATGCTCAGTAACTTTATCTAAAACATTTTTCATTTAAACTTGATGTTTTTGAGTTAGAGGCGTTGGAACACGGTTTCCACCAAAATCGTAAAAATTACAGATGTTTGATGTACAAAACCCGGCTAAACCACTAAACCGATTTAAACTTCAAATATACGAGGGGTGATCAAAAAGTTCCAGGACTGTTGAGATTGCGCGGCAATGGAGTGTCATAGAGCAGTGCGGTTGGCAGCATTGTTTAGCGTGACTCTTCCTGAGCTCAGCTGTTTATTCAGTTTGTTGATAACCTTCTTCA
Organism: Aelia acuminata; assembly: GCA_911387785.2. Taxonomy (NCBI): domain Eukaryota; kingdom Metazoa; phylum Arthropoda; class Insecta; order Hemiptera; family Pentatomidae; genus Aelia; species Aelia acuminata. The sequence continues at coordinate 144,385,467 of OU426979.1, read as the reverse complement.
TTGCAAAGTTACTGCTGTTTTCGTAAAAAAAAGTTTTTTGTGTTCGGCGATTTTGTGAAATGAATGTAAAGGAAGAGCAACGCGTTTGCGTAAAGTTTTGTGTGAAGTTGGGTAAAATGTTTGCAACATGATCGTCGTCAGTCGAAGTTGATGGGCGCCCTCAACGAGAATCATCTTCACACGATGTCCGGCCTTCCTTGAACCTTTTGTACCACTCATGACACCTTGACCGACTCAGACATTCATCACCGAAAGCCACTTGCAACATTTGAAAAGTTTCAGTAAACATTTTACCCAACTTCACACAAAACTTTACGCAAACGCGTTGCTCTTCCTTTACATTCATTTCACAAAATCGCCGAACACAAAAACTTTTTTTTACGAAAACAGCAGTAACTTTGCAATGAAGAAGGTTATCAACAAACTGAATAAACAGCTGAGCTCAGGAAGAGTCACGCTAAACAATGCTGCCAACCGCACTGCTCTATGACACTCCATTGCCGCGCAATCTCAACAGTCCTGGAACTTTTTGATCACCCCTCGTATCATTTAATCCACTTTGTAATCTGTATTTGCCGAATTATATGCAAGAAACTGAAAAAAAAAATCCAAAAAATTTCACGGAATTTAGACCACAAGGCGCTAAATACGTTCATGTTTTAATTATCAATCGGTTTTGGTGAAAATACCTACCCGATTTTAACTGAGAGGAGCTCAGTCGTCGCGAAATTTAATGCCCTTTTATTTTAGAAAGAGAAAAAAATCTTCTGCGATAAATCGTTTTCGAGTTATTAGCGAAAAATTGAAAAAAGTTCGAAAATGTCGTTTTTGTTCCGGTTGTGTCTATAAAATTTGAAGGCAACCGATCTGAGGTGGCAGACGTTCACATTCGTTGTCTATGAAATGAGTACTTTTAGCCTATATGATCAAATGTTTTCTTTAAATCAGGCACCTTTTTGGCCCTCAGCTCCCGTACTATACGAGATGTATATGGCCGCTATGTGACAGCGTTCAATCGGTCGGGGCGTGTTATTTTATCAATTTTGTCTCATTTTTACTTTTTCTTGCAATTTTCTCTAAAATGGCTCTATCGATTTTGATTAAACTCGTTATGTTTAATGAGAATAAAGTATTCTTTAATATCAGGTAAGTTTTATGATCATGAGGATGTTCTGAGGAAAAAAATTGTTTTTCCTATAAACTACCTTCGATTTTGTTTATATGGAGAAATAAATTGTCTCTCATTAAGACTGAAAATCAGAAATATATAAATATGAAATAAATTTATTTTATAATCATTTGTATGAATTTTACATGATTTAAGGTTGTGCAATTAATAATTAAGTTTCAGCAATTATGATGAAACTATCACTAAGTATTTTAATCCATAGTATTACATTTATCGCAATAAAAAAATGGAAATGGCGTAAATAAATTATAAAATAAAGGACACCATGCTCTAAAAATATGAATATATTTTAAAAATCCGCTTTCAGGGAGAAAGATGATTTTAAAAACACCCTCTGTAATTTAATAATTCTTGAGGATAAATATGGCAATCAAATTAATAAAAATAAATTTTGCAAAATTATATGCCCTAATTTTTTATATTTAGGCTTTGCTCTGAAGAATGTGTATATATGTTTCGCAGTCTCTCTTTGCTCAAGGTTACTCCTTGTCTTTCATTGTAATCTAGAAGGCCGAGGTGGCCGCAGTTCCCGCCAAAAGTTTTCCTCTCGTTCTTACCAACTCCCGCGTAAAACTGGTCCAAATAGCTGTGATTATATATTTTGTCCGCCTGAGGCAGCAAATTCAACCTTGAATGGAGCGAAAGTTACCTGACCGGTTGATTTTCGGTTGTATAATTCTGACGTTTGTGTCATCGTATTTTTTTTCCTTTAATCTTTCGTGATAATTTTTAGCTTGGCAATAATGACGTTTTTCTTCCCTTTTTAACAAAATCTAGTATGTTTTACATCAACAGGTTAAATGTCAAGGTAGTATAGATCCCTTTTTTCGGCTCACACGATGGATTTTGAGGAATGAGGTATAAATTGAAATAGAATTGCATGAGGTGACTTATGAGAAGGTGACATATTGCAATTTAGATTCATAAATTCTTACTAGGGTTTAAATCAAGCGCTAAATTTAAATTAAGGTTAACACTGTTTATAACCACTACAGATTGTTGAAAGTAACTGTTTTCTAAAAGTAACTGGATGTCGCACAGTGGTCCAACCTGGGAAAAAACCTCATAAATGAACGTAGCCCAAACCTAATTTTTTCTTGGTTTTCGAATACTTAGATACTTGTAGAACAATGGAAAGAATATATTTTTTTAGCTAGTTCAAAATTAAAATGTGCGTGTACCAGTAAAATTGAACTTTTTAATTATTGAAAAAATCGTACTTTTCTATCAACATAAAAAAAATTTTCTGCTCTGTATAAGATTAACAATAAAATATTTCCCAATACATCAGGAGTGTGTCATCTGTATGTGCACTGTTATGGACTAAACATTTTTAAATAATATCAATAGTTAGAGAAGAAATTAATTTTCGAAATTGTTGCTGAAATAAGTACGATTTTTTGACTTTGTTGGTTTATAAAACGCATGCGTTACGTTGCGTTACGGTCGCAATGGTTTAATATGTAACTTTAGGTAGTAGAGGAACTGTGGTAAAATTTCCAGCGCCAACTTCGGCCAACTTTGGGATTTATAAGGATTTAACCAGTCAGCTACGGTTCGAGTGGCGAAGGCGGGTGTCCTTGGGGAGGAACTATTAGTTAAGAAAAATCCTCCAATAGGTCTCTAAGGTAGGGTGACTGGCTTAGAATTAAAATAAAATAAATCACACGTTATATTCATTTTAATTCTAAAATACTGAAATAAAATAAAATTATTTTAATTTTAATTCTAAAACACTAAAAAAAATTGTTTTATTTTGTATTTTAAATAATCAAATAAACTACAACTACAAGTAGGTTGTTTGAAGTTGCACAGTTTGCTTATAGTGTCTGGTGATCCTTTGCACTAGAGCTCTCACCCCTGAAAATTGAGGCGGTACATTTATTTCAGTTTGATGTTGTTATTGTTGCAAGTTTTTTGAAAATCTTACATTAACCTCGCAAATTAATGGGATAAATGAAGAATTAATTATGAGATTAAAAATCTGGTGCGTGCGCGCAACACACAACTTTCACTTACCAACTTACTTAGGTTAGAAATTAATGCGTTTTGTTAATAGCCACTTCTCAAATGAACAGAACGGCTTTAATTGTGAACAATGGTCTGTAATTAAAGGCGTACTCCGCATGCGTGAGCTCAACGAGTTTTATGAGTTGACTGAATATTTTTCTCTTTTTCTCCTCTTTATGTTTTCTTTATTTTTATCATATCTCATATTTAGCCATTTCTTATTTTTAGGCGTAACGAGAGACAGTTAATTTCTCCATATAAACAAAAAGAAAGGTACTTTATAGGAAACAAACAAACAAAAAAGCCCCTCCCCCCCAAAAAAAAGCCCCCTCAAAACATTTAAATAATGATAAAGCTTACCTGATATTAAAGAAAACCTAATTTTCATTAAATATGACTAATTTGATAAAAATCGTTAAAGCCGTTTTTGAGATCATCGAAAAAAGGTAAAAATTGGAAAAAAAATTATGAAGTAAAGTCCCCCCTCCGGTTGATCAATTTTGATGTAATGTTGGCTATCGCATCTTTGGCATATACATACATCAAATACCCAGTTTGATCAAAATCGTAAAAGCCTTTTTTGAGTAAATAAAAAAAACACGTGAAATTGATACAAAATTTATTAAGTATGGTCCCCCCTCCGGTTGATCAATTTTGATGTAATGTTGGCTATCGCATCTTTGGCATATACATACATCAAATACCCAGTTTGATCAAAATCGTAAAAGCCTTTTTTGAGTAAATAAAAAAAACACGTGAAAATGATACAAAATTTATTAAATAAAGTCCCCCCTCCGGTTGATCAATTTTGATGAAATTTTTACAGTCATATCTCGGGCATATAAATAGATCAAATACTCAGTTTAATCAAAATCGTTAGAGCCGTTTTTGAGAAAATCGAAAAAAACTTAAAAAGTTATTAAATAAAGTACCCCCTCCCTTTGAGCAAATTTGATGAAATTTTTGCTGTCACATCGCGGGCATATACATACTCTAAATACCCAATTTCAGGTTCGCACGGTTTATAGTTTTTGAGCTAGTCTGTTCACACACACACACACACACACACACACAGACACACACACACACACACACAGACCATTTCGCGGGACTTGGTCATTTGGACTCAGGGGACCCCAAAACGTGTATTTCCGTTGAAAACCGGAAGTCGAAAATTTTCACGATCGCAATACTTCCACTTACTATATATTTCATATATAGGTAAGTGAAAGTAAAAACAGTACTAGATGTGATTTGCTCACTGTACCCGATTGATACTGCAGCATTTCGCAAGTATACAGCGGAAACGGCTGAGATGGCAGTGACTCGGTACCCCTGGTACTATCTCCCATCGACCGTCCATGAAATTCTTTTCCATGTAGCAGACATGATTGAGCACGCAGCTCTTTGTATCGGTTCCCTGTCAGAAAAGGCTCATTGAGAGTAGGAACAAATATTATGAGCAGAACAAGGAACATCATTCCAGGAAGATATCTCCAGTCGCAACAAATGAAGATGTTTTCCACCAATTATTTGTAATAAGCGACCCATATATTACGGATTTAAGACCAGTATACAAGTATAAAAAGAAAAAAGAGCTAACCGAGGAAGCATACAATTTATTTAAACAAGATTAAATAATTAGGTATATCCTATTTGTATTATTGTACATAAAAATGTTAAATAAAAAAAAATCTATTCAAATTTTTATTTTCCACATCAAATTTTAACTTGATCTGATGCTCTGATTTCGTTGATATTGATTTCATTGGATTCTGCTCCTCAAAAAACATATAAGACTATATCAAAAACGAATTTTTGACTTTTTGACATCAAATTTGGACTTGATCTGGTGGTCCCATTGCACTGAAATTGATTTCATTAGATTCGGCACCTCAAAAAATCAATACACTGGTGGTTTCAAGCCGCTAGCAAAGTAGATATAATAGATATTAGGTTTTTTCCCATTTTCAGCTTTTTTGGACCACTGTGTGTCGCGTCGTGAAAGTAACTGGATGTGGTCTTCGCAAACAGACCCTAGAAGACTATCGGTCAGTCTAAATAGGATACAGTATTGACATGTTTTTTTCTTCCGAGTCATTAACGGGTATGGCCGGATCCAATGGAAGTCTACTATTTCCTTAGCAATTCAGAAGCATTATTAATCTTTCTATTATATTGTAACACTTATGTGGGTTAAAGAATATTTATTAACAGAAATATTCAGTTATCACAATGCCAGCGAATTATTACAACTTAAACAATTGAGCAGGTTACAAAATTGATAACTTTATCATACACAATCATATGACTTGAGCAACACAGTCAAAACACAGACTTCAACTAACTCATTCAGTCTCTGCCCCTTATATATATCGTAAATAGTGGGGCCTGGAATCTTCTAGAACAATGTCGGCAATTCTCCGTCATTCCGGAATGATCTAGACAAAAACAGTTCGTTCCAACCGGTTATTTTGTTTCAACATGCGGTCCGGGAGGTTACGCCATATGTTTTTTTTTTATTTGCTTATCGATTTAACGTTACACTGCCCCCTCCTTAGAGACATTCCTCATGGATGTCTTCTTTTCCATGCTTCTGCTCCCTAGGTCAAACGAAAGGTCTCTTCCGTAATCCGCTGCACCTGTTCTTCTTCGTGGTTCCTTGCATATTGCGCCAAGCGATTATAATGGACGATTATAGGCCTTCCTTTGGGATACTTGGAGACCCTGTAGATCACATCATTGATGCGCTTCTTTATCACGTAGAGTCCCTCCCAGTTCTTCTGCAACTTTGGGCAGAATCCTCGCTTTCTTCTTGGGTTATAGAGCCAAACGAGGTCTCCTTCTTGGTACCCGTCCTGATCGGCTTTACTATCGTAGTGCCTCTTCATCCGGTCGCTGGCCAAACGAAGATTGTTGCGAACTAGCTCGTACGTGTATTCTATTCTCTTCAGGAGTCCGGATACATAGTCTTGCCCAGATAGATCCACCCCAGGTTTGCTGTCAAAAATGAGGTCACAAGGTAACCTCATCTCTCGACCGAAGAGAACTCTCGTAGGTGTCTGTCCAGAGGATTCATTAACTGCAGAGCGGTAGGCCATGAGGAAATATGGGATCTGACGGTCCCAATCTCGTTGACGGTGAGAGGTTACCTTGGAAAGGTACTTTATAAGGGTTCGGTTCATCCGTTCTACCATTCCGTCAGACTGTGGATGGAGGGCCGTAGTCCTGGTCTTTCGAATCCCAAGCCTCTCGCAGACTTCCTGGAATAATGTGCTCTCGAAGTTCCTCCCCTGATCTGAATGCAGTTCAATTGGTACTCCGAAACGGGTGATGAACTCCTTCACCAAAACGTCGGCCAGGGCAGCAGCCTCTTGGTTGGGGACAGCATATGCTTCCACCCCCTTGGAAAAACAGTCCACGATTACAAAAACGTACTTATTTCCAGCTTCACTTTCTGGGAATGGTCCTAATATGTCCATAGCTACCCTTTCGTAGGGGCTCCCCGCAATATACTGCTGCATCCGAGCACGGCGTTTGCGAGCTGGTCCGTTGCTTGCAGAGCAGATGTTACATTTACGGCACCAGTCCCTGACATCCTCAGAGCAGTTCACCCAGTAGAACCTTTCGCGTACTATCTGGAGTGTTTTCGTCACACCAAGGTGTCCTCCTGACACTTCATTATGTAGCAGACGAAGTACCTCCGGCACGCAGGTCCTCGGTATCAGAAGCTGTTTCCTGGATAGGCTGCCGTCTACATTCTCCACAACCCTCTTGAGCAAGCCATTTTCTATTACAAGGGAGTTCCACAGTGCCCAGTACGCCTTCAAAATAGGTGAGAATGGTGCTACCTCTTGCCAAGTTGGGCGGCGATTGGCTAGTTTCCAGTCCCGTATCATTTTCAACTCAGGATCATTTTCTTGCCTATCCCGGATTGTGTCAGGTGTCCATTCTTCACTCACTACTCCAACGGCGTAAAGGTTGGCCTCCTTCTGTTCGATTCGGCTACAGTGGGAACAATTAGGCGGGCATGGTCTTCTAGACAGGGCATCTGCATTTTGATGTCTTACACCTGGTCTGTGTTCAATTTCAAAATCGTATTCCTGGAGTTTTTGTAGCCATCTGGCAACTTGGCCCTCAGGATTCCTGAAATTTAGCAGCCACTTCAAGCTTGCATGGTCAGTCCTCAACAAAAACCTCGTACCATACAAGTATTTGTAGAAATGGTCAACGGACTTAACAACAGCCAGGAGTTCCCGCCTGGTTACGCAATAATTACGCTCAGGTTTTGATAGCGTCTTGCTGAAGTATCCGATAACCCGTTCCTGGCCCTCCTGCAGTTGTGATAAAACTCCGCCAATGCCTTCTTCGCTGGCGTCTGTATCTAGGATGAATTTGCCTCCTGGAACTGGGTAGCCCAAGATTGGAGCCGAGATCAACCGTTCCTTCAGGGCGTCAAACGCTTCTTGACACTCGTTGTTCCAGCTGAAAGCTTTACCCTCTTCAGTCAATCGGCTCAGAGGCTTCGCAATGTCTCCAAACTTCCTTACATACCGGCGGTAGTAGGAACAAAGGCCCAGGAAACTTCGAATCTGCTGCTTATTGACAGGGGTAGGCCATTGCTGGACTACCTGAATTTTTGCAGGGTCCTCCGCAACTCCTTCTCCACTGACGATGTGTCCTAAATAGGCTACCTTCGTTTGAAAAAGATGACACTTCTTTGCGTTCAACGTCAAATTGGCCGCTTTAAGCCTCTTGAAGACCTCTTCAAGATTTGACAGGTGTTCCTCAAACGTCCGGCCAACCACTATGACATCATCGAGGTACACGAGGCATATCTTCCAGGACAAACCTCTCAGAATGTTCTCCATCAGGCGTTCAAAGGTCGCAGGAGCGTTGCAGAGGCCGAATGGTAAAACCGTGAATTGCCATAGTCCTGACCCAGTGGTAAACGCAGTCTTTTCCTTGTCAGCAGGGTCCATTTCTACTTGCCAGTATCCACTTTTTAGGTCCAGAGTTGAAAACAGTCTGGATCCTGCTAAAGCGTCAAGGGCGTCATCGATCCTCGGCAATGGGTAGCTGTCCTTCTTCGTCACATCGTTAAGCTTCCGGTAATCGACGCAGAAGCGGGTCGTTCCATCCTTCTTCTTTACGAGCACTACCGGAGAAGCCCATGGACTATTCGACGGCTCCACCACTCCGTCTCTCACCATCTCCTAAAGAGCATTTTCAGCCTCTTCCTTCTTGACTTTGGGAAGTCGCCGCGCAGCTTGACGAATAGGGCGTGCATCACCAGTATCGATTCTATGACGCACCACGCTTGTTCTACCTGGCTTTTCGGATTCCGAGCTAAAGACACCGCGATAGCGATACACAAGATCCTCGACTTGCTCCTTTTCCTTTCTTGACAGTGACGGGTCAAGGCCTTCAAACATCCTTCGGAGATTCTCATAAGTTTGCTCCTTCTTTGTAGACGCCTGTAGTATCATGGAGGTCACAGCTCTATACTTCCCACCTTTGTGCCCTTCTTGACAGTAACTGGGTAGTCGTTGATATTGCAAAGAGGTATGGGAACCTTATTAGTAGGTAATATGAGCGCCTTTCCGACAAGGACGCCTTTCCCAACCTCCAGGTCATGATTTCTAGGCTCCAGTAAGACGGGGTGATTCGGCTGATCCGCGGGGGTTGAAGAATCGAGACGAGCGGCCACGATAGTCTCACTTCTTGCAGGAAGTTCCACGTCTTCACCTAACGTGACTTCTAAGCTGGCCAATTCTCGATTATGCATAAAAAGTTCCTCCCCCCTAACATTTACTACTTGCCGTTTTAGGTCTATTTGGAAACCACATGTGTTCATTATGTCCATTCCAAGAATAACTTCTTCTTCTATATCAGCCACTAGTGCTGAATGCGAGACACAATTTGAACCCAACTGTATCTTTACCTCTGCTTCTCCGAATACTTTGGCTACTTCTCCTGTAGCGGTCCTCAGTCGCCACCTGGAGGGCGACAGCCTTTTATCACCAACTACTTTCGGGCCGACGATGGTCTTCGTAGCACCGGTGTCTACCAACATGGCGTATCCAGTGCCGTTGATGATGCCATCCACATATAAACTACCGGTTCTGTGCCCCAATGAGGCTAAAACTACAAGGGGAGGGTCTTGAAGACGTTGTTGGGTCGATGTCACCCTCCAGGAGTCGACCCGTCTTAGTTTCCCTGGGATTTTGGTGCGTAAGTAGCAGTCCGCTTCTTGCAGGCGCTCCTGACGTGCCCGAGCTCCCCACAGCTCCAACACCTTACCGGTCTTCTTTTCCGGAATTCCAAAGCCTTCGCAACCTTTAGAACCGCGTCTTTAAAGTTTTTACGGTTCTCCGACTCCTGCTGCACTTCGTCTCTATCGGTGTCATTCATGGCTCGGACGCGTGCTTGACCACGAGAAGCCTCTGTTGCTGCTTCATACTCCAATGCGGTGGAGAGTGCATCCACCAGCAATTTAGGACGAGCAAGCCGCACCGCCCTCTGAAGCTCTAAGTCTCGCAAGCCGTCGACGAAAGCTTGAACCGCCAAACACTCCAACAAACTTTCCGGGGCTGTTGGATAAGCCAGTCTTACCATTCTTGCGACGTCCGCCTCGAACTCTTGAATAGTCTCGGCTGCCTTCTGCTTCCTGCTCTTCAGCTGGGACTGGTATACCTGCTCGAGGTGGGCGTGGCCAAATCGCATCTCCAGCCGGCTAACTAATAGGTCAAAATCATAAGGGTCATTAGGGTTGAGGGTCTGGAGGACATCCAGAGCGTCGCCTCTGAGAGCCACCGTAAGGGCAACCGCCTTATCTCTCGGAGACCCACCCATTGGCGCTGGCTGCAGCATTGAATTGCTTAAGGTAATTCGACCAGGACGACTTACCATCAAAAGTCGGTGGCTTTATCCTGGCTCTGCTCTCTATTACTGCAGGTTCGCGTCCTTCCTCTTCTCTCATTCGCTGTTGGGTGATCTGCTTTCTCACGGCTGCTTGAACTTTTTCTTCCAGCCTCCTTTCTAATTTTTCGAACTCTCCTTCTAACTCCACAGCCCTTGCTTCCTGTCGAGCCAATTTTTCATTAATCTCACCTGAGAGGTTATTCAACCTGTCATTTATCTCGGCTGATCGGCTTGTCAACTTGTCATCCATTTCCGCTGACATGTTGATCAATTTGTCATTTATTTCTACAGACAAATTGGTTAGTTTGTCGTTTATCTCAGCAGACTGGCTGGCCATCTTGTCGTTCAGCGAATTCACATTACTAGACAAATTGGTAAACTTTTCATTTATATCAGCAGACTGGTTCACCAATTTTTCATTTATTTCACCAGACAGGCTGCTCAATTTATCATTTATTTCAGCCGACAAATTAGAATTTAGGCTGGTGAATTTGTCATTTAACCCATTTATTTTACCAGATAAATTTGAAAATTTATTATTTATTTCTACCGATTGACTTATTAATTTATCATTTAATTCAACAAACATAGCCTTCATAGAGCTATCCTCAAACTCTACTGTTTCAGGATCTACTCCTTGACTCAAGTAATACTCACGTAACCGAGCCAATAAGATCGTCTTCGTACCTGTAGTGTCCAAGTCTAGCTCTTCTAATTCTCTCCGCAGCTCTGTAACTTTAAGTTCTGCAATTCGTTTACCTGGCATTTTTTTTTTTTTTTTTTTTTTTTTTTTTTTTTTTTTTTTTTTTTTTTTTTTTTAACCCCACACCTGACACCAGTTGTAACCTTTATGTTGGTTAAAGAATATTTATTAACAGAAATATTCAGTTATCACAATGCCAACGAATTATTACAACTTAAACAATTGAGCAGGTTACAAAATTGATAACTTTATCACACACAATCATATGACTTGAGGAACACAGTCAAAACACAGACTTCAACTAACTCATTCAGTCTCTGCCCCTTATATATATCGTAAATAGTGGGGCCTGGAATCTTCTAGAACAATGTCGGCAATTCTCCGTCATTCCGGAATGATCTAGACAAAAACAGTTCGTTCCAACCGGTTATTTTGTTCCAACATGCGGTCCGGGAGGTTACGCCACATGTTTTTTTTTATTTGCTAATCGATTTAACGTTACAATATAAACAAGTTTTTAGTGCAAAATTTTATTTGTTCATTTCATTTTTAATTTAAAATCACAATGAACTTTATTTTTAATTTAAATAAACAGTTAAGTGGGCGTGCTCTTTCTACTTGGACGAAGGGTTTTTTCTCCATTGCTATATTAATTAAATTAATAACTTAATTTTTTTACTGAAATTTATTATATTTCATTACTACATTCTGTCTCTTCTGAGGCACTGGTAATATTGCTGTTAGAATGGATTCAAACTTATTTAAAAAAAAAAATAAAAAATAATAATAAAATAAATAAATAAAATAAAAATAAACAACTCGAGTAAGGAAAAAAAAAAGCACATTCATATACTATTTACAACCTGCTGGTGATTCACTGCTTGAGCTGGTAAAGCGAGTGGGATTGGAGAAGAAAGGAATTCTTGGACTATTGCGGTGTTGGCAGGATGAGATTCCGGGTGAGGCGTGAATGTAGAGGTCAGGTGTTTGGCGAACTCTTCGGCTTTCTCCTCATCAGAAATTGCCCAGGAGCCATCATCCAGCCTGAGGGGATGGGAAATGGAGTGGGTCTTAAGGATCTTTTTAGTAATATTCCATAGGGAATTATCTTTAGCGGATAAGATGTAAGTGTTGAAGGAAAGGGATCTGAATGAAGCCAATTCCCTCTTTAGCTGTTCACAATAATGATTGTAGGAACGACGGTCGGAAGGATGTCTGGACTGTTGCCATAATGATCGGGCACGGCGCTTGATTTGGATTAGGTCTTGGAGGTATTGAGGTAAATTATTGGTATTAGGAGGTCGAGAGGAGTGATTGGGGGAGGAAGCAGTCCAGACCGCTTGTTGGACTGTGGTGGTAAAGGATTGTACGGCATTATCTAGGTCTTCTGGGGTTTTTAGGGATACTCTGAGGTCAATTTTATCGGAAAGGATTTGATGAAAGAGTTTCCTGTTAACCGGGCCTCTGATGAAGGAGGGGGTAGAGGGTTTAGGGATAGGGGCCAGAGATACTTGGAAAATTAAGGGACTATGATCGGATGAAAGTTCGTCAAGACGTGTGATGGAACAATTGAGGGGACCCAAGCCGCTGTGGATGAAGAAATCCAGGATATCAGGGTTGCGGTTGGGATCTGTAGGCCAGTAGGTGGGAGAGTTGAGTGCAGATAGCAATGTTCGTCCACGAGAATTCGTGGTTCTAGAACCCCATTGTTGATGCTTGGCATTTAGGTCTGCACCCAGGATGAAGTGATGCCCCAAGGAATCAAAGAGGGAAGTGAACTGGGTATTGGATATAGATTTGTTAGGAGGGCAATACCCTGATGCTATTGTGACCGGAAAGGAAAACGTTTTGACTACTATTGCGGTGGATTGTAGGAAGTCCTGGGTAGGCAAAGGAAGAAGGTGATGAGAAAGGGATTGGTGAACAACGACGGCAGTACCGGCATGTGCCCTACCGTCAGTATGGTACTGCGGTATTTTGAAACTTTGTTTAGTGGTTAGTCGAGTTTCTGTAATGAGTGCAACATCAATTTTTTTGTCATGTAATAATGCAGTTAGTTCGTTAGTGTGATTTGTAACTCCATTCGCATTCCAAAGGAGAATGGATAAGGATTTTTTGGAAGACATTTAGGGATTTCTCAGAGGAGGAATGAGATGGGATACGAGATTCGTAAGGAGTGATATCAGTAGAGTAACAAGATGTGAGAAATTGGGTGTTGATACGATTGTTGAGGATAGGGAGTATTTTGAGGAATAGTAGGTTCAGGTTGGGGTTGAGATGTGCTTTGTTGCTGTGGTTGCGGCAGGGCCTCACATTTATCGTTTCCACTTCCACCTCCTAGTAATTGTGCAAACGAAACTGACGAGTCCACTGTCTTTGAAGGTCCTCTTCTAGATTTATTTTCTTCGTCTTGACCTTGGAGTTTCCTATAATAGCGAGACTTGAGTTTCTTGTAGATTTGACAACCTTTGTAGTTGGCCGGGTGATTTTCCATGCATAGGGCACACACCGCAGCAATTTCTTTAGGCTTAGTGCACTCATCTGATTTGTGTTGGCCACCGCATTTCACGGTGGTATGTGGTGACAATAAGTTTTTGTGTGGCCGTATGACTGGCAATTGTGGCACTGGATTATTTCCTTTTTTGTATAAGGTTTTTCTACTTTCACGATTGTGTGGTAGATCCTGTTTACGTCGTATATTTTTTCAACCCAAGGTGACTTCTCTAAGTCCACGAAGAATAGTGGCAGCGGGATTTTATTTTTCATTCCTGGCTCTTCTTTATTATCTTTTAGAGCATTAACTATTTGACGTACCTTAAAGCCCTGCGTCGTCAATTCTTCTTTTATCACCTCAATTGGGGTGGAAGGGTGTAAATTCCTTATCACTACCCTTAGTGACCTTTCTTGGCGTAATTGGTAGGTGTGGAAATCCGCTTTAGTTTCGGATAAGTATTTTCCAATTTTTTTATATGTTTCCGGAGTGTCGGGTGATATTTTTGTGTCGTTTGTTCTATTTAGGCACGAGTAATCGCCTGGACAAATTTTATTTAGGTGGGTACATAGAAGATGGAAATTTTTAATATTTTTGACCAAAATAGGAGGTGGTCGTGGTTCTCTAGGTGTATGGGCTGTTTCCATTTCTTCATTAGCATTTAGTAAGACCTCGAAGCGGTTAGGAGTGAAGAAAGGAGATTCTTCTGTCATGTTAGATGGTCTCGGTTGAGGTTCAGGTTGTGAACGAATAGCAGGGGTTGCTGGTGGTGTCTTTCGTTGATTACGGCAAGACTTCTGTTTTTGAGGAGAAGAACGCGGCGTGGAGCCGACAGATCGAGACCTTTTAGAAGACATGGCTAGGTGAAAATATCTCATAGGTCATAAATGAGATATACACGGAAGAAATAAAACAAAAAAATAACACCTTGATGTATTTTGATAATTACGTAATTTTACGTAAAATTGAGTGACGTGGACCTACTCCCGTCAGAAGCCTAACGGCTACTGAAGAGATTATGGCTGACCTACCTACTCCACTAGCCACTCGGTTGTTTATAGTGTTCACTTTTAACGTAATAAACAAGTGATTACTCTCACTGTTTGTGTTCCTCATCGTGCTTAGTAGTTAATAAAACTATGTACACTGATTTTTAAACTCACACTGCACTTTTTCTCTACTAAAATAGTAACTTAAAGGTCTGGCCACACATGTCCGCACCGGATCCGCACCGTAGCAATAATACAGGTTATGTTCAGAATATTTTTAATTTAACTTACACATTACCTTTAGTTATGCCTAAAGTTCAAGCCACACATGTCAGACACAGGCCACTTTAGGCATAACTAAAGGTAATATGTAAGTTAAATTAAAAATATTCTGAACATAACCTGTATTATTGCTACGGTGCGGATCCGGTGCGGACATGTGTGGCCAGACTCTAAAACAGAGCGATTATAATTAGGCCTAGCGCATGCGCATAACTGCAAAAAAAAAAAGTCAATTACTAAAAACATCGATGTTAACATCGGCCCAAAAACATCGATGGTCGGAAATTCGGCTGATTAATATCCAAGTTTTGCCCAAAACATCGATGTTTCAGAAACATCGACATTGATTTTGCATCCCTACTAACCTCTACATCACAGGTGACCAGTGTGCCTATCATTTCTATTGTTGAATGGAAAGGGATTATGTATGATACATTATGCTACGTTCCTGGTCTCCCGCTTTTCTAAGGCGGGTGGGGGTTACCAGAAACGGCATATATCTAATTAATATTGTAAATAATGTACTTAATTCGCCTTAATGTATATTGGATACTTTTCCAAAGGTGACGTGTTTACCAATTCTAATTTATTTTAATAAACCTGTGGCATAGGGTAAATGATAACAAATAAACAAATCTAAATTGAACTATATCTTTAATTTTATTGACCAATAATATAAATCATTAATACCCCCTTTAATATATCATATAAAGATATTTTACTGACACTAATTAGTTAATGGATGCTGACTGGCAATTTAACATTATTCTAATAAATACTAACCACACAATATTACAACTGGTACTGTATATGTATTAACCTTATTTGGTGGGTACTCTCTGGTGTTGTCTCTGGCCTATCTGCTGGATCAGTCTCTGCCATCTCTGACGCTCTCTCAGTCTCAGCACAGCATCCCATCTCAGCCTATCTCGGAAATCTGGACTCTGCCGCTCCCACCTATCTGGTCCTCTGCCCTTCTCGTTCCACTCACGCCCTCTTGGCACACTCGCCCCTCTGTCCACCTCCGAACTCTCCACCCGAACTCCTCTCCACTCCCTCTCAAACTTCCTCCTCCTCCGATTAAGTCTTCTTTTCCCCACTCTCTTCAGACTTCCTCCTGATTGGCTGGCTGCAGACTTCTCCTAATTGGTTGGTTCCAGACTTCTTCTGATTGGCTGGCTGCCTAAAATTTCCCTTCCTTTCCATATTCAACGTGTTTCCCAGCGGCCTCTTTGCCGGGGCAAAACCAGGGTTTATGGCTACAAATTTCTCTAGCAATCTTCTTAGGTATTTCCCTAGGTGTTTGTCGGCAGCATTGTCGGTCCTAAGCTTTGCTTATTTTGAATTTCTAACAGAAGGTTTATTGCCCCAATACTTACAAGGGGTATTTCCAAGACCTACCCGCCTTCAGGTAAAACTGACCACCGGGTTGCCCATATACAGTACTTTACAAATTTTGATATTAAATTATTAATTCAATTTACTTTACCTATCATGGCAGCATCCACAATACATAGCATTCTCCTAGTGTCAAGGGAAAGAAAAATTAATAAACGTATGTTTATTGATTTTTCTTTTAACATACTTTTAAAAATATTTTTAATAATCAGTTTAGATCCGTAAAGTAAAACCCTATCTACAAAATTAACTGTTCAGCATCGAATAAAACAAAATGATATAAAACATACAACATACAAAACATTACTTGAACACTTGAACAACTTAATACAACATATAAAATAATTACAAAAATGAACAAAACCCTTTCGTAAAACAACAAGCTACGACAATAAATTTACAATTGCTACAATTTACATAACAAAAACTAAAATAAAACAATTCTCAATATAAGTTTTTTGTTTACTATTTAAAAATATTTTGACTCAACCTTCAAAACTAAATTTCACAATTACAGAATGGTTGCAGAATATAACAAAACTTGTGATCTTTCATGTAATTACCCCTTCATATTACAATAGTTACAAATTAGTATCTTTTCGATATTTTTTTTTTTTTCATATATACATTTTTCATAGATATTTTTCATAGACAATTACTAGATAACTTACATAGCGATCAGAGTTCTTCTGCCTGAAAAACTTCTTAATTCACAAACAACAAAAACAAGAAGCATAATGTTTATACATTATCATTTTATTGTGTGGCAAGCATCTTTCAGAAAATAAAAAGGATTCTACTATTTGGGATTTTTTCCCATTTTAGTTTTAAAAATCATTTTTGTTAGGAATCTTTATATTTTAAATAAATGTTTAATTTCAATTATTTTCAGGGTTAATTATTATAACGTCTAATTCGGTATATATATTTCCTTTCTTAATAGCACGCTGACAACAACGGCGAACCTCTTGTTTTCACAAAAATCGTTGTCCAAGTACCATCTTGGGTTTTCTTCTGTCACAATCAAGGATTTAGTGTTTACACATTCTATCAAATGAATCTCAGTTCTCAAATTACTATAATAGATTTTAAAATAGATTTTTTACTATGACTTTACTAAACGAACGGTGTAGTCAAATCACAATTTATATGAAAACAATGTTGTACCATTCACATCTATTCTTTATTTATTAATAAGTTTTTCTTGGTCATTTTAATTACAAGTTTTAAAATTTTAATCGAATCTATATTTTTTCCTTTATTTAAAATATTTTTAATTGTCTTATTCGGATGTTAGGATCAATTACACCATGAGCCCCATCAATTATCTAATAATAAAAATTTTTACAAATGGATCAATAAAAATGTTGCCTCAGTATTCTGGGCGTACTTGAAGATTTCAGTATCTTCTCACAAAATAATCTCAGGGATACCTGGAGGCGCTACGGCTGCTCCACATTGAGGGTTTTTCCCTACTAGACACAATTAATACAATAACCCGACTTCAGGGGTGATGGAGGACCTCTGTCTACTCCAAAGTAAAAAAGTACAATAATTGCTGACAATAATCCAATTAGGATATATAAAATGCAAAACTTGATCCAAGTTTTTTAAATGTTATTATTGGGGGTTGCTCATAGCGACTAAACAATTGAGGCAATTTACAATTATTATTTACCAACAGTTTTCGAATATGAATTGTGACCTAAGCAAATTTAAACTTGAACATTTTAACTTCCTCATTTATAGATAATGTACCGTACATTTCACTTTGATTAATTACTAAAATCTGAATCTGTAAATCGTTTTTTTAAGATCATGTTAATTTTATTTTAAAAATTAGAATTGATATTATAGTCACTTCAGTCTAATATATAATTTCACTCTGAGATCCATTTCATTGCTTATAATGAACTTTGTGTAGTTAAGACCCTAATACTAACAATTCCTAAATTTAAAAGAGAAACTTATTTACATAAAAATATGTACAATTATATATACAAAAATTATTTACATTGATCCAGAACGGGTTGACCTGACGACGGCTTCGCCAGGACCCTTTAGCTCGTCAACGGAAGGGACGCTAGATAGAAACCCTTTTTATCCCCTGGACTGGGATAAAGACTACCGTGTCTTATTATAACACCGTCCGCGTTTATTCCTATCATCTTCTGGGATTAAAAAGCCTCCATGGAATTCCCCTAATAAAATAAGAACGGCGAATTCTTCGGTTGGTGGATCCCTAAAATAATTATTCGTTTCATAACTATCGTTGTAATGGGATCGACTGTAATTTAATGGGGACTGCCCTATAAACATATCTGATGGGTTTATTTGATCTTCTCTTGGAGGTGAATTATCGGAGTTAATTATCTTTACAAATTCTGGGAAGCTTATGACGTTTTCTTCATTATCAATCTCTCTGAGTCGGTCCTTCTCTTCATATTCAACCTTTTCATGGGTCATACCAACTTCCTTACCTACTTGGCAAGACTCTCTACCTGAGTTTTTCAGAGATTGGTAAGACATTGGCAAGAGTTTCTACCTGAGATTGAGGGATTGGTAAATTCTCTTGAATGGTTTCTTTTTGAAGATTCTTCGTTTCATCTTCAACTTTAAAGAGAACCTTATCTTGCCCGTCGGAATTAGTCTCAATGTCACCACTTTCTGATTGAGCATTAGGAACCATTCCTTCCCTCGGAGATTCGTCACTTATAATTTCAACATTTTCCCGAGCAGTAATCTCGTTCGGTCCAGTTTCCATACAATTGGTCGCATGGGGTCCATTAATATAATTTTCTACTGTTTTATGGGCATCATCTTCTGCACTCTTATTCATATCTTCACTTCCAGCTAGGAGTGGTTTCTGTTCCTTTCTGTTTAGTTTTTGATCCTCATCAGGTTTAGTTAAACGTTTTGCAGACGATTCCAGGTTCGTTGTGTGTAGAGCTTCACTTATTTCCTGTAGGTGTTTATTATGCTCTTCTATTATTCCCTTTAGCTCTTTATGTCTTTCTTCTTGATTTTTCTTCATCTCTTTTATTAGATGCCATAACATTTCTTCTGGGCTGAGGCTATTTTCTTCTGTTTTCTCCATGGTCTGTGGCTGAGTTGCTTCTGGATGTGGGATTGCTATTCCTTCAGTCAACCCCGTATTCGGCTGTGGTAGTTTCTCGTTTTCTACCCTCAAAGCCATATCAAAATATCGTGCGCGTATATTATCCCTCTAATATCTATTGAAACCTCCGCGGTAGGGTTAAACGCAAGCACTGGTTAAATATAACACAAAAAACAAGCCACTTATAATGAGACCGTACAATAAGAAGTATAAGGACAGCCTTCCTCACACACATCACTAATATAACACTAAGGAAAGAGAGCACGAGAAAACGGAGCAAATGTTTAAAGCGAAATCCTGGAGAATTTGTTAGATTAAAGAAATTATCAAACCTTACAAATATTCGCCCTTATGCCACTTTGTATAATTTAACAAGCAATGTCAACTAATGATGAACAAATTGGTAAGTACGTTCCCACAAGGGATACCATTTTAATTGCTACGTTTCTGGACTCCCGCTTTTCTAAGGCGGGTGGGGGTTACCAGAAACGGCATATATCTAATTAATATTGTAAATAATGTACTTAATTCGCCTTAATGTATATTGGATACTTTTCCAAAGGTGACGTGTTTACCAATTCTAATTTATTTTAATAAACCTGTGGCATAGGGTAAATGATAACAAATAAACAAATCTAAATTGAACTATATCTTTAATTTTATTGACCAATAATATAAATCATTAATATCCCCTTTAATATATCATATAAAGATATTTTACTGACACTAATTAGTTAATGGATGCTGACTGGCAATTTAACATTATTCTAATAAATACTAACCACACAATATTACAACTGGTACTGTATATGTATTAACCTTATTTGGTGGGTACTCTCTGGTGTTGTCTCTGGCCTATCTGCTGGATCAGTCTCTGCCATCTCTGACGCTCTCTCCGTCTCAGCACAGCATCCCATCTCAGCCTATCTCGGAAATCTGGACTCTGCCGCTCCCACCTATCTGGTCCTCTGCCCTTCTCGTTCCACTCACGCCCTCTTGGCACACTCGCCCCTCTGTCCACCTCCGAACTCTCCACTCCTCTCTCACTTCTCCACCCGAACTCCTCTCCACTCCCTCTCAAACTTCCTCCTCCTCCGATTAAGTCTTCTTTTCCCCACTCTCTTCAGACTTCCTCCTGATTGGCTGGCTGCAGACTTCTCCTAATTGGTTGGTTCCAGACTTCTTCTGATTGGCTGGCTGCCTAAAATTTCCCTTCCTTTCCATATTCAACGTGTTTCCCAGCGGCCTCTTTGCCGGGGCAAAACCAGGGTTTATGGCTACAAATTTCTCTAGCAATCTTCTTAGGTATTTCCCTAGGTGTTTGTCGGCAGCATTGTCGGTCCTAAGCTTTGCTTATTTTGAATTTCTAACAGAAGGTTTATTGCCCCAATACTTACAAGGGGTATTTCCAAGACCTACCCGCCTTCAGGTAAAACTGATCACAGGGTTGCCCATATACAGTACTTTACAAATTTTGATATTAAATTATTAATTCAATTTACTTTACCTATCATGGCAGCATCCACAATACATAGCAATTAATATATAATATTTCAGAAATTATGGAATTATTTAAGGTATGATAACTCAAGCCATAAATTAGGGTTTAGGGGGTGGGTAAGAGCGGTTACACCGATTTTTAATATTATTCCCGCACCTACCCCCCTATTTTTGGCCTCATCCAATTTCCATCACCGATATTTAGGCTCTACCCTTGGAGCCGAGGACTACGCTCGATTTTAATTTATTTTTTTTAAATTTTATTAATATTTCGATTTAATAACTCCTTTTTACTATTTCGATTTAATTAGAAATTTTTATACTGCCTAAGACTCCGTTCCCGTGCAATTTGTATGCTTTCGAGGTATATATAATAATCATAATATCATTTAAATACATTAATGAAATTTTGAACAAAAAAATTGTTAATTTCAATCTTATGTTTTTGAATTATGTTTTAAAACATAACTTATGCAATTCATCTAATGATTTTCTGTCATTATTTAATTTAATTTTTCAAAATAATGATTGATATTTTACAGGGAACATCCAACAGTGTTTCCTCCTTATCCTAAACTAAGCGTGAGGAATTAACAATTAGCACATTTCGCCGGTGTGTCCCGTGTTCTATTACAGGTTGTGCTATCGTGGCCTTGTCCGCAACGAACGCAACGTGAATAGGGGGTGCAGGACCCTCCCACCACCCACCGTCCTCCGCCCCTCGGCAAGACAGCAATTTCGTACCTCGAAAGCATACAAATTGCACGGGAACGGAGTCTTAGGCAGTATAAAAATTTCTAATTAAATCGAAATAGTAAAAAGGAGTAATTAAATCGAAATATTAATAAAATTAAAAAAAAAAAATCTGGTGCGTGCGCGCAACACACAACTTTCACTTACCAACTTACTTAGATAAGAAATTGACATGTTTTGTTAAATATCATTTCCCAAAGTCACACATTTTTCTACATTCATATCTTATTTTTATTAATCGTTAAAGCCGTTTTTGAGTAAATAAAAAAACCCGTGAAAATGATACAAAATTTATTAAGTAAAGTCCCCCCTTCAGTTGAACAATTTTGATGAAATGTTGGCTATCACATATTTGGCATATACATACATCAAATACCCAGTTTGGTCACAATCGTGAAAGCCGTTTTTGAGTAAATAAAAAAAGCACGTAAAAATGATACAAAATTTATTAAGTAAAGTACCCCCTGCGGTTGATCAATTTTGATGAAATTTTTACAGTCATATCTCGGGCATTTAAATACATCAAATACCTAGTTTGATCAAAATCGTTAAAGCCGATTTAGAGTAAATAAAAAAAACACGTGAAAATGTTACAAAATTTATTAAGTAAAGTGCCCCCTCCGGTTGATCAATTTTGATGAAATTTTTACAGACATATCTCGGGCATATAAATAGATCAAATACTAAGTTTAATCAAAATCGTTAAAGCCGTTTTTGAGAAAATAAAAAAAACACGTGAAAATGTTACAAAATTTATTAAGTAAAGTCCCCCTCCGGTTGATCAAATTTGATGAAATTTGTACTGTCATATCTCGGGCATATACATACATCAAATATCCAGTTTGATCAAATTCTTTAATGCCGTTTTTGAGTAAATAAAAAAAACACGTGAAAATTATATAAAATTTTTAAGTAAAGTCCCCCCTCCGGTTGATCAATTTTGATGAAATTTTTACATTCATATCTCGGGCATATACATACATCAAATACCCAGTTTGATCAAAATCGTTAAAGCCGTTTTTGAGTAAATAAAAAAAACACGTGAAAATGATACAACATTTATTAAGTAAAGTCCCCCCTCCGGTTAATCAATTTTGATAAAATTTTTACAGTCATATCTCGTGCATATAAATAGATCAAATACTCAGTTTAATCAAAATCGTTAGAGCCGTTTTTGAGAAAATCGAAAAAAACGTAAAAAGTTATTAAATAAAGTACCCCCTCCCTTTGAGCAATTTTGATAAAATTTTTGCTGTCACATCGCGGACATACACCTACACTAAATACCCAATTTCAGGTTCCCACGGCTTATAGTTTTTGTGCTAGTCTGTTCACACACACACACACAGACACACACACACACACACACACACACAGACCATTTCGCGGGACTTGGTCATTTCGACTCAGGGGGTCCCAAAACGTGTATTTTCGTTGAAAACCGGAAGTCGAAATTTTTCACGATCGCAATACTTCCACTTACTATATATTTCATATATAGGTAAGTGAAAGTAAAAAAATTAAAATCGAGCGTAGTCCTCGGCTCCAAGGGTAGAAGCTAACAATCGGTGATGGAAATTGGATGAGGCCAAAAATAGGGGGTAGGTGCAGTCTTTATTGGCAAAGTCTTTATCTTTACAGATTCCACAAATATGCATTCGTGAAGAAATATTTTCTTGTTCTTTAGTTTTACAATGAAATTTAGGGGCAATGTGTCCTTAGTGATGAAGAACGCTGATCATGGATTTTTTTTTTTTTTGGGGTGGGATTGCGCAATTAGGAGGCAGCTTTTAACCTAGATTTCTCTGAAAATAAAATAGGCACTTCTAAATGGCTCAGTATCCGCCGTAAACTGCTATTATACCAAACAAGAATATTTATATTGAAGATCAAATATTTAAGTTAAGATCAAATATTTAAAATATGTAAATATTTTTATTACTTCTAGAAAATTGTAAAATCGATTCTCTGTGAGATTATAGTAGTGTTTTTATTTGAAAATTTTCATTCCCCCTTTGAAGTCCAATTCCTTGTTTTATGCTTCGCTTGAGACGTTTCCAACTGAGTTGAGTGTCCTGGTATTGATCATATTTGAGATAGGCTTAGGCCTGACCCCCAAAATATCTTCCATCTCATCTCCAGGCTTTCAAATGTGCGGTCTAAACTTTGGAACTTAGGAGCTTGTTTGTTTCTCTATAAAACGTTTCTCTCGGTAAAAATAATAGTAAATGATATCTGCTGACCTATATTTTGTATTAAATGAATGTCCTGAATATTTGTCAGCTTCTATGCTAGCTTGTATTCTTTGTTTGCTTTAAGCATTTTCAGAAATGGATATTGTGCCGTAATTGAATTCCATCGGTATCTGTTGGCTAGTGATTTGAACAACGGACCAAATGGCAGTGGAAAAAAAAAAATTCGGTTTTAAACCTTGTTTGAAAAATAATGGAAAATGGGAGAATGATAAAACTTCAGCTTGACCTTGGAAGACCTTATTCGTCATAGCCGTGTTTTAAAGAACTGACTTTAAGCTTGATTCCTTACCAACAAATATCCTAAGACATTTTAAACTCACTGTAGGATAGTACTTTTAATTAGCATAAGGAATTATTATAACGGGGAGAACGATGTTGTAATGATATCATCATATGAACTAAGTACTGTACTACTTACAGTTTGAGTTTGTAATAGTGGTATTTGTGCATTGCAGTATACCCCACACTGATAATGCATTGGTATTGGTAATGATGGAAATTCAAATAAGAAAGAACATTTTATATGTAAATAATCAATACTTTCATTTATTTAATAAATGTTTCTGAAAGCAAGATAATAGCATTGTTTGACATGAAAGCAATATTTTTAGCTTCAAATTGATAACGATTTATGATATTACAATTGAATGTGAGATTGCTATTTATTATGGGCAACGATAGGGTTTGTATTCCTTCGTAGAATTTTATGCTGACTTCGACCCAGTTTCGAAGCTATGACTCGATACTTTCTAAATCTTTCGAGGTTTGGTTCCTCTTCGGTAAATAATCATAAACATATCTTATCTTTATATACTTACTTAGAAATTTCGTTTGATTTTTTTTCTGATAATTTGAGCCGTTCAACTTTACACAAGTCACATACCTATCCTCATGACATAAATTCTCTAGTGTTCCCTGTCTAAGAAATTTCCCTTTTTTCTTCTAGCAAACTTGTCCTCTATTGAATATTCGATCAACTATTTTCGACGTCTTCCACGCCTTCGTTATTTCTCTGGACAATACAAATACTTATCGAATATACTGCATTCGAAGGGATCAACGCTTACTATCATTTCTCAGGACATGACCGTAGTTACCATAT
The DNA here is from genome assembly GCA_911387785.2 of Aelia acuminata. NCBI lineage: Eukaryota > Metazoa > Arthropoda > Insecta > Hemiptera > Pentatomidae > Aelia > Aelia acuminata. The sequence goes on along the minus strand of OU426979.1, from coordinate 144,360,753 downwards.
CAATTTATTTTTTGAGAATGTTATGTTTGTAGCATAGTGTTCGTTTTATTAATTATATTTTAAAAAATATCATTTTGACTGTAACTATTTAACAGAAAACAGAGTAAAAATAATAACATGCTCTGTATCCTTGTTCATTTTGATTATCTGCTTGAGGTGAGTGTAAATGTTCCTCAAGACGTCAATTTAGGCTTCCGAAGCCTCCAGACAAAATATTTTCATCAAGAATTCCCCGTACAAACCAAACAAAAAAAAGTCAAATGTTGGGAAACCGCGCGCGCTGTAATGGGAACGTCCTTGGAAAAAACAGAAAAGGGAATGCATTATACCATCTATCCTGACAAGATATTTATTAATTTAACATAATTATAATTTGATTTCATAATACCCAATCCTTGGAATTTAATCAAATGTAAATGTAAATAAAATATTCTCATAATTATGTTTAATATTAATTCTTTCAAGCATGTGAAACTCGCGATATAAGTCGTGGGTTAGATGTAAATTGTTTTTCCTGTAGAACAGTTTTATATACTTATAAGTTATATATACTTCTTTAATTTATTATTTTATTTCTTAAAGTGCTCACACCACCAATACCCAATCATATTTTTTTTTCCAACCGAAAAAAATGTTGAGTACAGAAAAGAGGTTGTGTACAGGCAGAAACAATTATTTGGGGACTCTGTTATATAGCGTATCCTATTTTGAGACTACTAACATGATCTACAATTGTTGCTCTTACCGTGACTTTTTTTCCTATACTACTACCACTATAAAACATCATGCTATGTCCAGTATAATCAGAAAATAAAATGAAAAACAGATGGCCAATAGCGTCTTCAAATGTAATAGAAGGTATGGCCACTGATCACTGGGTGACTAAATAATAATTTTAAAACTATTGGTTTCCAAAATATTATGGAAACATTTTATGGAAATGTTATGGGATCGCTCGAACCATAAAAATAAAAAAAAATATTAAAGTAATTTCGTTATAGAGAGCTTGCTGTTTAAAATGTCAATCGATCAGAAAACATATATGAATGTAAGTTTAATAAATCTTGTGCCAATACTTGTAATCTTGTAATAATACTAACTGGTTCTACCTTAGCAGAATGTAATATCGCGGTCGTTTTCTGTAGAAGACTTAAGCTTTGCTTAAATGTATTATTAAATTAATCTAAATTAATAATAATGGCGAATAAAGAACCTGTACGAATCCCATCAGCACTACATCGCCGAAAAACGGCCATCTGGACCTTTCAGTAGCCTACATAGTTTGTTTTTAAAATTAACCAAAAATAACAAACAAAAACAAGTGTTTACATATGAAAATCCATGCGAATCCCCAGGCTATGAAGTCCCATAAGTATGTGGAACATACCCCTCTAACCCTCAAGGTATTCCAATTTATGAAGTACTGAAGACAGAACTTCACAATTAAATAAAAAATGTCATTAAAAAAAAAAAATCATGTTAGTCCCTTAACAAATGGGCATAAACGACCATTTATAGTATAGTAAGGAGCGCGACACCGAACCAGATTATTTTTATGAATAAGAAGTTACAAGTTATTCCTAAGTTGAATTTCTTGATTTGTTGCTACCCATATGAGATATTTTGATGCGATCCTTCGGTTTGAGTTTTTTTTCTCAAAATAAGGTTTTGCCTCCTTCATATCAATTCTAGGTATTAGTTATATATAATGCAACGATCGGCTTTATATTGATATCTCTAATACATTTACGTGATTCATTTTTAAACATTTCAGGACCTAGAATAAACAAAATCTTCTTTGTTATCTGTTCACCTCGTTGTTTTTCATCTGTTAAAACCTTGTCTCTTATTCTAGAACGTTAAGAAAAACCGAATTCTAGAGTTTTTGTTACATTTAAAGTGATAGTATAAGTTTGCTAAATTCAAATGAAATCAAATAAATTACTGGGTTTATCATAAAGCAATGTAGATTTTGAATCAAGCTGAGCACTATTTTTTTTCTTTACGTTTCCACTCGTGTACCTATCAATGTAACTAGGTATTTTGGTATAGAGGAAAGATATTGCCCAGCAGCACCTCATTCAGTAGGTACTTCAATACATCCCTTTATGTCAGGGGGTGGGATCGCTCATCCATCTTCTTTTTAATCGCCTGAAACTTCTCATGTTAAACAAGACCATTAGTTTAATTTTTTAGTAGTATGCTTTTATAACAGTTTAGTTTAGTATGAAAACGTGAATTATAATTATGTTTTGGTCGATCGTTGGTTGATATATGTCGGCTTTTTGAATTTGTTATTACGTACAAAAGAGCTTTTGTAATAAATCTTATAAAAAAATGTCTTTGTTTTTATGAGAGCCGAAAAAACAGTGATGCTTTTATCTGCATTGGTAAGTGTTTACTTTCTGTCCGATTTTCAGTTTTAATGATTTGAACTGAGAGTATTTTTAGTCGTTTGTAGTCTTTTCATTTTAACTTGTCCAGTAACATTAACAGTTCTAACATTCTATATTATTTTTATTTCGATTTTTCGTTCTTTAAAATTAGTATATCAACTATTTCTGTGAAAATTCTTACTGAGTAACAGACCTATCGGATTATGACCTAACATCGCTCACTTTAACAACTTGCACCGACCATCTTGCCCTCGGGAATCCTGTAATACTAATCTTGCTGCTACACAGTCTCACCATACGAGGTTATGGCAATGCCACCAATATTACAATATGTTGAAATTATAGCATTTTTTTTTCTTATAAAATAAAAACAAATACATCTACAAGCCGGCAAGAAGATGGTTACAATCCTAAAAACTGTTTTTTATTTTAATAATCATATGTGAAGTATCAACTGCATTCTTAATTTTATTAAATACCTCTAAACAGCGTTTAGGGAAATTACTCTCTCATAAAAAAAGTCTACCATTGGGGCCGTTAGTACACTAATACAACTGTTAGTACACTGGTACAACTGTAACCCTAAAGAAGCCCACTACCTGCTTTAATACTATCATCTCCGTGTAAGAATATGGTAAATTGCGCCTTAAGCGTACGGAACTATTAATAAATACTTTTTTTCCGAAAGTAACCAAATTTTTAGCCGAAACCGTAACTTATTTATGCCTGTACATATAATACATTCAAGTGGTAATACGTCCAGTTTAGCAATTATGTATATCAATTAAGGTTAGAAACGAATGCCCTGGCCCATACCGCCTAGTGCGGCTGGTTTCCGCGGGAAGTTAGACCATACCACCTTCAATAGTAGAGGCGTAAAAGGTGAAATATACTTGCAGTAACAGGCTGATAATAACAATTCATATTATCATATCTAAATAATATATAATGTAGTGAATCTCTGTCATAATAGAGCCAATGAAATATAAAGTGTCGGCCTTGTAAATACGTAAATCTGTAACTCAGAAGCTATTTAGTCTACTGATAGTTTTAGTCTCAAATTAAACTATTTTAACGGATACAATCTAGTTTAAACATGTATCGAATAGTTTTTTTTGTCGAAAACATGCTTCTTCATGGTAAATCGGAAAAAAAGGTTTGGGGATGTTATTAGTTATCCGGGGGTGTTTATTAAGCAATTAGTAAACATAAAACAAATTTAAAAACTTATACATCATGGTATTGAAATCCAAAGTGTTAAGCTCATTTTAATAAAAAAAAATGGAAAAACCACTTGGGTCCTGGTAATATAGGTATATAATATACAAATATAATTAGTTAGGCTGAATCAGATATATACACAAAAGACAAACTTAATTTTTCAATGGCCTTAGTTCTTAAACTATTAAACAATGATGGGTGTACAGTGGGAAAAAAAAGTATTCGTACACCCCATCTTTTAATCAGAACAATCACTGTAATGATTGTACCTTGAAATAATGGCAGATATCAATTGCAAACTTAATTTTATGTTAATATTATGCAGCACCAAAATTCTAAATGTGATACGAATTTATTGACATTAATATTTTAGTAATTTGTAAGCAAAAAAGTATTCGTACACAAGGGATAGTATTAATGATACGATAACTGTTCCTATCAGAAAACGGTGCTTGAACCTTCTATCTATAATCCTTTACTCCTGAGGATCGAAGGATAATAGTCCATGAGAAACAGTTTGTCCAGTTAATTACTAAACAATATTTCTTCGGCAATGGGTTGCAGGTTCAAAGAATTTTGTTCTCATCTCAAAGACATTGTAAAACATTTTAAGCAGAGTTTAAGTTTCCGGTATATTGGGAGAGAAGATCGGAGCACCCATACTACAGAGCAATATATTATTTAAAAAAAAATTGAATCCGGCTCAGTGGACAATAAAACAACTCTCACTGACAGTGCGAGAATCTCGGGATATTGTTCGTAAAGTGCCAAAAATCCCAAAATAAGTGCTCGAGAGATGTTGGAACACATCGCGTCAGTTTATGGGAAATCTGTAATAACAACCCAAACCGTGAGGAATCGGCTACATGAGACTGGCTTTAAGGGGAGAGCGGCAAGAAAACCCCTTTTATAAATGAAAAAGACAGAAAGAAAATATTTGAATTTGCGCGAGAGCATGTTCGTAAACGCTACACATTTTGGGAAAATGTGTTGTTTTCAGATGAAAGCAATTATATTATATTTGAATCTCATAGTAAAACCATTGTTTGGAGGAAGAAGGGAAGGCTTTCGAACCCCAAAATCTAGAACCCACTGTGAAGCACGGAGGGAGCAGTGTCTTGGTTTGGGGATGTATGAGTGCCAAAGGAGTTGGTAAATTAGCCTTTATAGACGGTAATATGAATGCTGACAAATATATTGATGTGTTGCGACATAATTTAAATAAGTGTGAGAAAGTTAGGAATGCTATTATTCTTACAAAATGAGTTATAAAATTTTATATTTTGTACAAGTAATGCAAAATTAAGTTTCTAATTGTTATCTATTGTTACTTCATGTTGAAAACATAAATAAAAATATTTGGATTGAAAAATGTGGTGTACGAATATGTTTTTTGCCCACAGAACACCTATTTCATGTAAATCCATTTAGGTCAGTCAGTGGTTAATATTCGCCATGTGTAACAAAGGAGCAATCTAGTTTGGGAATCGAACCTGCTATAAGGTGGTAAGGTATAACCTTACCAGTTATACTGGTTGAGGGAATGTTTAGGTATAGGGATTTAAACAAAAGTATTTCTGCATGCTTTTATGTATGAAATATCATTTCTCATTTCTAATAGCACTTAATGAGCTACAACAATCTTTTATAACCTAAAGCAATTTATGAGTCTAGCTGACCAAATTTGTTAACTAATTAACAGTAACATTATATTAAAAATTATAGTATTAGCTATAATTATAATATTTTAATATATTAATATTAACATTAAAATTTATGCTGTACCTGTACAAGTCGTTTTCTGAGAGGTAATAAATCATCTCCTAATGAATAAGTCCAATTATTTTTGATTTTCAATTACTTAATTTCAATATAGCAAAAATAAATAAAAACTAATTACAGTATCTTGAGTCGTTGTTTTAGATTGCTTCTTCATCTTATTAGCAAAGTCGGTTTTTAAAAATCTGTCTGTTTACATTGATATTACTAATACCTCATTTACAAATTTAAACTAATACTGTATTTAAAGTTTTTTTTATTATTTTTTCCTTCCATTTAGGCTTCTTTGGCAATACATGGGTTTTCCCTGGCTAGAGTAAGGGGCGGAGGATAAATGCCGAGTGGTTAAACGCGTAAGCCCACTTGGCCCTATTTTCCTATGGAATGGATGTCTTGCTCCTTGTTCGCGCTGACGTAGAACAGAGGGCGAAAGTTACATGTTTTTTGCTCTTCGATATATCCTCCACCTTTGATAGCGTCTGGTGCCCGCTTCAGTCTTGTGGACAGGTTCCGCCGTTGTTGATTGCTCCCCAGAAAAGGGCGACATCCGATAACTGCTAAAACCTATATATGCTGGTATTGCCGACCAGGCACGGCAGGCGCGAAAATAAATAAATAAGCCCACTCGGCAACCTATCCCATTTGTTTTTTTATTATAGCCTTATTCATTCTTCAATTTATAGTGGTTCTAGGGCACGTTCCTTGTTTATTGATGTGTCGTAGACTGATGGTGTTGCCGTTAAAGTCCTAGACCTTCAAGGAATGTGATATATGTAATTTTTAGTAATGGGCCGAGCATTGAACCTTGAGGTATTCTATCCGATGGGAAAATTCTGTCGAAAATATATAAAAACATAATTTTTAGATTTTAGAAATCTTGAATCCCAATAGATTCAATCTTCAAGAAGCCTCTTGTGCCTTTTACTGTGAGCAATAATGCCAAGGTATAATCTGAAGTTAACGTACGATTTATTTAATTGGATGAACACTCAGCTAGAAAAATTCTAATACTAGAAATTATTGAGAAAAAAAATGTACGTTGCTTATGTAGCTAATAAAAATATTAAAATTTATTTTTAAGGAAGTGTAGAGCGTGATGATTCGTTCTTTACCTAGCGCCGTCGAAAAATTCTGAGCTTGATGGGAGGAAAAACCCCCCCAAATCAAAAACAACAGCTGTACTTTTCCTTTGATAATAACAAAAAATTCTTCTGAGAACTCGTCAGTAATTGTCCAACCGCTCCGTCCAATTTCTCGGTCACGATTCCTGTACTTGGACCTGATATCTTCTACGAGGATGTCTTCGTGATAAGTCGCACTTCCGAAGTGAAAGCGTTGGAGCACGGCAGGGTCGAATTAACGGGTTCGGGTTTCGATCAACGGGTTTCCAATTTTTTTATCCCCTCAATTAACTTTGGCAAGTCATGTTAGGTTGGTTCACGTAAAACACTTATTGTATTGTAAGATTAAGATAAAACTTATTGAGACTAGGCGATGATGTCTGCTTGTGAAAAAGAAAGCCGCTTTAAAATTACTTTTATTGGAGTAGATCAAATAGAAATTCGTTATATAGACCTGGGTCTTTTTTAATCTTCCCCTGCTAACCTATCCATTTATTGAATTTATCCCTGGATTCTATAATATAATCAGCTTTATTGATAATTCGAAGACTACCTGGTAAAATTAGGCTATGTCATAATTTCAAAATCTAGTTTTTGGCGGGTTAAAAAAATGAAGTGAAACTCACAAAACTTATTTCATCCTATGTGCAACAAGAACTAGAGACCTAGTAACATATCAATTTGCTGCTTTCCAGCTTGCTGCATTCAGTTCTGCAGAATCTTTTTTGGTCATCCTATTTACAATTCTTCTTTTTGACCTACCAGGAGGTCTCTTACTTACTGTTGAGTCATTCATTATCGTGTGGAGGCTGCCAGATGAGTTGCTTCGAGATACAAAGTCCTTTAAAATCTTCACATATAGATTTAACTTTATTGTAATTCTCACATGAAAAAATACTAACCATATTTCGCGAGCTGATCCTAGATGGTCTCGATGTTTTGCGCAGAACAGGTAAAAATCCATAATTTGGACGGTAAGACTATAATTATTATTTATAAAAGTCCAAGTTTAAAAAAATTGCATACAATGATTTTTTTATTTATTATATAATTTAAAGAGCAGTTCAGCAAAATAATGATTAAATCTAATCACAATCAACCTGATACAGTACAATTTAAACTAACGAAAATTAATGTACGATTAATTTAGGAGTTGCGCCCAAGATAGAGGTTAATATTCCGAAATGGGGAAAGTTATAATAGCGATAATAAAGTGCTGAGCCTCGAAAGTTGGCACGTTCAATAATTCCTCGTTCATGCTCGCGGTTAAACATAATTTAGCAGATCGAGATATAAAGGTCTCGCCAAATCTTGAATAAACTACACCAATGTTTCACAGTGCTATAGTAAGTGGACGGTTTTCAGAATGCTTAATGTCTTCTTTGACCGAAAACTTCATCACCGCTCTGTACTCATACGCAAGCTCAAACTGATCAGACTAAAAGTATTTTATATACTAGATAAGAGATAGGATTATAAAAATTTGTGAGTATAACTATTGAGAAGATTAACATGGTACAGCAAATACCTTTATCTTAATTCCCTTTTTCATTGTTAGGCCAAGGATTTATTGCCCTCTTACAATGCTATGGAAAATTTTTTGAACAATGTCATAATTGAAATAATCCAATATGGGATAGGAGGAATAAACAAAATAATTGTAAAAAAAATACATTATTTAGTTTAAAAAAAAAATCACCAATATAATAAGTAGTAAAAATACATTAATCAGCTATATTGCATAACCCAAAAATAGAAAAATATTATCTCCTTTTTTGTTTCTTTTTGTCCCTCAGCAATCTATTTTTTAGGCTAAACATTAAAGAGGCTATGTAATCAGGGGAAATATTTTCCCATTTTTCTTTAAGGATTCTACACAGGTCTTCTAATTAAGTTGACTTTCAATTCTTTTTCTATCAATCAATATCCCCTAAGTGCTAAGATTGAAATCAGGACTCTGAGATTTCCATTCTTTACTCCATAGCCGGAGAAGCAAAGTTCTAAGCGCTCCCTCCTCTTCTGGCCGGCACAAATACTGTCTTCACCATGAGCAAAACATTTCGAATTTTGATTCTTTAATTCATAAGACTTGCCACCAGTCCTCTTTTTCATTTTTTTTTTTTTTTTTTTTGTGATAAATTTCAAACGCTTTCCTTTATTTCCATGGCCGAAAATGGTTTTTTCTTTGCAATACATCCCATTAGTCTGAAACCAATGAGTTTTCAACTAACTAAAATATAAAAAAATGTGTGCCTGTGGCTTCAACAATTTCTTGAGCAAGTTGTGTGCTATTCTTTTTGCGGTTGTTCAATGGTAGGTACTTCAAATGTTTTTCTGTAGCAGGATCTAATTTTCGAGACCTACCAGAACGTTTCAAGCCCCCAATACATTTACTGTTTTAAAGTTTTTAATTGTGCCATTTCAATGTACAAACTATTAAAAGTGGGGCTGGTGAAACGTATGGTACTTTGTACTGATTATAAACAACTAGTATGTATGTAACTTGTAGTTTTCGAAGTAAAGAAACTATTCTTATCAGTGTACCTACATCCACAATTAGACCGCGACTAAAACCAAACCCTGCATAACATTAGCATAATATAGAATTGCTATTCTGAGGTGTGATGTTGATGTCATGGTTGATATTTTGCACCATCCGAGCTAGAACACACCTTACCAATTTATCGCTTGATGCAATGTTTTCTTGTGGGGGAGGTCACCCCGTCCTGCGTCAGCTTGTTATTATTAGGAATTTGATCATCACATCGGCAGGTTGGATTCTAGGGTACGCCTCCCATCAAGGAGAACAAGAATTAGAAAATCGTTATTGCCTTCATAATTCTAAATTATCAACATCGATTATTGGTGTGTCGTTTATTGCAGGTGCAGATTGAGTCTTTGCGCTCAAAAATGGACAAATGGTAAGCTAGTTAAATGATCGTAATGACTTCATTCGCAAAATCTTTTGTCTTCAATCGTTTTGCGAAGTGAAAGCCCGCCAAATCTGAGAAGCGGGCAATGTTTTCTGAGTAGGCAGTTCTTTTAAGTGAAACCTGTTTTCACGTTGGATGCTATGGCATTTATTCAAATTACTAGTCTTTAGTCTGTAATTTAATTTCTAGATTCTTTGTCTGATTTAATGATTTAATTTAATATTAAATACAGTTCCTTTTTTGGTGTATTATGAAAGAATCGATAGGCTCCTAGGATGTAAAGGTGCTTTAAGGTAGGTAAGCAAATAAACTTTCTTCTTCTTTTTCTTGATCTTTCCTCTTTTACTGCAGTAGAGTGTGAGATGCCTTCCGATACAGCCTCAACTAATCCCGATCCTTTGCCAGCTGATTTCCTTTTTTCCACTCCCAACCTCGTCTGTCAAAGGCCTCTCCTTTAGGCCCTCGACCCCAGTAATTTTGGTCTTCCTTGAGATCTCTTTCCCAACTTAATCGCAAGCGTTTCTTCTTAAAAGGTTTTCCGACATTCCAGACACATGTCAACAATCTCAAGCAATGTTCTAGGATTTCTTCGATAGGTTTTGAATCGATGCTCTGATAGTCTGTTCTTGTCTTACCTTCGACCTTGCGGGGGGGGGGGGGGGGGGGATGCATCATTACCATTTCTTGGATCTGACTCTTGGAGATATTAGGTTCCAAGTCTTTTTATGTAATCAGAACTGATAGAACGTATTTTTTAAATAATATTTTTGGTATTTTTTCGAATCACCCGTTAATATTATTTAATGTAGTTACTATGTTTGTGTTTCTACTTTCACTTACCTATACATGAACTATATTGTAAGGGAAAGTATTACCATCGTGAAAAGCTTCGACTTCCGGTTTTATTTTTATTCGTTTATCCGGTTTTGTTATCAACATAATCACCTAACTTTCCAGTGCTGGGCAGGAAGATCAGGCGTTTTTTTTTTTAATGTATGTTTGATTATACGTTTTCTTGTTTAAATAAACTATTATCGTAAATTAATTAAACTATTTATTTGGTTTTATAATTATTATTGTTTTAAATTAGATATCATTATCAATATTTTATTCTAATGTATATTATCGTTTTTATTTTTTCAGGTAAGGTGAAACATACTGTTAGTAAGAAACAGAAAATCATTAATTGAGTAAGCAGACCACCCATTTATTGAGTAAAAACCCATTTCCCTTTAATTCTAAGTTTCTATACAGATCATTTCTATTTTTCGCTTTATTTGATACAATAATATTTTTATTCCATTCCCTACCTTCGCTTACATTTGTGACACCAAGTGTCAGTGATAAAATTACGCATTTACATAGGTACTTAAATAGGCTATCTCGGTTATTAAGAAGGATGTTCTTCATGGGCAGCTTAGCCAGTTAGTCCTCTTTTTACCTACTGCTTTTATATTTTTTTTAAAAGGGGCCCAAAAAAATGTAACGCTTTGAGCCCGTTTTTCGATACATCACTTAGTTCTCTTGCTATTGTGATCCAAATATTTTAATGAAAAGTTCCTTTTTAAAATTATTTTCACGTCCTTTGTACTAATACGGGTAATTTGAAGCTCAGTTTCACAAGGGGGCTAACAAAGTCGTAATATTTACACATTTTGAAGGAAGACACTCAGCTATTCACAATGCATACCTTGATCGTAATTTACTATGAATAGTCTGAATTCTTTTAATGAACGATAACACATCTCAGGATTAAGCACTTCAGTATGTCATACTTAACTAAGAGATATATACCCAGTGAATCACCAGACATGATGTTTGCTTTATATTTTAAGGATACATAGGTTTTTTACCAAGAGGCTAGGATGCAGTTTTGGCACTAGGAGAAGACCTCAACTTCTTTCATGATGCCTTATACATCTTCAAAGCTACTTTTTGGTAATAATTGTTGATAAACTTGCATGACTCCCATTTCTGGGATCGGACAAATCTTACTATAACCACGGCAAGTGGCCAAACAAAATCTCTTCTCAGTACAGTAACTGTCTCCGGTGGCATTCTTTTGGAATGGAAATTTATCACTTAAAAAACCTATTTATCCTTAAAATATAAAGCAAACATCATGTCTGATAATTCACTGGGTATATATCTCTTGGTTAAGTATGACATACTGAAGTGCTTAATCCTATTATCATATATCTCAATGAGAGATGTGTTATCGTCGGAATGCTTTGCTATTGAAATTACACTGATCGCATCACCAAGAAAACAAGCCTCAGCCAAAGTACCACTGACTGGCTGAAAGAATAATAAAATCCTTATTTTTTCTGTATTGCAAGGGGTAAAAAAAAAAATCTGGTGCGTGCGCGCAACACACAACTTTCACTTACCAACTTACTTAGATAAGAAATTAATGCGTTGTTGTGGTCCCCTCCGTTTGACCAATTTTGATGAAATGTTGGCTATCACATTTTTGGCATATACATAGATGAAATACCCAGTTTGATCAAAATCGTTAAAGCCGTTTTTGAGAAAATAAAAAAACAATCACGTGAAAATGATACAAAATTTATTAAATAAAGTCTCCCATCCGGATGATCAATTTTGATGAAATGTTGGCTATCACATCTTTGGCATATACATACATCAAATACCCAATTTGATCAAAATCGTTAAAGCCGTTTTTGAGAAAATAAAAAAACAATCACGTGAAAATGATACAAAATTTATTAAATAAAGTCCCCCATCCGGTTGATCAATTTTGATGAAATGTTGGCTATCACATCTTTGGCATATACATACATCAAATACCCAGTTTGATCAAAATCGTAAAAGCCGTTTTTGAGTAAATAAAAACAACACGTGAAAATGATACAAAATTTATTAAGTAAAGTCCCCCCTCCGGTTCATCAATATTGATGAAATGTTGGCTATCACATCTTTGGCATATAAATACATCAAATACCCAGTTTGATGAAAATCGTGAAAGCCGTTTTTGAGTAAATAAAAATAACGCGTGAAAATGATACAAAATTTATTAAGTAAAGTCCCCCCTCCGGTTAATCAATTTTGATGAAATTTTTACAGTCATATCTAGGGCATATTAATACACGAAATACTCAGTTTAATCAAAATCGTTAGAGCCGTTTTTGAGAAAATCGAAAAAAACGTAAAAAGTTATTAAATAAAGTACCCCCTCCCTTTGAGCAATTTTGATGAAATTTTTGCTGTCACATCGCGAGCATATACCTACACTAAATACCCAATTTTAGGTTCGCACGGTTTATAGTTTTTGAGCTAGTCTGTTCACACACACACACACACACAGACCATTTCGCGGGACTTGGTTATTTGGACTCAGGGGGCCCCAAAACGTGTATTTCCGTTGAAAACAGGAAGTCGAAATTTTTCACGATCGCAATACTTCCACTTACTATATATTTAATATATAGGTAAGTGAAAGTAAAAAAAAAAATCTGGTGCGTGCGCGCAACACACAACTTTCACTTACCAACTTACTTAGATTAGAAATTGACGTGTTTTGCTAAATATCATTTCCCAAAGTCACACATTTTTCTACATCCATATCTTATCGTTAAAGCCGTTTTTGAGTAAATAAAAAAACCCGTGAAAATGATACAAAATTTATTAAGTAAAGTCCCCCCTTCGGTTGATCAATTTTGATGAAATGTTGGCTATCACATATTTGGCATATACATACATCAAATACCCAGTTTGATCAAAATCTTTAAAGCCGTTTTTGAGTAAATAAAAAAAACACGTGAAAATGATACAAAATTTATTGAGTAAAGTCCCTCCTCCCGTAGATCAATTTTGATGAAATTTTTACAGTCATATCTCGGGCATATAAATACATCAAATACCAAGTTTGATCAAAATCGTTAAAACTGTTTTTGAGCATTAAAAAAAAAAACACGTGAAAATGATACAAAATTTATTAAGTAAAGTCCCCCTCCGGTTGATCAATTTTGATGAAATTTTTACAGTCATATCTCGGGCATATGAATACATCAAATATTCAGTTTAATCAAAATCGTTAGAGCCGTTTTTGAGAAAATCGAAAAAAACCTAAAAAGTTATTAAGTAAAGTACCCCCTCCCTTTAAGTAATTTTGATGAAATTTTTGCTGTCACATCGCGGGCATATACCTACACTAAATACCCAATTTCAGGATCGCACGGTTTATAGTTTTTGAGCTAGTCTGTTCACACACAGACACACAGACACACAGACACACACACAGACCATTTCGCGGGACTTGGTCATTTCGACTCAGGGGACCCCAAAACGTGTATTTCCGTTGAAAACCGGAAGTCGAAATTTTTCACGATCGCAATACTTCCACTTACTATATATTTCATATATAGGTAAGTGAAAGTAAAAATCTGGTGCGTGCGCGCAACACACAACTTTCACTTACCAACTTACTTAGATAAGAAATTGACGTGTTTTGTTAAATATCATTTCCCAAAGTCACACATTTTTCTACATTCATATCTTATTTTTATTAATCGTTAAAGCCGTTTTTGAGTAAATAAAAAAAACACGTAAAAATGATACAAAATTTATTAAGTAAAGTGCCCCCTGCGGTTGATCAATTTTGATGAAATTTTTAGAGACATGTCTTGGGCATATAAAAAGATCAAATACTAAGTTTAATCAAAATCATTAGAGTCGTTTTTGAGAAAATCAAAAAAACACGTGAAAATGTTACAAAATTTATTAAGTAAAGTCCCCCCTCCGGTCAATCAATTTTGATGAAATTTTTACAGTCATATCTCGGGCATATAAATACATCAAATACCCAGTTTGATCAAAATCGTTAAAGCCGATTTAGAGTAAATAAAAAAATCACGTGAAAATGTTACAAAATTTGTCAAGTAAAGTCCCCCCTCCGGTCAATCAATTTTGATGAAATTTTTACAGTCATATCTCGGGCATATAAATAGATGAAATACTCAGTTTAATCAAAATCATTAGAGCCGTTTTTGAGAAAATCGAAAAAAACCTAAAAAGTTATTAAGTAAAGTACCCCCTCCCTTTAAGTAATTTTGATGAAATTTATGCTGTCACATCGCGGGCATATACCTACACTAAATACCCAATTTCAGGATCGCACGGTTTATAGTTTTTGAGCTAGTCTGTTCACATACACACACACACACACACACACACAGACACACACACACACAGATCATTTCGCGGGACTTGGTCATTTCGACTCAGGGGACCCCAAAACGTGTATTTCCGTTGAAAACCGGAAGTCGAATTTTTTCACGATCGCAATACTTCCACTTACTATATATTTCATATATAGGTAAGTGAAAGTAAAAAAAAACACGTGAAAATGATACAAAATTTATTAAGTAAAGTCCCCCCTCCGGTTGATCAATTTTGATGAAATATTGGCTATCACATCTTTGGCATATACATACATTAAATACCCAGTTTGATCAAAATCTTTAAAGCCGTTTTTGAGTAAATAAAAAAAAACGCGTGAAAATGATACAAAATTTATTAAGTAAAGTCCCCCCTCCGGTTAATCAATTTTGATGAAATTTTTACAGTCATATCTTGGGCATATTAATACATCAAATACTCAGTTTAATCAAAATCGTTAGAGCCGTTTTTGAGAAAATCGAAAAAAACCTAAAAAGTTATTAAGTAAAGTACCCCCTCCCTTTAAGTAATTTTGATGAAATTTACGCTGTCACATGGCGGGCATATACCTACACTAAATACCCAATTTCAGGATCGCACGGTTTATAGTTTTTGAGCTAGTCTGTTCACATACACACACACACACACACACACAGACACACACACAGACCATTTCGCGGGACTTGGTCATTTCGACTCAGGGGACCCCAAAACGTGTATTTCCGTTGAAAACCGGAAGTCGAAAATTTTCACGATCGCAATACTTCCACTTACTATATATTTCATATATAGGTAAGTGAAAGTAAAAAGGAAACAATGTATATACATATGTCTAAAATGCGTAAATATTTACATATTTAATTTACATATATTATATATATTAATAAGTAATGAAGGCGTTTCCTTATTATTTAACTAAACATCAAATGAAGAATGATCCCTTTAGGCTCTTGTTAGGCCTCCAACTGCCGAAATTTTAATTACCTGTCTTAAAGCAAAAAAAGCATTAAAGGAAAATTGGCATATTATTTAAGCTGCTTTTTCTTTAAATAAAATGGTTATCATCAAAATTTTTTAATCCCAACAGCCAGAGAACTAACAGACTTAACAGCGTTTCCTAGTTTCTTAGGCTCTATTAAAAAAATAAATAAATAAAAATAATAGGTGAAAAAGGATCTTTTTTTAAAAGAGGGCTACCTAACATTGCCCATTTCTCGACCAGCCCAACAAATATCGCTTCCTTTTTGGGAAATTTCAAGTGAGGCCGTTTTATCCGGAATCCCCTGTATAGCGAAAGTTTCTACTTGTACACATTATTATTTTCCAACATGCCTGTAACCAATTCCTGTTCTCGTTATATCGCTATAAATATGAATTATCTAAGTGGCCGACCTTGCCTTGCCTTATCACAAGGCTGCCTCCCCTCTCCACAAAATGTTATTGTGCTGAGATGATATGTAACTTCTAACATCAAAAGATATATATCTAACTGACTGACCTCACTTAATCGATTGTTCTCGAAAGGATTATTTGTTTGTTTTATGAATACATGTTACTAACCACTTATTTCACTAAAACAGTTTCATCGAATGTAACCTATAAGAATTCCGTTTCATTAAATCATATGATCCACAAGCAGAGTTAACTACATTTGTAATTAACTACCCAGACAACTACTCCTAGTTTGTAGTTGCCAGCGCGCTACTACTATTTTGCAATTACCAGTTATGAAGTTGTAGTTCCCAACTACAACTACAGTAGTTGGAACAAAGTAGTTGCATTTTTACTGCTACAGCTAGTAGTTGTAATTGCAATTATAGACCTGCAACTACATCTACTCAGCAACGTCTAATTCGATCACATGTTTTTGCGAATATCTATTTTGTGTTGGGGGTTAGTTTAATATTATCAATGAAATAAATTATTTTATATATTTTAATTTGTAACATACGTTATTATGCCAAACAAGTAAAATAAAATAAATTAACGGGGCCCGGTGTGGCTGTGCGGTAAAGCGCCGTACTCTCATGCCGGAGCTGCGGGTTCGAGTCCCGCCCTGGGTGGTGCTTTTTTTTCGTAGGAGAAGTATCACCCAGTGCCATGGGTGTTAGTATGGGCAGTATAGGGCTTCAGTGGAAGCCTTGAAGTGCCTAAAAAAAATTAAATAAATTAACAATTATAACACTACGATACAAAAAATTGTTTTCCGAAGCATTAATTTAAAGAGAAATGACTGTAAAAATTTCATCAATATTGATCAACCGGAAGGATTTTCACGTGTTTTTTTTTTTTATTTACTCAAAAACGGTTTTAACGATTTTGATCAAACTGGGTATTTGATGTAGATATATTCCAAAGATGTGATAGCCTCCATTTCATCAAAATTTATCAACTGCAGGGGGGGCTTTATTTAATAAATTTTGTATCATTTTCACGTTTTTTTTTTTATTTACTCAAAAAAGGATTTAACGATTTTGATCAAACTGGGTATTTGATGTATGTATATGCCAAAGATGTGATAGCCAACATTCCATCAAAATTGGTCAAACGGAGAGGGCACTTTATTTCATAACTTTTTTCCAATTTTTACCTTTTTTTCGATGATCTCAAAAAGGGCTTTAACGATTTTTATCAAATTCGTCATGTTTTATGAAAATTAGGTGTTCTTTAATATCAGGTAAGCTTTATCATTATTAAATGTTCTGAGGGGGCTTAAATGGGGTAGGGGCCTTTTTTGTTTTCCTATACATTACCTTTGGTTTTGTTTATATGGAGAAATTATCTGTCTCTCGTTACGCCTAAGAATAAGAAATGGCTAAATACGAGATATGATAAAAATAAAGAAAACATATAGAGGACAAAAAAAGATAAATATTCAGTCAACTCATAAAACTCGTTGAGCCCACGCATGCGGAGTACGCCTTTAATGACAGACCATTGTTCATAATTAAAGCCGTTCTGTTCAATGGAGAAGTGGCAATTAACAAAACGCATTAATTTCTAATATAAGTTGGTAAGTGAAAGTTGTGTGTTGCGAGCACGCACCAGATTTTTTCACAAGGGACATAACACATTTATAGGCAGTGTAGCATCTGAGTTATTCATTTGCTTGTAGGAAATTCATTTGGCAGTTCCTATGATATTTTATCTTTAGAACACAACCCATTTCCTGACCACTTCAGGTTAGCAGCCAGGGCAAGTCTACAAGGACCAAATTATGGATGCAAGGCACCTGCTTGAATGGTCACATCAGAACATATTTAACATAGACTTTGTATTTATTAACATTGAAGAATAGAATAAAGCTGAAGAACAACTGGCCAATCGCTGCAATACAGTGGTAACTATATCAGGCACCCAGAGATTTCATGTCTACATACCTCTCAACTGTGGAACCAAATTTAATGTGAAATTATTTTCTTCTGCAGTTGTTTCAGTGTATTTTCAGTTATTAAGGACATACAGCAGATGTTGGTGGGTATGTAACATTAAACTTATGGTGAAACTTAGTGGTTGAGTTATGTTGTGGATAAAGATGAAGATTCCAGTAAAGTGCAAGTTACATTCCTCCATCCTTCAGGTCTGTCACCCTCATTTATAAATCCCACTCCACCTGATACACTGTGGATACCTTTTGCAGATATGATATGTAAAGTAAAACCCAACACAGAAACTAACCCAACATACAGTTTACCAAACAGTGAAGAGAACAACAAATGTGTGGGTATATTCCAACGATTGAAGTCTCGATTTGTTAACTTTACTCATAATATTAGATTGTCATAAGTGTCTATATGAACTTTCCAGTATTAAAAAAATGTGAAAATAATAGTCACTGCTTGTTTAATTGTAATGTGTTGCTTGTTTCATTCAATAAACTATTTAAAATTTTCAGAAACGATACTGATCCTGGTATTTTTCACAAAACGTTTATTTCTGAAGCCCTGTATCATCTGATCCCATCGATTAGTTCGGTTAGTTTCTGTGGTGGGTTTTACTTTACATATCATATCTGCAAAAGGTATCCACAGTGTATCAGGTGGAGTGGGATATATAAATGAGGGTGACAGACCTGAAGGATGGAAGAATGTAACTTGTACTTTACTGGAATCTTCATCTTTATCCACAACATCAACTAGGGATGCGACATCGATGTCGATGTTTTTGAAACATCGATGTTTTGCGCAAAACATCGATGTTACGCAGCCGATGTTTTCCGACCATCGATGTTTGTGGGCCGATGTTAACATCGATGTTTTTGATGGCTGACGTTTTTTTTTTTCTTTTTTTTTTTTTTTTTTTTTTTTTTTTTTTTTTTAGGAATACGAAAAAATATGTTTTAACATCGATGTTTTAGTTATAAGAATGATGTTTTTAATATAGATTTTTTCGACAAATAAAAATATGAAAAAAACTAATATCTTTTAACATCGATACTTTATCATTAACAAACTTGTTTTTAACATCGATGTTTTGGACAAAAACAAGTATACTGTAACATCTATGTTTTGACAATAACATCGATGTTTTGACAATAAAATCGATGATTTTAACAGAAACAAAGCTGTTAATAACTTCGATGTTTTTAACAAAAACAAAGCTGTTAATAACATCGATGTTATGGACTAAAACAAATTTTTTTTAACATCGATGTTTTTAAAAAAAACAAGTATACTTTAACATCCATGTTTTGACATTAACATCGATGTTTTGGATAAATATATATTAACATTGATGTTATGGACAAAAACAATTTTTTTTAACATCGATGTTTTTTAACAAAAACAAGTATACTTTAACAACTTTGTTTTGACAATCAGATCGATGTTTTGACATTAACATCGATGTTTTTAAGAAAAATAAAGCTGTTAATAACATCGATGTTTTTAACAAAACCAAATCTGTCAATAACATCGATGTTATGGACAAAAACAAAATTTTTTTAACATCGATGTTTTTAACAAAAACAAGGATACTTTACCATCTTTGTTTTGTCAATAACATCGATGTTGTGGATAAATATATATTAAACTCTATGTTATGGACAAAAACAAATTTGTTTTAACATCGATGTTTTGACAATAACATCGATGCTTTAGACAAAAAACAACAATGCATATATATGTATATATATATATTCTTAACATCGATGTTTTAGTTAAAACAAAGATGCTTTAGCATTAACAAATTTGTTTTCGACATCGATGTTTTGGATAAATATGTATTAACATCGATGTTTTTAACAAAAACAAAGTAGGGATGCGACATAGATGTCGATGTTTTCGAAACATCGATGTTTTGCGCAAAACATCGATGTTTTTAACATCGATGTTACGCAGCCGATGTTTTCCGACCATCGATGTGTTTTTGGACCGATGTTAACATCGATGTTTTTAATAGCTGACCTTTTTTTTTTTTTTTTTATTTATGTATAAAAATAAATGTTTTA
This sequence comes from Aelia acuminata, assembly GCA_911387785.2. Lineage (NCBI taxonomy): Eukaryota > Metazoa > Arthropoda > Insecta > Hemiptera > Pentatomidae > Aelia > Aelia acuminata. Next base: position 144,340,673 of record OU426979.1, on the reverse strand, counting down.
ACATCGATGGTTTAGGTATACCAATGATGTTTTTAACATAGATTTATTCGACAAATAAAAATATGTTTTAATATCGATGCTTTGGAAAAAAATAAATATACTTTAACATCGATGTTTTGACAATAACATCGAAGTTTTTGAGAAAAACTAATATCTTTTAAGATCTATACTTTATCATTAACAAACTTGTTTTCAACATCGATGTTTTGGACAAAACCAAGTATACTGTAACATCTATGTTTTGACAATAACATCGATGTTTTTAACAGAAACAAAGCTGTTAATAACATCTATGTTTTTAACAAAAGCAAATTTGTGTTAACATCGATGTTTTTAACAAAAACAAGTATACTTTAACATCTTTGTTTTGACAATAACCTAGATGTTATGGACAAAAACAATTTTTTTTTAACATCGATGTTGTCAACAAAAACAAGTATACTTTAACATCTATGTTTTGACAATAACATCGATGTTTTGACATTAACATCGATGTTTTTAAGAGAAGTAAAGCTGTTAATAACATCGATGTTTTTAACAAAAACAAGTATACTTTAACATCTATGTTTTGACCATAACATTGATGTTTTTACAATAACATCAATGTTTTTAACAAAAACAAATCTGTCAATAACATCGATGTTATGGACAAAAACAAATTTTTTTTAACATCGATGTTTTTAACAAAAACAAGGATACTTTACCATCTATGTTTTGACAATAACATCGATGTTTTAGATAAATATGTATTACCATCGATGTTATGGACAAAAACAAATTATACTTTAACATCTATGTTTTGACAATAACATCGATGTTTTGACATTAACATCGATGTTTTTAACAAAAACAAGTATACTTTAACATCTATGTTTTGACAATAACATCGCTGTTGTGGATAAATATTTATTAAACTCGATGTTTTTAACAAAAATAAGGATACTTTACCATCTATGTTTTGACAATAACATCGATGTTTTAGATAAATATGTATTACCATCGATGTTATGGACAAAAAAAAATTATACTTTAACATCTATGTTTTGACAATAACATCGATGTTTTGACATTAACATCGATGTTTTTAACAAAAACAAGTATACTTTAACATCTATGTTTTGACAATAACATCGCTGTTGTGGATAAATATATATTAAACTCGATTTTATGGACAAAAACAAATTTATTTTAACATCCATGTTTTAACAATAACATCGATGCTTTAGACAAAAAACAACAATATATATATATATATATATATATATATATATATATATATATATATATATATATTCTTAACATCGATGTGTTAGTTAAAACAAAGATGCTTTAACATTAACAAACTTGTTTTCGACATCGATGTTTTGACAATAACATCGATGTTTTTAACAAAAACAAGTATACTTCAACATATATGTTTTGACAATAACATCGATGTTTTGACAATAATATCGATGTTTTTAACAGAAACTAAGCTGTTAATAACTTCGATTTTTTTAACAAAAACAAAGCTGTTAATAACATCGATGTTTTTAACAAAAACGAGTATACTGTATTAACATCGATGTTATGGGCAAAATAAATTTATTTCAACATCGATGTTATTAACAGCTTTGTTTTTGTTAAAAACATCGATGTTAAATGATACTTGTTTTTGTTAAAAACATCGATGTTAAAAAAAAATTGTTTTGTCCATAACATCGATGTTATTAACAGCTTTGTTTTTGTTCAAAAACTCGATGTTATCAACAGCTTTGTTTTTAAACATAGAGTTTAATATATATTTATCCACAACTTCGATGTTATTGTATATTAAAGTATACTTGTTTTTCTTAAAAACATCGATGTTATTAACAGCTTTGTTTTTGTTAAAAACATCGATGTTATTGTCAAAACATCGATGTTAAATGATATTTGTTTTTGTTAAAAACATCGATGTTAAAAAAAGTTAGTTTTTCTCCAAAACATCGATTTTTTAAAATATTTATCCATAACATCGATGTTATTGTTAAAACATAGATGTTAAAGTATACTTCTTTTGATAAAAACATCGATGTTAAAAAAAATTTGTTTTAGTCCATAACATCGATGTTATTAACAGTTTTGTTTTTGTTAAAAACATCGATGTTAATACACATTTATCCAAAACATCGATGTTATTGTCAAAACATAGATGTTAAAGTATACTTGTTTTTGATAAAAACATCGATGTTAAAAAAAATAGTTTTAGTCCATAACATCGATGTTATTAACAGCTTTGTTTTTCTCCAAAACATCGATGTTTTAAAATATTTATTTTTGTTCAAAACCAATTTGTTATGGTAAAAGGATCGATGTTTAAAACAACATATATGATGTAATTGTCAAAACATGTCGAAAAGATCGAATTTTTTATACATTAAATATGAATTATAAAATGCTTTACACTTTAACATCGTTTTTATTACGTTTGGGCATTAATATGTTAATGTTTAAAGACTGTATAAATTAAAAAACATCGATGTCAAAAAACATCGATGTTCTTGAACATCGATGTTTTGTGGTCGATGTTTAATCGACATCGATGTTTTGATTGCAAAAACATCGATGTTCAAAACATCGATGTTTTGCCTTCGATGTCGCATCTCTAACATCAACCACTAAGTTTCACCATAGTTTAATGTTACAATAGGGGTTTCCAAATGTGGTACTTTATAGTAATCATTGTATTTTATTAATTTCATAGTGTCCTACACACTGCATAGCAAAATAGGAAATTAAAAAAATTTTTTTTTTACTAATTTGGTAAATTATTTCCAAAACATGTGTATTTCTGAAGCCCTGTACCTCCTGATCCCATTGAGATCCCATGATAAAATTTTGCTGTTTGGACTAAGTCATTGCAAACTATTTTTGATAATTTTTTGAAATTTTTAAAATTGCCACTTTTTGAGATATTTAAATTTCAAAATTTAGATTAAAGTTTCAATTTTTTGAAATTGTAACCCCTATCTTGTGGCATACCATATTAAAGCCCCATTTAACAGCTTTAAAATGAGACCACTCCTAGGTTTATATGGACTGGTTGACTGTCTATAGGCATCTAAAGGTAGCAAAACCTGAAATTTTTTCATAAAAATTTAAATCTTTAAAAATTAATAACTTCAAAAATAATTGTGCTACATAACTGAAATTTGGTATTTTTTCATAAGTCTATGATATATTGCTGAATACCAAAAATCATGAAAATCTCCCAAAATTGTGTTGATTTGACATGGAATGACCCCTACGTCCCTCCTATAAATTCTCCTATGAATTTATACAAATATACTGTATAAAAAAGTAGCTATGAAAACAATTTTCTTATTGATTTCTAGGCCACTGGTTTTGTGCATTTCAGTTAAATGTAATTTCATGATGAAACAACTTACAACTAATTAATTTTTTTTAAAATAAAAGTATAAATGTTTAAAAAAACAGCATACGTTTTCTGATAGTGATGAGATCCTGTCTTGGTTTATCATGAGGTATGTGGAAGGTCTGTCCATTGCACTGGTCGCCCCGCTTTCTAACGTCCGCTATACCTAAGGTAGCACCGCTAGCTAATTGACATGTTTTACCTTGCGCAATCTGGGACATTATTCTGTTAACATTGCGTGTCTTCTGGCCGCGTAAGCTGCCGAGGTACAGGTCGAAGAAGGAATGTACTGGGTAATGTATTGACGGATAGGACTTGATGTACTCGGTGTTCTATTGTGGTGGTACTGGTAGCTGTTATAGTCATTGAAAAGGAAACGTAGCAGTCGTTATATATATCAAACCAATGGAATAATAATACTTTTAATATTATAACAGGTTTATTTCCGATTAAACATTAAATGCTATGTAATCTTCTAAGCAATGTCTTCAATAACTTTTGCTCATCTTTTTGCCACTTTTCTGCCCGTCAGGAATAAGCTCAAAGAGCAAAACATCCTCGAAGCTTTTCCGAACAGGAAACATTTTTCCCAAACCGATCTTGGCGAATCTCAGGTTGTGCATGATGGCCGTATGTTCTGCTCATGTTTATTGTTAATCCCTTTTCGTCACATGTAGTAACTTTTCAGAACCTGCCAGGTTTTATATTTTGAAGCATATTTTTTTAGGTATCATCTTACTGCTGGGCTAACGCCATTGTAAAGTCATATGGGTCCAACCTTCGTCTTAAATTCCGTACGTCTGGGTTTTTAAGATGACGAGCCTTTGCGGGATTAGAAGCTCTTAGTTCGGGAGCTGAGGGCCAAAAAAGTATCTGATTTCAAGAAAGTTGTTGATTATATTGCTGAAAGTACTCATTTCATAGACAACAAATGTAAACGTCTGCTACCTCAGATCGGTTGCCATCAAATTTATAGGCAAACAAAATCGAAATTTTCGAACTTTTTTCAATTTTTCGCTCATAACTCGAAAACAATTTATCGCAGAGAAAATTGAGTTTTTATTAAACTAAAGGGGCATAAAATTTCGTGTCGAATGAGTTCCCTAAAGTTAAAATCGGTTAAGTCTTTTCGCTAAAACCTATTTTCAATTTAGCCACCTTAGCAGAAAAATTAATTACGCTCATGTTCCGAATCCTGCAATTTGAAGAGGGCTGCTCAAAATAAAAAATGTTACCTATAATAGTAGTAGGATATCAGATTCTGGTAAAACGAGCTCCTTAACTTTAAAATTATCCCATTCCTGTGGAGACAAAGTAATCAAAACGTGAACGTGTTTAGTGCTTAGTGGCCTAAAATCCGTGATATTTTTTTTTTCAGTATCGCGCAATTAAATCGGCAAATACAGATCACAAAGAATTGCTTTCTTTTTACTATTAATGGCTATAACATTCCAAATAGAATGATATATTTGAAGTCTTAATCAGATTAGTAATTTAGTTCGAAAATTTCCTTTGCCTATAAAATTTGATGGCAACCGATCTGAGGTGGCAGACCTTCCATGTATTGTCGATGAAATGATCATACGTAATATGATCAAAAACTTTCATCAAACCAGACACTTTTTTGGCCCTCAGCTGCCGTACTACCCCGCTCCAGCCAATAAATTGTTGGAACACCTGATTGTTGAGGCAGTATTTCGATGGATAATTGTCTCTTCTTCTATGGCAATTTCTTTTGCAGCTGCATTTGCGTTTAAACCTGTTTCCATAAATGTCCCGAAAGATACAGATCGCGATTTTTCTTATAACATTGCTCTTGTGTTATAAAAATTTAAATAACCCCACAAAGCCAACTCAGGTCACAAGGAGTTCTAGGATCAGGCAAAGTAAATATTGTCATAAATTTTAGGAACAAAAACATTCTTATAGGTTTAATTATGAGACTTGGAATTGAAGGTTCTTTTGCTAAATAGGATTGGGACAAAATCTTAAGACCAAAAAAATAAAAAACAAAATAAAAAAAAAATGAAGAAAAAAAAGGTGTGTTATATTTTATAAGGGTTATATTTTACTTATATTAATATTATGTGACTGTGTATTAGTTATTATTGGTTTAACCAAAAATTATGGTTTGTTTAAGATGCTGTCTGCTTCAAGATTTAGCTTTCCGGTTTTAAAGTACCTAGAAATTAAAAACACTCAAAATTATATATATTTATAAATGTGATCACCTCATAAATTTAGAATTCCGTTGAAAATCCCTCCCCATTACCATTTTAGATAGCACGGCCTGCGCCATGCACCTCATATGTCTACCCTTGCGACTTTCCCAATTTGACAAGTATTGGTAACTACCTGACATGACCATAATTGGTGACAAACATGATCATTGAAACAAATAGTTAGCGCAACTACCCCGTTCTGACTATCTGCGGACTAACTCGTTTTCATAACTAACATTTATTAATTTATTGAGAAATACCCACCTTAGTGTAAGGTTGATGCAAAGCTTGATGCAAGCTTGATTTAGATATTTGGAGAGAGAGTTTATTTGAAACAGTACATTGTTATATATTTACAATAAATTAATAGCAAATTTGTTTGTCTTGCTCATTCCTTTAGTTCACGGCTACGAGCAAGGCGATGTCTTCAGCAAATTCGAACACAATGAATCTTGTTGCGTTTAGGTTTGTGTATCAGAACTGGAATGGCTTCATACGTAAATTAGCTTTCTTTGATGCCTGGTTTAGGCCCGTGGTTGCCGATCAAACACTTTAACTTCTTGGTCCTTGATTTAACACACTTACGGTATTTATTATTGTAGACACACTTGGAATTTATATCCTTAACAAAACTTAGCTCGAAATCCGCCATGCCGAGTAAGAAGTCGCGACAGAATCAATCCCAATAGCCTGGGAGGCCCCACTTAGTTTCCAAGCTTTTTGTGACGGTGAGGGATATATTTTTTGAAGGTTCTACTTTCGTGGGTCCTACCCACCGCCGATATCACTCTTCGGAAAAATTCTCTCAGATGCTCCACTTTGATTCTCTGCAATCCTAACTGTGCAAACCTAACGGTTGTTATATAAGACAATTATATAATATCTATATCTATTACATTTCTATGGAGGAATAATTCTTTTATTATAGTACCATACACCCTCTAAAATTAAAACTTTATAATTCCTTTAATACTTCAGGTATTTTCGCTTTCACTTGCCTATGTATAAAGTGAGGGATAAGAATTATATGCGTGTAATTTGGATCCGTAGGTAGAATAATAGTTTTTTTTAAATTCTAATTTTTAAGTTTCCGGATAGAAGGCGTGAGCTAAATAATATCGTAATAAATTCTTATAATTTACGATTATTATACAACTTCATCTAACCAGACTATTTAAGAAGAGACCCATAAAATTCCTTGTATGGGAAAAGATGTAATCAAACTTTTAGGGATTATGCCCCTTCTTCGCATCGCAATGATTATTTTGCTTAGTTTGTAGGGATATTTTCCAACTGAGTAAAGAGTCCATGATACCAAGAAAGCCTCCTTGATAATTCTCGAGTTTATAAAGTAAATTTGGCCTTCTCAAGTTGTCCTCTTCATGATTTATTCTCTCTCTTAGTCATAACTAGATTTCCTCGTCTCGGCTTTGCCCGCGAGCCTTTAAAATCAATTCTGTGATCATAATCTTTATATCGATTTAATATAATATGTTAACTAATGTTAAGGAGATTTAGTAGAATCGGAGCTTCAGGTAGTTAGCTATTATATTAATGTCGAGTATTATTAATCTATTAATATAGAGGGGGAAGCTGCCGGCTCGGTAGAAGAGAGGGAGACGCGCAATGGAGAGAGTTCCCTAAAACCGCCGAAACAAAAAATTGCTTACTCGTCGTGAACGCTTCATTTTTCGGCTTTTAAACATGGTTTTCTACGTTCCGAAGGGGCGTTCGAGTTAAACTCGTCGTATCAAGATCTTTAAAATGAGACCAAATTTGATATTTTTTCTCGAAGTGCAAAAATAGGTGTCCGTTAGAGTTAAACGACAATTTCGCTATTTAAATATAAACTAATTTAAATATAAATACATACCACTTTGCAAACAACTGTTACGAGCTTGGTCCGAGCAAGGAATTCATCATATTGTATCTTATTTTGACCATATTGACATTAAATGTACTAGAACCGTTCTGTATTGCTTGTTAGCCGAATTTAGTATATATACCTAAATCTAATGGAGGATCATCCTCTGTATTAATTTTTTTATTAATTATTCTTATTTCTCTTATCATTTGTAGAAAACTACTATAAACCTCAACATGTAATCTATAGCATACATTTTAAAGTTTACATTCTTTCATTTTGATTAAATCTGAATTACAATTTAAGAATCGAACTTACGTACTTGGATATTGTAATCCATAAATGACATAAATAATTGACAAGGCATGTAGATGACCTTGCAAATAACTTTTATGCTTACTATAAATATTTATCATAGTAGTGTAAGTGTGACAATAGTTTTTAATTTATTATAGTACTTTTTAATTTATTATGAACAACTAAGGATGGGGCAATGGACGATTTGTACCGAAACGTTGTTAAGTTGTTTTATGTTCTAAATATTTTTAGTTATATCAAACAACTTTTCTTAGCACAGCCAAGATCAGTAATGATATTTTATTCAAGTCATAAGGTTTTTTAAATCTAATTAACATCTGTCACTCAAATAATAATTTTAACTATTTACAATTATTTTATCATCATCTTCCTTCTTCCGAAGAGATGCTTCAACGTCGTCTCTGCGCTAGTCATTCAGATCGTAATCCTGAGTCAACTAACCAAGTTCTTATCGTACTCCAGCCTTAAAAGCTTTAATTCATTTTTATACACTTTTTCTATTTCTATTCATTTGATTTCTATCTCTTGTTCCTCTGCTACGGCATCATCTACTTTTGCTGAATGTCCAGTAGTGAATTTTTGTATTTTTCAAACAATCCAGTTTTGATTTCATTTAATCGGCGGTTGTATTCAAGAGCAACCTTTCTGGTATTTCTTAGCTCTGTTTTAGTTTCTTCAAATGCTTTAATCAAGTCCTGATTGCTCATATTTAAGTTTTCCTTTTCTTTAAGAATCTGTTCTTTATCATACAGGGTTGTATATTCTTTTTGGAAATCGTTCTTTATTTTTTCTTCAACCATTTTCTTTTCTTCAACAAGAATATGATTTTGAATCTGTTTGACATCCTCTTCCTTCTTTGATAATTGATCTTGAAGCTCTTGTTTTTCCTTAAGTTTTTCTTTAAATTTAATTTTTAATTTCTTTGGACTTTCGACTACCTTATCTTTATTCGCTTTCATTTCCTCTTCTTTATTCGCTTTCCAAATAAAGCTGTTTTATTTTACCACATTCGGTCAAAAGCTTTTCCATTTCCCTCCCCCATTCAAGTTTCTTATTTTTCAATAACAACTCATTTTCAGTTTTAATCTGTTAACTTCAGTTTCATAATATTTTAAATGGACATTATTTGTTGTATTATTAGAAACAACCTTTTAAACTTTCCTTTAATTTTTCTATTTCTTTTTCCAAGTCTGCTATTTTTTCTATTACTGATATTTTCTTTTACAGTCTTCTCGATTTCATTTTGCAATGAAGATATTAATTGAGCTTGTTTAACTTCTTGCTCCACGTTTTTAGCAGCTTGCTGAATAATATTTTCTATATCTTTCTTCAAGCTCTCAGTTTGCTTCAAATGGTATTCTTCATCTTTTTTCATTTTCTTAATTATTGAATCTTTATGATTAATTTGTTCTTGTAATTTATCCATCCAAAAACCTTTTTTCATTGAGGCATCTTTAACATAAACCAGCCCAAGGCGTACACAGTCATCGGCTCCTATGAGTGGCATTTCTATGGTATCAATAACTTCAAACTGAAGGTTGGTCTTCCCGGACTCTATTTGACATACCAACTCGATCTTTCCCAACGACCGAAGTGACTTCCCATTGTAAAATTTTAAATTAGCATTAAAGTTAAGAAGTCTAGGTTGTCCTGACTTTGTTATCTGGCAGACATGTGATAAGCCTATGACATTACAAGTAGCTCCTGTGTCAAGCTGCATTGAAATTCCTGAAACTCATTCTGGGGGGGGGGGGGGACCTTTTAAATTTAATTTTGCAATAAATTGTCTTTTTTAACAAGAGCATTCACCCAGTAAACAGTTTCACCTTCTTCTAAAGAGGTTGAGGGTTCCTCATTTTCAACTACCTTCCTAACTATGTTAGACCTACACATTTTAGCAAAATGATTTTTTCATTTACATCTGCTGCCACACTTTGCCAAAGGCTGGACAAGCTCCCTTGTCCCATACGCGTTTACTTCCGCAAAAGTTACATTTCGGATAGGATGCTGCAACATCCTGAACGATAGCTCTTGTATTTTTATTTTTAACTCTATGAACAAAGTCCGCTTCCTTATCACTAGGATTGATACTGGAGGAATGATGGGTTGCGTCTTCACTCACCCTGCAAATGTTAAGTGCTTTTGACAGTGAAACATTACGTTTTGTCAATAAAACTTTTTGGACTTGCTTATCATAAATTCCTAATATCAATTGGTCACGCAATATTTCATCTTCAGTAATATTCCTAAAATTACAGTTACTGGCTTGTACCCTAAGTCTCCTTGCGAAATCAACAACAGACTCTCCACTCTGTTGCCGAAGGGAGCTGAAAACAAATCTCTCATATCTAACGTTTACCTGAAGAATCAAATAATCGTCAAAAGCTTTAATTAGTGATTCTATTGTAAACTCATCTTGGGGCTTGTTAAAAGAATGAAATATTTTTAAGCCATCCTAAATCCATACCTAAGACTGAAAGAAAGGTTGCTACTTGAACCTTGTTTCCTTTTTTTTCGACTCCTGTGACCACAGCGTAATTGGCACACATTTCTTTAAAGAATTTCCAATTTTCTTGAACATTACCATTTATTTCTAATCTCTCTGGGATTGGAATTTGTGCCATCTTGTGTCTTTCCAATTTATTTACCTGACACCATGTTTTATGTTCTAAATATTTTTAGTTATATCAAACAACTTTTCTTAGTACAGCCAAGATCAGTAATGATATTTTATTCAAGTCATAAGGGTTTTTAAATCTAATTAACATCTGTCACTCAAATAATACTTTTAACTATTTACAATTATTCTATCAACATAAGTATTTTTAAAGTTATAGTAAAACGGATATAGAAGATAAACGCCGCTTCTTCTAATTTAAAGAGTTTTAAACTGATCTATCAAAAACTTCCCTCTCTACCATCCAGTAATTTTATTATTGGAGTATGTGGTTAAATCGGTTCTTTTATTCTTGCCAAGATTTTGAAAATCGATAAAAAAACAACTGAAGAAAGAAACGATTATTTTAAATAAATAAATAAATATTAATTCTGTATCCCCTTTCCTCTAAAAGATATGATCTTAGACCATAAAAGAAAAATATTTAAGTTTTAGTATCATCTTGAATTTCGACGAAGTTCAAACTAAAAAGAAAAAAAATTCATAGATCAAGGTTCTGTTTTAAATTTATGGCTTCCCATTACGAAAGTTGAGTTGCGATGACGTCTAACTGATAACAGGTTTTGAGTGAACGAAAAAGCAGTCGTCCTTCGTACAATAGCAGCGAAATCATTCTCACATTCCTTTTTTACAATGTTTACTATCTATCATTTGTAATGAACAGGACTGAAGATTGAATTCTAAATTCATTAAACTTATGTTTTAAAAATAAACTAAGTATAATATATAAATATATCGGTATAATTTCCTCCCCATTCCTGTCGGATACGCAAGGCAAAAATACAAAACTAAATAATAATAAACTACTTTTATTTCAAATATCTTTTTAACATTGCTGCTAACAATCAAGGGTTATGGTTACAACCGCAGTTGTTTGTGTTTATTGTCAAACATAAAATTTTCCATAGATTTATTACAGAGAAATAAATATCTCGGATAATTTTGCTCATGTTTTGTAAAAATTAATTTCAGTTTCAGCCGCAAAAATGTTATTTCAAAATCGGTTTAAAATATTGATTGATACCTCGTAGCAATGATCACATTTAATTCAGAAACGTAATCGTATAAACAATTAAAATCAATACGTCACTCGGCCTCCTTTGACCAAAATTAATTTGCATTGAATTTTCAACTATATGGTGGTTATCCGCCTCTGATTTGGGCTGGCGTTGTGTCCAAGGTTTCTTGAATGTAATAACCAAGTCGATTTTTCTTGTATCATAAAGCAAGTCATTAACTTTAACTATTGTTCCTAGATCTGGAACCTGAGAAGTGTTGCTGGATGTTTAAAACTGAAAAAAGGAAATGATAAATGTGAGACACACTGACAACAATGGAAAAGACCTTGTGACGTCATGAGGTCATCGGGAAGCTACTCCTCGGAGACTTTAATGTTTTCTGTCTGTTTGTTCTATAGCCGGCAGTTTGCGACATCTAGGTCCATGTCTGAGGAACTATGGTCTTCGCAAATCTTAGCCCTTTATATATTTTATAGTAGGTAGTACATGGTAGTCTAAAGAATAATATAAAAGAGAGACAATGCAGTTGATAAATCAGATTACATAATGAATAAATTGTATTTATTGTGGTTTAAGTAAATGCGTAAAGTAATCTGTTATTTCAGCACACTCGTTTCTTATGTGATGAGAGTGAAGATGGCAAAGTTTTGGGTAAAACATTGATGATATGTTTCCGGATTACCCAAGATACCTAAGTCTTTAAAAAATATAAATTACAAATTAAACGATAAGAAATTAGATTCATCCAAAAGGTCTAAGGATAATTATGTACAATATGTAGTCCCGGTTGCAAGGGGAACCCATTTTGCAAAAAAACATCCCCGGAAGCAAATTCCAATAAGCAAAGGCTTAGTTAATATTAATGGCATGAGTAACAAGAATGGTAAAGATGAGACTGATGGAGTTAAGTAGGAAATTAGTAAAGTTCGGCTACCTTTATAGATTTCCCCCAAGGAAATAAATTTGATAAAAAGGATTTTGACAATGAAGGAGGCATGTTTTCTTAAAAGACGTTAATGTTGAATAGCCTGGCCCACTATAACCCTCCTGCAAATTCTTTAAAATAAGGAAAATACCAAAACCGTTATTGCTGACAACGGAAAGGTGTCAAGTCCACATGGAGCGACAAGACAGATAGGAGTCGTCGACATCTGTACAATTAGGATATAAGGCGCAGTAAGTGGACCAAAATCCGTCCCCCACATCAGGGTAATTTTACCCCCTTTCCTATTATCTCGTTTATAATAATAATAAATATTTTAACTTACGAATTTTGAGTTGAATATAAAAGTTTTGATGATTGATTTATCTAATAAAGTAATTTAGCACTAACCATTTTAGATAATTTTAATTATTTTAGAGAAAAGTAGTTAGTACTTAGCTTATAGGTAGAATGCTGGTTGCCTTTAAGTAGGCCGAGAGCGATCTAGCGGCTTACTCTGGAAGCTACTGCTTTTGTATCGGCCTCCCAAGCGTTACCTTCTTTTGTTCCTTACTTGTTTTACCTCTACTAAGGCATTTGAATAGATTTTTTTTTTAATTTAAAAAAAAATAATTTATTTAGATTACGATACTTTATTCTGTTTACATTATATTTTGATTTGCAACTGTTGCAGTTATGCAGCACCCCTTCCCGTATTTTTGTATATATTGTTTTTTAAGTATTAGTAATAGGTATTACCTACCAAAAACACATTTTATTTATTTACTTCACAATCTTACACTGTAGAATACTATCAGTAAATCTTAATTTAAACTCCGTTTGGAAGTCGCGAGAAAATCTCTTCAGGCTCCTGGGAGGTATATAGTTGGTTGCAAACCAGATCTGGTGCTAAATATGCTGATGGGAAACGAATAGTAAGGTTTGTCATTTCTCCTTTATTCGACGCAATAAGAATCTATTGAATTTCTTGATCACTTTTTCTTCTTCATTTCAATATCATGTGGGTCTTATCAAAATGTGATTGCGCAATATTTGTGTGAAATCCCACTTAAAAAGAATAAAATGGTAATTGAATGACCAAGAAATCAAAATGTTCTTAAAGTTCTCTGGTAATACATTCAATTATACATATGTACATTAAACAGTTCAAAACCCTAGGCTAGGGATCTTTTAAACACTCGGAATTAATACCTGTCCTCACTCCTGACTCGGGTAAAACCCCATTCAGTCTAAAAGATAAGAAAGGGAGAAAAAAAAGTTTCGATAATTAAGAAAATTTTAAATAATAAAATCGATGTAAAATCTTCTGCTTTGGCCCTTAGGACCATCCGGAGGGCCGGATCTAGGGTGGGGCGAAGGTGGCACTTGCCTCGGGTAGCATAATTTAGTGGGCGGCACATTTACGGAAATAATTTATTTTTGGCTCATAAAAAAAAATAAGAATAAATTATAAATTTTTACTAATTATAAGAATCTTTAATTATGCCTGTAGGTTGTAATGGCCACGAGGAGTAAAGATTATCTCATTATTTTATTTATTTCGAAATATATTAACTTCAAAGAATTGACTTTAATGTGGAGGGGAGTGGTGGGTACAGAAGGTAAAGTAAGGGGGAATTAAGCCTGCCTCTCCTGGGAAAAAATCTGATATCCCAGCCTCCAAGATACTTTTCCATGCTTCTTTCCCTGCCATGATCTCTTTCCAATTAAGTATGTAGAAAGATTAACCACTTTCTTAAAAGCCTTATGTTATTATTTTTTTTTTATTACTACCTTACATCCAATTGCACCAGTTTTGCTATTTCAATCTCAAACTTAGTGCGTTAAGACATAATGATGCCTCACTTGTTATCTTTAAACACCCTTGAAAATACCAGTATTGTTCGTTTGTTTTAAGTTATCGGTATGTTTACATCAATAGGAAACAAAAATTTCGAATCACAATAAAAACCAGTAATTTTTTTTCCGGTAAAGATTTCCCTTTGTCACTTCTTGGGGGGCCTATTTCGGGATGTTATGATACCATGATTTAAGGGAACTCTCATCGCGTCCTTTTCAGTTAAAAAGGGCCTCGTTAGCTTTATTAGATCCAAGCTTTCGACTCTTCAAGCTCTTCAGAGATAAATCAACCCCCTAACGGGTCCTTTTCAGTGGAGATCGGGACCACTCAAAACAACGTCATGGTGGCTTTGCCCAGAAGTAAGGTAGGGATGTAGTACCTTTTTTTCTTTTTATTTGTCTCAATCTTCTTAGAAGGATATCATCTTTATGTTTATTTGTATATATTATCTTACTTCTATAAATTAATATTGTATTAAATGCCTCTAGAAAAAAAACAAAAAAAAAATTATTTCTCACCCGCTATTTCCTACATGTTGCGTCATCGCTATTGCACTCTTATTATCCCTAAAGCGATCGAAGAGGCTGTGTGTACTGAAAGATATTTATGTGCTCAGAGAGGTCCTGCCTGCTTTATCTATGATCGAGCAAGCCTAGGAGGGGGGTGCTGAATTAGGGAAACTGAATTAGGGATTAGTTCGGAGTTAATTTACTAATGGACTCTTCCGGTCCTCTGTCAAGTCCCGTAAGGTTTGTGGACTTAAGTTTTTACGCTTTGATAACTTTGTTGAAAATGTTTACAACAGTGTTCATAGCATTGCCATTTAATGCTTTATTTATAAACTGTTTTATTGACTACTAAATAGTTTATGTGTAGACTGATTTGGAAACATTGCTCGGTCTACTTGCCCCCTCCCCTCTTCTACACTCTTTTGTTAAATCAAGAACTTTTTAAAACGTTAAATTATTTTAATTGCCTTCTTTTAATATTCACGGTGTTTTTCAAATAAAATATTTATGCTTTGATTAATACTTGAATTTTTTTCATTTTAAATTCATTTCCTGTAAATCCTGTTTGCTTTCAGTGTGCAGCAAGTTTTCAATAATGGACCATATTGTATATGATTATAATATAGTTTAATATTCCTTGAAAATGTTCATTAATTCAGCAACACATGAATGCCACTGTTCAGTGCTGACTGAATAATAAAGAAAGAAAAGTAATTTTTATTCTGGAACATTTCGTCCCCTAAGAATAACATGCATGAACAAAATTAATGGCCATTTGTCTGGCTAGTTGGAAGAAATACAATAAATAAAAAAAAATAAAGAATTGAAGTACAAATTAGACACAAAAAAGAAAAGCAATGCAATAAAAATAACTGAGACAAAATATTGAAAGAAAAAATAAACATTTGGATGTTGAGTGCAAAACTTTGATCAGCTAATAAGCTTAAAAGAAATTAAAAAAATCGAATAGATATATCCTCACTATTTTACATATTTACGGGAGATTGGAGATTCAGGAGGTGATTAAATAGTTCGGTTTTAAAGGAAGTGAGGGATGAAGTTTTTCGGATGGAGACAGGTAATGAATTCCAGAAGGTGGCAGCACGGATGATAAAGGATTTTGTAAAGGAGGCAGATCGATAGAAAGGGATATACAGGTTAGTTGTTTGGGGTCTGGTATTTAGAGAATGTATGAAGGAGCAGAGTGTGAACAAACTGAGGATATAAGGAGGTTTCTTGGTTCCTAAGGTTCGGGAAAGATAAACACCTAGGAAGTATTGCCGTCGAAAAACTGATTAGAGCCATTTCAATTCAGCGTAACAACTGGAGACTTGGGAGCGCCTGTGGTCACCGAAGATGAATCTAATGAAGCAATTCATTAGACTCTTCATTTAAGTTAAATAAGTTTTTAATACTGCCCAAGACCAGTAGTATCAGCACAGGGCGACCTGTTTGCCAGCCAGCTAGGTAACCACTTCGACAATTTTTATTACTTTTTGAATTACCCCTTCAAACTATTCCCCCAGCAAGGGAATATGTTCTTACATCAAAGTGCTATTATTTTTAAATGGCCAATCATCATAATCGTATACTCGGTGCTAGAAGATATTGCAATAAATATTCGTTTAAATGTTTTCGTAATATTTTTTTTTTCTCATATGCCACGTGAAGGTCAGCCATGTATTATACATTTTACTCGTTTCAGAACCTCTCGAACCAACTCTCTCCTCGCTTAAATTAATAGCACTTACACTTTCTAAGGATTACAACAAAAAATAAATGAATTATAAAGATCTCTAAAGCACCTCAGTAAAATAAGATAGATAGTGAAACTCTGGATCACTTTGGGAATTATCCGCCGTTAATGAGCGTTTCATTCGCGAATGAGTTTATAGCAATTTATTAAGAAAGTGAGAAGAAGTAAATAAACTGTTAATTAAGTAGCCCGGTCTTGCTTTCTCTTACTCTAAACTAAGTGTCCGCATTGCAGCTTTTGTTACCATGTTTAATATGATATTTCTGGCTACTTTTATGATGTCTTTTCAATTTATAATAGGGATTTCTTAAAGTTAAGTCAAAAATACTTGAGGGCAAGAGTCACTTAAGCATGACTCTTTCCCTAAAGTCTTTTTTTAGCAATATTCCAATAACCACAGCTGACTCAGTACGCTATTTGGGCCTTTACATGGACAAACGACTGATTTGGAAAGACCATGTTAGACGCAAAAGAAAAGAGCTAAACCGGCGATATGGACTTCTTTCAAGACTATTTGACAGACGTTCTAAATTATCTCTGGCGAACAAATTAACCGTTTACAAAGTAGAAATGAAACCATATCGAACTTAAGGTATTGAACTATGGTGGAGAGCCAAACAATTAAATATACGACTCATACAGTCATTTCAATCAAAAATACTAATGAAGGTTGTAGATGCCCCCTTTTATGTCTCTAATAAGACATTCCTTACGTCGAAGTAACAGCCATAGATCGTTACTCTAACTTTCATGAGAGACTTACTCTAAATTTCAACTCACTAACTCAAGCTCTCCGCACTACCATAAACCCCTACAATCCGCCAAGAAGACTTTTAAGGCGCTGGCCTCGAGATTTTCTGCAATAAACAGTAATACATATATTTTTTTTTCTTTAACATTTAGCCTTCCACTTGTTGTTGCTTTGTTTTTTATATTTATGATTGTTTTTTTGTTAATTCGTTTTGTTATATCTACCATGTTAGTGTATTTGCTTATTCCGATAGTAGATAGCAAATTTAAGAAAAATGCCTGAAGAAATGAATATTTAAATAAATAAAGTTATGAAGGTGCTTAGCGTGATTTTGTCATATATTTTAAGACCTTACTATTTTTAAGACCTTGATTCATGTTTCTATAAATATGGAAACAATATTTTTCACACAAAATCATTCACCGCTCGATCGGTATCATTTTATTGTAATGTTCGATACTATGTTTGAGTAGCTTTACTGCATCGTGTTAAGGGTGCTCACTGAGTTTGTTTTGTTTTTTAGACGATTTGAATATTCATCGGTTTTGAGAACATTCAAATTGTTAAACCTGTCATGACAATTTGTGTTCCCGCTAAAACTCAACCAAATACAAAATCAGTTATTCTCCTTCCACGAGAAAATTCTGAGAAGCAGTTTAAAGTTACTCAGATGAATCTAGGACAGACGTATTCCAGTTATGTTTACTCGATTTTTTTTCTATTTCATATCAAGCCATTTCTTATTTTTAGGCATAATACGAGACATTTAATTTCTCCATCTTAACAAAAACATTTAAGCCCTTAAGCCACCTCAGAACATTTTCAGGATAATAAAACTTACCTGATATTAAAGAATACTTTATTTTCGTTAAACAAGACGAGTTTGATCAAAATCGTTAGACCCGTTTTATGAGAACATCTAAAAAAAAAAAAACATAAAAATGAAACATTTATTGAATAAAATGCCACCTCCGTATGGCCAATTTTTTTTTTCAAAGCTGACAAACGTAAACATGACCATGTGATCTGAATCAATTAAAAACTAGATAAATCTGAGAATTGTCAATAGAGGATCACTTGTTATCTGTTTTCGTTTGTTTGTTTTTCGATCAGATTTTAACTCAAATAGTCTAGAATGTTCTTGTTTTCTTTGCTTTGGAATTTTAATCTAAATAATTTCCTAATCTTTTAAGTGAACGTTTTCATGCAACATTTTTTTTAACTCAAGACTAACTAACATTATTCCTCTTAATTTAATGTAATTTTATTTTTATTCTCCGATTTTAATGTAATATACACATTTTTTGTATTTTCAATTTTCCCTGAGAAATCAAATTTTCCTAATAATACTAAGATGATTGATATATATTTATATCACCAGACATACATAAGTATCACTAGACATGAGCATAAGATGATTATCGAAACCCTTGCATATCACTATGATTTCCCGTTTGGCCGCCATTGCACTGATGTAAAGACTTTCCCGTTCTTCGTCGAAGAGTGCACATTGACTACAATACTTGCTTACCTCACCTCTCCTATACAGTTGGCATTGTATTCTTGTCCATTGTTACTTCCGTCATTTACTTCATATGTTTTTCAGATCGTAATAGATCCATAATTCTATTCGCAATGTGAACTTGCGAAATCCATTATATGAACATGATATGTCTTAAAAAAATAGCTAAGCTTAAGAAACAAGAATAGCCTAAGAAGCCCTCATGTGTCTTTTTTAATAAAAATTTGTGAACTAACACTTTATTAAGCCTGCATATTGTTAGTGAATAAACTTAAATTCGTGTTCTAAATAGATCAAACATACATTCGTGGACTATAAATAGCGTGTTTATAGTTCTTCTGTTTCAAACGGTCATTTCTGTAAAATTACATATTCTTGAGGGAACTTAAATGAAGCTAGGCCCAAGATATATAATTTTTTTTTTTTTACTTTCACTTACCTATATATGAAATATATAGTAAGTGGAAGTATTGCGATCGTGAAAATTTTCGACTTCCGGTTTTCAACGGAAATACACGTTTTGGGACCCCCTGAGTCGAAATAACCAAGTCCCGCGAAATGGTCTGTGTGTGTGTGTGTGTGTGTGTGTATGTGAACAGACTAGCTCAAAAACTATAAACCGTGGGAACCTGAAATTGGGTATTTAGTGTAGGTATATGCCCGCGATGTGACAGCAAAAATTTCATCAAAATTGCTCAACGGGAGGGGGTACTTTATTTAATAACTTTTTACGTTTTTTTCGATTTTCTCAAAAACGGCTCTAACGATTTTGATTAAACTGAGTATTTGATCTATTTATATGCCCCAAATATGACTGTAAAAATTTCATCAAAATTGATTAACCGGAGGGGGGACTTTACTTAATAAATTTTGTATTATTTTCACGTGTTTTTTTTATTTACTCAAAAACGGTTTTAACGATTTTGATCAAACTTGGTATTTAATGTATTTATATGCCCGAGATATGACTGTAAAAAGTTCATCAAAATTGATTAACCGGAGGGGGGACTTTACTTAATAAATTTTGTATCATTTTCACGTATTTTTTTTATTTACTCAAAAACGGTTTTAACGATTTTGATCAAACTTGGTATTTGATGTATTTATATGCCCGAGATATGACTGTAAAAATTTCACCAAAATTGATTTACGGGAGGGGGGACTTTACTTAATAAATTTTGTATCATTTTCACGTGTTTTTTTTATTTACTCAAAAACGGTTTTAACGATTTTGATCAAACTTAGTATTTGATGTATTTATATGCCCGAGATATGACTGTAAAAATTTTATCAAAATTGATCTACGGGAGGGGGGACTTTACTTAATAAATTTTGTATCATTTTCACGGTTTTTTTTTATTTACTCAAAAACGGCTTTAACGATTAACAAAAATAAGATATGAATGTAGAAAAATGTGTGACTTTAGGAAATGATAATTAGCAAAACACGTCAATTTCTAATCTAAGTAAGTTGGTAAGTGAAAGTTGTGTGTTGCGCGCACGCACCAGATTTTTTAATAAAGCACTGAAATACCGGTTACAAGATACTATGCAGGGTACTACTATTACTGTATACTATTCTATGGTACCTGAATTCTGCCACGTACCATTCCAGACCCTCCTCGGGCACATCCAGATTCTATAAAACGTCTATGCTTAATTGAATAGATCATAAAGGGGTGGGGAATTGGCGGTTGAGCTTTACCAAAGTCAAATCGCCTCCTTTAGACCGAGAGCCCGTTAGAAAAAATCGACATTATTTGATGACAATTTGATTGACAAGAGTATTGTCATTAAAAGAGTCTGCTTATTCATTAACAGTCGTATCATGCTAACTTTACAAATGGCGTCGCCTAAAAAAAATTTTATATAGTTGGACTTTCAGTTTTTTGCTAATAACTCAAAAACGATGCATCGTACAGAAAATTTTATTAACTTTATTAGCGTAATATATTATCAATATAGTGACTGCCGCTAGTTTTATTAAGTAGGGTAAATATATCCTACAAGTCAGTTAAGTCAACTTTAATGGAATTCCCCAGTTACTATTAGTTTAGTTTACAATGAAAAATTAAACGTGGTTATTTATTTAATGTTTATTAAAAATTTATTATATTTATTAAAAACATACATTTTCAGTAAATAACGCCGGAGAGCTGTGCATTTATTAATAATGTGTTCGTTTATAAAGGAAAGCTTTCCTCAATAACGTTAATAAATGCTGTACTAAATCAAGCCTTGCATAAATTGAAACCCGCAATTGGTACTGATAACCTCAATAAATTTGAAATATATAATTACAATGTTTGTACACGTGTATGATTTTATGTTAATAAGTCGAAATTTAATCGATTAGTGTTAAATTATTATAAATGTATATTGGAGGCCATATTTAAACATGAACGAACGGCCTTTAAAAATACAAATATAACTCTAGCCTTGACCGACACAGTCCCATCTATTTTAGTTTTATCAGCTGTTCTTCATTCAGTATCCCTTATCTCATTTCGTTCTGTACACTGTATTTGTACATTATGTACACTACATGTTTACAATATGTACACTATTATATATGAAGTATTTTGGATTTATAAAAATTTATAGTAATATTATTATCAATAATGTAATATTGTTCTAATTGATGTTTTATTGTATTTTTCATTAGATTTCGCATTTAAATCGTATCCAATGGTTGTTTTCGTATTGTTATATTCATAATGGTTATACTAATCTCATAACGTATAAAGACGTGAAATAAATAATCGTTTTAAGTATGCAATTCAAGTAAAAAATATATAAGACATTTTTTTATGAGCCCTTTACGTTAATAGATATGTTAATAGGTTTTCAAAGGAAGGTATATTATGCACGATTTTTTTCCCGCTTTGATTAAACTGTTTCTTTACTCTGGTCTTTGCTTTTATAATAATGAATTCCGTAATATAGTTCTTAATCAATTATTCCCTCTCTTCTTTAAGAGTTGGAGAAATATACATAAATAAATATTTGTATAATTATTAAAAAAATCTTGATGTTATACGTTTTATTTTTTTCTGAAACCTACAATTAGATACCGAATTTGAATTGTATTCGATAATATTTTTTATGATTTGTATATTCGTCACTTGTATATATTTACATAAATTTTAATACCGTATAAATAATATTAAATATTATATCCCGTCACCGTACTTAACACAAATTATATAATACTACATTATTTTATGAGACTTACTGTCTTAATAACTTCTCCGCTTCCTTTCTAATATTATGAATTACAAAAATTTCTTTAGGCAACCGTAGTGTAAGTAAAGAATATGGCACAATGTCATCTGTTTATGTGGATTATTCTATGTGTGGAAAACCAAATTACTGTGACGACCTACCCACTACCATGGACCACCCCATTAACGTCTCATATATTGACCCCACATTTTTTATTTTTTTTTCGTTAACATTGACCCTTAGTATGACTATTCCATGTGTGTACCAAGGATCCTAATGAGGGTCCTAAGAGTCGTTTAGGCCATTTTGGGAATGATGGCTTACATCATCCAAAGTTTTAAGTACACAAAAGTTTTCTTCTAATTATGCGTAAAGCGGTTACTCGTGATATGTTTGGAACATCAAATATAAAAAAGTAAAAAGCTCGAATATGAATATCAGTATTTTACCACTTCACATACGAATAATGGAATACATACAGTCTTGCCTTACATAGGCACCGTTATAATCTGCGACCTTTTGGTTCCCGTCAAGGACCGCCGTAAACCCGCCAAAACCGGACGCAATTTAATTCGCTGCCGTTGGGTAGCTTGTCAGATTCGCTCTCGTAACCAGTTACAAGTCGCAGTTACAAGTGACACGAGGTAACGGTTCCCAGTTCCCCTCCTCACCCGTTCAGTTAGTAGTGCTGCACTAGCTGGCTCTCCCGGTCGCATGCTACTCCACTCTATCTACTTCTGTCACTATGTAGTGTCTGGGGCCATCGGCCAGGTTCAGTCCCTCTTAGAACTGAAGGTTAGTAGCAATTAACCATGCTGTAATTATATTTAAAAAAAAAACATGTTATCATCTATAATACATAACCGTAATATTACGAAGAAAAAAAAATTACATATACAGTTGTAAAAGGTTTATCAAAATTATTGAACAGGTAAGATTACATTAACGTGTGCCTTCAAGCATGGGACTAAATATTAATGCTACTATGAAGAAGAAAAAAAAAAAAAATTGTTGGTGAACATTTCTTTTTTACTGCTTTACTGTCATCTTTTTGAATAAAGAATATATGTAGCACTGGATTTTTCAAAATATTCTGGGTGGTTGAAGGCAGGATACATATTATATTTTTGCGAAAACTCTTTCATGAGATATATAGGCTTTTTCAACCTAATACAGTTAAAGAACATAGAGGCGATAATATGGTAAGATTTTATTTATATCGAATAAATAATGTACCAAATTAATCAATCTACGTACATACTTATATATTCAATACTTTTTATTAATTATTAATCCATTAATTAATTAATGTATTAATTATTAATCAATTTGTTGGTTATTAATTATTAATTTATATATTAATTATAAATTTATTTATTAATTATTAATTTATTTATTAATTATTAATTTATTTGTCAATTATTTAACACTTACAGTTAATACTTTTTATTAACCGTATAGTGTGTCGCAACTGAGCACTATGAGATTTAAGTTAATTAATAATTAGCTGTAATTAATCGTTAATAATGCCTGGACTCTATCCCTTATCACTTGTAAAAAACTATAAGTCCATAGCATGCGACGTTGCTTTCTGTTCTTCCTATGTTTGGAGCTCTGATATGCAAACAATGCACAATTCTTTCAGAGCTCAACCTTCTTCTTCTCAAAATCGGTATTCTAAAATTTATTCCAATGCAATTCGTCGAATATACAGTCTTCAAATTTTGTTATTTTTTTCAGTGATTTTTAGTGCAGCCCCTGTAGTAATGTACGAATAGAAATTACGATTGTCACCTTTTCGTGAAAATCTATTTTAGTTAATACCTAATTATACAAAATCTATCACCATGGTAGGTGGAAAACGGATCTAAAATAATCTATTGTAAATAGCGTCACCATAGCATAAAAGCTGCATTGTGCATATGGGATTTCCCCATGTTTCCCAAATTTCGATGCCGAAACTATCAACCTTGCTTAGATGACTACCAAAACCAACACTACAAATCCCATAAAAACCCAAAACTGATAGCTTCATTTTATATACTAAACCTAGATTAGTTTTAGGTGATCTTCTAACTGACGCCTTCATATACCTCTGTTCGTTCTCTGCTGATAACAGGGGCGGATTCAGCCCAAAATTTATAGGGGGGAGTCATGAAAAGAAGTAGCAGGTTACATAATATATTACTTTTTTTTAAAACGGTTTATAGTTGATAATGGATGCTAAGTCTTATCTGATCAGTCTTTTTTACGTCTTGTCCGTTTCAGCCGCGATAAATACAATCAACAATCAAATTCAGATATAGCAAATCTTTTATTTTACACATGAATGAAACATCAGTTTATAGTAAATCTCACTCTTTTTGTTACTTTCATCTGTTATTAATTTTGTTACTACAATTTCGAAATAATATTTACGTTATCAAGTAATACATTACTGTACAAATATTAATATTTCAATCGTTCCTTCATTCGTTCCTCTTTATTTTATCACTTTTGTCAAAACTAATACAAACATGAGTATGACATGTGTATCAATATCAACCTTAAATTCTCTGCCCCATTTCTCGAAAGCAGTTAGTTTTGGGGCAAAACTAAAAAAGATACTAATCCGAGGGAATTATGTCACCTCTTCTTAAAATTTATTCAACAAAAGTTGTCTGGTTGCGATCCATCGGCTTTATCTTCATCAAAATTTCGAGTCTCCTAATCATTTTTGCCTGTTTTATGTAAGCCTTAATAAGAAATTTCGATTCGCCACCTCTCCGTGAAATACTCTCATTTGATACAACAGTCATGAAAAATCCATCCCTTCTGGTTGCCGGAAAATGGTCGTATACAACCGTATTTATCGTATCTAGTTGAACGAAAAATTCAATTTTTTATCTACATTACAAAACCTGGTGTATTATGTTCGAATAATTAAAGCGCTGTTTCAAATCGTGGAAACCGAACCATAAAAAAATGAATATCTGAAAAAATGAAAATGAAAATGATATACTAAAATGGATTAATTAGAAAAAGAAAAAAATTGAAAAAGCACTTTGTCTTTAGTGTTTTCATCATCGATCATATTTCACTCAAAGATTAAAAATTACTGCTATTATTATATCATTCAATTATTGTGAAACACTTCAGTGTTTGAAATGATAATATGTAGAACGAATATCTTTTTAGCAATATAAAAGGTTCAATAAAGCGTTATATAAATATCACCCAAAGTGATCTGTTTTCTTTTCTTGGCCTCATAATTTCGCCAAAAGTTTGAAAAGAAAGAAACTTTTGGGACCAATATACAAGACAAAAGATCTAGCAACCAAGAGTGGTAACTCTTTTTCTTGACTTAATCATATTGCATGTAGATATTCGAAATATATATTCCTTGAAATGCTGGTAATCATATAACCAATAGAAATATTGAGAAAGCTAAACATTTAGTAGTCGGTTATTTTTAGTAACTATTCGATGGTAAATTTTTAAGTTATATTTTATGAATTAAGCACATATTGTATGAATTATATATGATCATGTTTATGTAATACAATATAGAGGTCGTATTCTAAACATTTGCAATAAACTTGAATCCATTTGAGAATATCCTTCACCTTGAACCGAAATGGAATATTTACTATAAAAATAAAACACCTTTTTATTATTTTATATTGTTATTTTCTTTGTTTTTACAACGTCCATCAGGTTGTAAATTTAAATTAAATAAAATCTTTTCTGCAAAAAATAAATAAAGTGATTATTTTAGTCAGTAAAGTTTTATATATTTAGAAACATAAACTCGAAAACTCTTTGTAACGCAGGGTTATTCAAATAATAATATATAACATCCATAATCATATGGCCTAAAACATATATCTCATATAACACCTTTTCACTTAATTAGGTTTCCATCGCGAAGAATTTTTTTTCTTAATTGGTCAGCATGTTTCTTCATGGTTCTTCCACCTTTATTACTATCCAAGTGTTATGGCCTATTTGCTTCTCAATTACTCCTGTTGTCCAGGATGAGTGATTTTTCCCGAAAATCCTCGCCAGAACCTCTTCCCCGATACTTAATTTTTTAAATAAAGTTATGTCCTTCTTCTCCTCCTTCTCTCATGTATTAGATGGACGTAGTATATCCATTTATATCCTTATTATATGGACCTAGTATATCCAGTTTGTTCCTTAATTTCCTACCTAAAAATTTTTCTGCCACAGTTGTTTGACTTAACTTTAATTGATTAGTGAACATGGCAAACCATACTTCGAATACAATACAAATCAAATAAAATACATCATTCTCCATTGAAAAAATGGTCTTCTTCATTACGTCTCATTACATCGCTTTCCTTTGGTTTATCCCATCCTCGTCGCTACTTTTATGTATTTAGAAACTTAAATTGGAAAAATCTTTATTCACTCAAGGTTATTCAAATAATAATATATAACATTCATAATCATGTGGCATAAAACATATACATATCTTATAAATAAAGTTGAAATTCTGTTTGTTTGTTTGTTCTTTATAGAAATCCATAGCGTTTGTCCTAAATTCTCCAAATTTCGCTTAGTGGTTCTTTGATACCAGGTGCGAACACCTGTCCATATTAAAATTGCATAACTTCAGCCAATCACATGGTATATTCTTTATTGTTAAAAAAATCGTCATCATCTCGCTTTACAATGGGTTTTTTTTACGAAATCGACCGTTTGAGTCGAAAAACAGCCTAAAATATCATTTTATACATTTTGAAGAGGCCAACAAGGCCCGGTAAGACCGTCCCTTGGTAGGCGTCGAGTTCTGGGATTTTTAAACCATATGTTTTTTTTTTTTTTTTTTAAATTGCAATACGTTTATTTACATGTATGGTGAAATTATTTTTTATAAATGCTTCCTAAGAAGCGAGCTTCAATAGGAGTAGTGAACTCAAAAGCTAAAAATAACGTCAAATACGAGCAGCTGAAACTCTCGACGAACATCAAATTAGGATTGAACAACAGAGGCTTAGACAGGCAGAATCGCGGGAAACTGAGTCTGCCCAGGAATACGAGGCCCGCTTTGCGCCACAAAGGCTTAGGCAAGCCGATTTGCGAGAAGCTGAAACTGCAGGCCAATATTTCTGTTTGTTTGTTTGTTTTTTATAGAAATCCATACCGTTTATCCTAAATTCTCCAAATTTCGCCAGTAGTTCTTTCATATCAGGTGCGAACACATGTCCATATTAAAATTGCATAACTTCAGCTGATAGTCTTTATTGTTATAGAAATCGTAATGAACTCACTTTACAATGGTTTTTTACGAAATCAACCGTTTTATTAGAAAAATGAAATTCCCCGATCAAACCGGGTTATACAGCTCAAAGATGAATTTCTGTTAGTTTGTTTTTTCTTAATAAAACTCCATACCGTTTGTCCTAAATTCCCCAAATTTCGCTCAGTGGATCTTTCTTACTAGGTGCGAACACCTGTCCATATTAAAATTTCATAACTTCACCCAGTCTCTGGGTATATTCTTTATTGTTATAAAAATCGTTATGATTTCACTTTAAATTTGTTCACGTTTATTAGAAAAATGAAATTCCCCGGGTGAAACCGGGATATACAGCTAGTTTCATATAACATAAAGATAATACAATATTAATTTATTGTTAATTTTAACTTAATCTATCTTTTTTCTTTTTATTGTAGTATTTTTGCTATTAGAATTAGTGGTCTGACAAGTTAGTCCTCTCAGAATCAATTTTTTTTTTTTAATACTTAAACCATCAGAAATTTATAAAAATTGCCCTTGAGTTGAAAATCGATAAAAAATATTTAATATTCAGTAGCCAAACTTAGATAATTTGAAGTTTCCTGGGCAGGTAGCCAAGTGTTACATCTTGACCCAATCTATAACACTGAAATAGATTTCCTCTCTATTTTTGATATTGACTTAGGTAACGATTGAACAACCTCTCCCTCGGGCCAATGCACTGCACCTTCGAATTTAAATATTTTTTTTTTTTAAGATTTATTGAAGTTCATATTAGGTAATAATTATATAAAGAATTAGGCTCAGAGAACCCTCACTTATAGTCATGTTATTAACATTATTATTAATATCACTTTTAGTTCATATTAATACCTAAAACCTTTCATTCATATTATTACCTAATATAATTTAGTTCATATTAAATCTTTATAATACCACTGCTACATGACATCTGTTACCAATTCTTTTATTTGTAAAAAATAATTACAATCAGGCGTTAATAAATCGGCGTGTCTTATCCATCTTCAGAACGTCTATTCTACAGCATTTCCACGCCTATTGTAACCTTTCCCACGACAAACGTAACCTTTCCAAGTCAATGTAAGGGTTACAAGCGTAACCATTTTCAAGTCAAATTTAACCATTTCCAAATCTTACCCTTTTCCAAGTCAATTGTGA
Organism: Aelia acuminata; assembly: GCA_911387785.2. Taxonomy (NCBI): domain Eukaryota; kingdom Metazoa; phylum Arthropoda; class Insecta; order Hemiptera; family Pentatomidae; genus Aelia; species Aelia acuminata. The sequence continues at coordinate 144,312,206 of OU426979.1, read as the reverse complement.
CCCTTTTTAGGCTTGGATAAATTCTAAAATATTATGGTTTGTTTATGTTTTTTATTTAAAATTAATTATTTTAATTTCTGTATGGACTTTTAAAATTATTTCGCCAGAATCCTGTGATATTTTTTTTAGTTTTTCAGGTAACTCATACTTACGTAAAAGATTTACAAATGTTTAATGATTCAGCTGGTTGTAAAGGGGCTAAAATAATATAATGCAGGTTTTTTTTTTTTTTAACCTCCGCTTTATGCCACGAGGGCTAATCGGGACGGGTTATCTTCGGGTAACCAACCTCTCTTAATCCATGGCAAGCCGCTGAGTCTGTTCAGTGAGGCCGTCACTGAACAGAATCGAGCGGGCTTGGGCGGGATTCGAGCCCGCACCGCCAGCGTGGGAGTCGGAGACGCTATCCCCTCGGCCACGCCGCGGCCCTGATTTTTTTTTTTTTTTAATATTTAATTTTTACTGCACGTTTTGTTTGGTTTTCAAGATTTAAATTAGCTTAATTATTACAATATAGAACATTCCCCACATAAATAATATATACTGACGTCTGCTGTTAAGCGCTAGGTCACAAGCACTTCAATTATCTTCCTTTGTTTCGTTTAAATGTTTTTTTTTTTTTTTTTTATTAGTGAAAGAGGTTATGCATTATTTTCAATTAAGTTAAGCTAATTATAAATTAAGATAGGTTAAATGATGGTCAGGATTTTCAGTTTACAATGTAATCGGTGGAAACGTTTCGATCCAACTTGTGGATCTTCATCAGGGCTAAAAGAAAACAAATATATGAGTATCTATGCTAGAGGGTGACAATAAATGGATACATTACAGAACTGATAATAATATTATAAAAGATGGTGTATACATGAATATTAAAATAAGTGGCTGGTTAACAAGATAAAATAGAATCTGATATTTACCTACTGAGTCCAGGTGGATACTAAGACTAAAGGTAAAAAGGTGAGAGGTAGTGGTAGGGGGTTAGTTTGCCGACTTCAAAGGTTTATGACGGGGAAATCCAATGCTCATTCATTGTAAACTGAAAATCCTGACCATCATTTAACCTATCGTAATTGAAGAACAGTTGGCTATCTCTCACCTCTACTATTAATTATAAATTAAGTTAACTGTAGTATGTACACTAATGTATTTTGCAAGAATAAGTTAATAAACATTCAAAGTTGTAACAATTCTCCTGTCTAAACTGCCTATTGACTTATTCCCTGATTGTCACTGATGGCTGGTAGGTGTGAATAAAAGTATAAAGATAAAAAATAAAAATAAGTTAATTACAGACTGGTGTTGTATTTATGTGTGCTCTGGAAAGCGATCATGTGTAAATCAGATATTAAAAGCAGAGAAATGCAATCATTAGGCAATATCTCCTAAGGAATCAGGTGAAGAAATAAATGCTGACAAATAGAAAAAATGATCGCGGTGTTGTAAACATAAGTTAGAATTCATTTGAACGTGAATCTTGAGGGGTTATTACAACTGTTGAATTTTCAAGAGGAAATAAAAGCGAGGATTGAGGCACGTAATGCTTTGTATTTGTCAGCCGCGAAATTAACATAGCTATTATTGTTCGTACTGTTCTAGGCTACTGAGAAACATGACTGCTTTAACTGCAAAAGAGGAAAATGATGTTGAAAACACATTACTAGATTGAGCACTTTTCCGAAGAGAAATCAATGATTAATCTATTATTGAGGGATATGCATAGAGAGGCATATCTAATATAGTCTACATATCTAATATAGCAGCCTACCGGAATCGGTACTGACGAACAATAGGACTTGGTCTAGGAATTATTAAATGGCTACTACATTTTATATATATATATATATAGTTATCTTTAGGAAAGAGAATCCAAAGTTTAAAAGTACAATAAAATGTATTCAGAATAGCTATTAAACTTCCCATTTAACTTTTTATTATGCAGTAGATTGATTTATATAATGACTGAATTTTTTTCCTTGTTAAGAAGAAGAAACCAATATTAAATGTATACATTTTTATAACAGTTCCTTTTGATTTATTCTTAGTTCTTATTAAAAAATTGTTAGTTGTTGCTTGGATTGAGTTAAACATGTATGATCTCACAAGGATTTGCTAGGTATTTTTTCAACGCTTTTAAAACTTCAAATAGCCGATATTTGATAATAATGACTTTGTTGAAAGATATACGGAGCTTTTCAGGAGTTTAAAACCCGAGCAAAAAAAATTGAATTTGAAATAAATGATGAAAAGGGTGTTTTACTGAGGAATGGAAAATAATTTCTTTCTGCGAACTACAATATTTTTAGTCATGCTTTCAACCAACTTCACTGTTTCAAGTAGCTAGGACCCCAAGTAAATATGAACAATGATGTATCGGTGGAAATTATAAGCACCTCATATTTCTTATCACTTTGAGCGGCTGGCAAATCTTGGCAGGAGGTCAAGGCTCTCAGCCGGGATCGGGATGGATGGCGAAAATTTACTTCGGCCCTATGCCACCGCAGTGGTGGCAACAGGAAATAAGTCAAGTAAGTCATTTCCCATCACTGCTATACAATACAATACTAAAACAAATATTGAGCTACGGCACAGATACATGGTATTTGTTGACTCCAAACAGGGGAGTGAAAAATACCTAGACAAATACACAGTGGACACGGAAAAATGGGAAACAAATACAGTACTAAAAAGTCCGTTCGGACAGCCTGATGTTGTACCCAACATTAATAAATGCATGCTGAAAGAAACCCAGTAGAGCAAAGATCAATAGGTAGATCTCAGGTAAATGGTCGTATGTAAGAAGGTGGAGAGGACAGAGCGGCAAGAGAAAGACAGCGGATACAGAGGAGTTGAGAAGGGTGGTTGATGATGGTTGTATTGCCTAATGGTTACTAAATAATATTATTTTGTATTTTTACATATTATTAGTTGCATTCCGTTTAACCCAGAATGAATATTTCTTAATCTTTTACCCGCTATTCACAGGAATCGATAAGCCTTGCCATATGAAGTGTCAGTTATTTTTTACACCTATTTTTGTTATCTCCCGTTATCTTTTCGGACACACGCTGTAGCTTCTATTCGATATCGATTTTAACCGAATCAAGGCCGTCGGGACAAACAATTGAAACCATTCGTCGTTCTCATCCGGGAGGTCAACAAGCGCGATTCATACGTTGTTTGAGTAATATGTATGATTAAATGTGTATCTGGTTGTGAGGGGTCCGTGGAAATGGACCAAACCAAATTTTTTAACTTTTAATCGTTAAGTTCGATCGTTTTTTTTAAATACACTGTCTATACGAAAGTACGTTTGCGTCTACAACTGTGTGTTCTAAAGCTCATTGATTCCTAGTTCGACACCTTTTTTACCCCCTTAAATTAGGGACTAACCGAGCCGTAGAAAAACTTACGAAAAAATTAATTTGGACACCTGTAAATGTAATTTTATCTAATTCCATCCAGTACCAATCCATAAAATACCTCAAGTTTAATAACCAAAATCGTTAAAAAACAATTCGTTTCCGCTAAAAATAGATTTTGAAAATATATTGTATAGCGAGAGAACGCTTAGACGCCAATTTTCCCGGGGAAAAAAGTGTTCCCATCCATTCCTGAAGTATAGTGGTCTACTAAGAGATTTTACACTCCAAACAGAACTAACGCCAAAAATTACAAGTTATGTATTTTAATAGCGATGAAGACTACGGCCGTCATGAGGAATTTCCACAGTTTCTGTATTTTATGACATTTTTTAATAGTAATTTTAATGTGCTAATATTCTTGAAGTTACTACAATTTTGAAATTTAAAAAGTGAAGAGAAGAAGAAATTTTCGATTCTGGGATCATACAATTTTTACTTTCACTTATAATATGTCACTGGTGTTTGGGCAAAAGGATTTAAGTCATCGAATATGAACCTTAAACAACTATTCATACGAAGCTTTAAAAATTTCTTTAATCCTTAATAATAAATGAAACTCTATTATTTCAACCCGGACAGGTCTTTACAATGAATTATGAATTTCAAGGAGATGAGACATTGTTTTATTACTTAATCCCTTTTGCCCTAACACGAATGATATAGTCTTTTTAATCCATTTAACATCTATGCTTTGAATGATAAATTGCATTTAGTTTTAATTATAATAAAAGTAAATTGGTTGTAGAAATTATAGGCTTTGAAGTGATTAAACAGTTTCATTTTTAATCAAAATCACAAATGAACTATTTTAACGAAAACGTACAGGAGCAGGAAGCACCTAGTAAAAATCTATTCATTGATGAATAAATTGAAAAAGAAAAAAAAAGTTTGTTCTTTTTAAGAAATCATACCTCCTTTATCAAAATTACATTGTCTGATCATTAAATTTAATCAGTGACCATAGGCTATATAATATAAACAAATGAAAATGCAATAAATTTCAAATAAGATTTTTTTTCTCTAAACAGTTACAGGGCGGTCTGGATAACCCAAACACTCGGTAATCCGAACAAGAAAGGAAGTTTAAGTAGACTGACGAGAGACGGACTTGGTATTTGTTACACTTCAAAGAGTGTCCTAATCGTTCTCTGAGTCTCAAAATATATGCGGTAGGGCTAGCACAAAACGATAAATCGTACCAAACTAAAATTAGGTATTTGAGGAAGGTATATGCCCCTGGTGTTCCAGCAACTTTCGAGGAGTGGTAAAAACTGTTGGATCCACAATAACGGAAAATAGCCTGCCTTCAGTTCCGGTGGCTTGTTGTTCACTCACCTCAAAGCCCAGTTTTTCAAGCCTATGGTACAATACTAGCTGCTAAAGTTTCAGTTATGAAAGGCAGGTAAAATTCTCACATTATGGTGGTGTCCGTGCTTAAAGAAGAGTTAGTAGTGTACGAATTTATTCAGGAACGTTTTGATTTTTTTCTGAGTTTTGAGCTATTTACGAATTTATTTCTGTATCCATTAAAAGGAAAATTAACACACAACAAGTAGTAACAGAAGGTAAGTCGAAGCAATTTGTTTTGCTTTAATGGAATGCAAAAAGAGATGTTACAAATAGCTGGTTCTCAGGCAGCGGATTCAGGCCAACAAATAAATGTTCTGCAAAGGTCATGATTGTACATGATTTGGGCATGTATGGTACTTCTCTTGCTTTTACCGATTCTCTGCGATCTGCGAGAAATGGAGAAAGCGGGATGTAAGAAATGTGAATGGTTATAAAAAGGGATGTAGGTATTTACCATTCAAAAATAGTACGCAAGATAATTCTATAACCTACTTTAGTCGACAAAGGGACTCCTGAAATATTCAATGTAATGTTAACATACCTATATTTTCTTTGTATCTTGTTATTTCAGAGCGTAAAACAGCATTACCAACCACACCCGTTATTTTTACAATTTACTAATGGCTATGAAAGATTTGAAAACAAATTCAGAATTGTGAAAAAAACAGTGAAAATACTAATTAAAAAATTAAAGTTATTGTTTTAATGTTAATTATTATAACATAAATGTAAATTATAATTTACCACTTAATGAAAATTCGATGACAGTTTCCAATCGTTTGCATCGCTTCCTGACGACATGAATATTTTTGTAATATTTATGATTGCTAATGTACCTAGCTTTCATTAATTCATTTTTCCCTCTGCGGGTTTAATATTATTACCCTTAATATTAGTATCAATAAAATGCATTTATTTCGGCGAACCATCATCAGTGTGGAAGTAATTCGTTGCAATTAATTTGTTAAGTAATTTGTCTAAATTATATAGTAAAGTACGATCTAAATCGGCATATTACATTTGGATCCCATGACTACCTCGTTGCTTCAATTCTATCTGTACAAAGTTGTCAAAGGGATATAGGAGAATTGATTGACTAAACCGGGGATATGTGCTTGGTGGCTCAAGTAGGAGAGGCGACGTACTAGTGATATGGAAATCCGGGTTCAGAACCTGGGTCAACTTAGAGTTTGCTGTGTGAATAAATAAAAATACACGTATATGAATATAATATAAATAAACAAAATACATTAATATCAACTGTTGTGCATAATTATTTAAAAAAAAAGAAGAAGAAAATTGTTGAAATTGCAAATGTTTATATAGCCATGTTCTGCAATTATTTATATGTTAAAATAAAATTTATCACTAATTTTGATAGTAGTTTTAACAATCCAAAATTTGATCTATCACCTCTCTTTTTAATTTTGTATAATAATTAAATGTAATTATTTCCAAATAAAATATTTTACAATATGGAAAGAGAAATAATTTCCAAAAAAATGCTATATACATATATATACAAAAAATGAAAATGATTTTGCTCCATTTATGTATTTTTTATAGCATCCTCATCACATATGTGATAATTATTCCTGGTAACACTTCTTAGTGAAACGGAATTCCCTTGAATGACCGAACCCTCGAATGTCCTGACTATGCGCTCTGGAGTATGGAACTGTCTGGAACTAAATCCAGGAAGTGAACTACTTTAGCTGGAACCAGATCATTCTTCTCCTGCCATTGAGCTCTACCCGGGGCGTATCAGACACGTTGGTACAGAGAGGTGATTGTAACAAAGGAAACAAAGTCGTTGAGCGAGCTTTTGCTGTCTGCAAGAGTTTGAAATACAAATGGAAGCAGTAGAACCTCAGTAAAACCACAGCTACTTTCAGCTTCCGTTCCAGCTTAGCTTCCATTTATCAAAAATATCTTTATTTCTAAATACTTATGTTAGTTTTTTATCAGAAAAAAATATCGTTGCAATGAATATAATGCGGTAGTATGTTATGTGCTTTATATTATGCTATCTCTACGAATACCAAGATATGTTGAGCTGGAGAAGGCAGCCAAAACTTGCTATTTAGAGAAAACAACAAGGTCCCTCTACTCCTGTCAAATAAATAATGTGGCTAACCACGGCAGGAGTCAAAAACGGGACCGTTTTGACAATTTCTCTTTCCAATCTCTCGCGGTTAGTGTGTAGCGGATCGGATATTTTCGAGCCTTGTCCGTTTCGAGGTGTGGAATAAATCAATCAGGGGAGTCTCTATTAAATGAATAAATTGCATTTGTTTAAAATGGCAGTTAAAGTAATCTGTACCAAGAATTGGGTAAAAGGTGTATAGGGAAACCTCAGAACACTGACAAATATTCTTGAAAACTATTATGAAAATCTGATGTGATGCGCTCAACACAAAACTTTCACTTACCAACCTACTTGGAATAGAAATCTATGTATTTTGTTAAATGTGTAAATGCTTTTTATCATGTTCATGGGAAACGGCTTTTGTCACATTTATTTACTTCTTTTTGGTTTTTGTTCTCTATAAGGTATAAGGTATTATAATTATTCCAATTTTTTTCAGTCGTCAGTACTTTTTTGGTTTATTATTATTTATTTCATTTTTAATGAACTCTCAAGTTTTTTCACCATGTTTAGTATATCGTGCATGTAGTTGTAGATATATCGTGAACAGGAATCAATAGAATGTGTTTTTACTAAATAAAAACCTTACTTTAGTTTTTACTATTTTCGAATTCGAATTAACTCAAGTCAATATACTTCTCCTCAAATAGATTCATATATAATAAATGGAATGTCTGTATTAACCTTATTCATTGTTAGAAGATAACTAATTAATGATGTGCGACTAATTAATAAATATTCTTCGATATAAAAATGTGCATGTATAAATTTTCCTTAGATCTAGGATTTATAGATAGACGGAAAAAAGGAGGGGAGGATTGGATTAAAAATCAACTTTTACTATTCTAGTATAGATTTGTTTTATTTTATTTAAATTCAGGAAAATGAGTGGATATATTTTTATCGAAGAAGGTAGTCATTTTATTGGATATCAAACCAACAGAAAAATGCTTACCATCCAAGAAATCAAGGTGATTAAATGTGTAGACACCATTTACCAACTCCACAGGAAACAGATTCTTCCACATTTATTTACTAAGTTTGCTATTCCCTATACTTAATCAAATTTCGGTTTCTGACGTGGTTATTTGAACTTATGGGATCCCAATATGTGTGTTTCCATTGAAAACCGAAAGATGAAATTTTTCACGATAGTAATGCTGACTTTACTATGTATTTTATCTATAGCTTAGTTGACAATAAATAACTGAGTACTGAATATTTTGCATTATTTATATACTAAAAAAAGAGAAGCCGTCTTTTCTAAAGCTTAGAAAAAAATAAAGGAATCATTAAATAAATATTCTCACCGTCAAATTAATCAAAAGAAAAATGCAAAACAGTTAATGATTTAAACCTTTGTGAAACCCGGCAATAAAATGAGATAAAATGTTTCGCTAATCAATAAACATTGAACCTACATTACTCTCTTATCCTATGTTGCATCACTGAAAATGTACTAAAATATATACGTATCCTTTTTCTCTCTATTTGTCTCACTTTCACACCAAGATGCATCATGTCTGAATTATTCATTAATTGCATATTTCGGTTTTACATGATATATCATATTCCTTTTTCCATTTAATTTTCCTAGATAAAGTGTTATTGAATAAAATCGTGATTACTTTCTTTCGAAAAATGCCTAAATATTTGTCTATTAGGCGCAATAAGGGGCAGCTCTAAACTTGAATCCTCCCCTAACCCCTCTGAAACGAAATTAGGAGCTTCTAAATTACTTAATATCAGTTAATAAATGTACTCTGATATGAAATGTTCAAAGAAAGTTACAATTTTAAAACATTTTTTCAAAATCACATAAATTAGCAAATGGGATTATTCCCTTATTCTGCAAAACCTTCAATTACTAACAACCAGTCGTCTATTTAAAAAAAAAAATTCAAAGATATTTGAAAAAAATAATGAAAGGGTTTAGTTCATTTTCATTCACGTTTTTTCTCCCCTGCCTTCATGATGTGAGTTTGTACTTAAATGTGAGTTTTCCTTTTATTTAGGATCATTTTACCTCTATTTCTTAGGAGGATTCAAAAACCTAAAATTTATATTCACTTTTAGCGCATTCAAAAATATTAATCGTATCATAATTTTGGATAACAGTTAATCATATCGGGATGCCAGGAAATACTAAGAGACCAATATGGAGCTCTTTGTGGGACTTCCGTTTCTTGATGGCTTCACAGATTCATATCAGGTTTATACGAATACCAATGGATCCTCGCAGTTCTTCATACTATTATATCCGTCACCGTGTCTACTTGTAAATAGTAATAATTTGTTACAGATAAAATTCATAGTTAGTAAATTGTTTTAGTTTAAAAAGGAGTTTTTGAATTTGTAACGAAAAATTCATCTAGTCAAACTGATAGCAACTGAGGCGGATTATGAAGTGAGTACGAGACTGAAAATCATTTCAATTGGTTGGCAACTTATTAAGCACCACATTATTTTTTAACCTTACAGTATTTCCTTGTTATTTCTGCGTGGATCTTCTTTCCTCAGTACAATTTCCTCTGTTGTCATTTTTCTTTTTACCTATACATTTTTCTTTATCCAGATAATCCAATATTCCGAAATCTTCATTTTTCTTTTTAAAATAAACAGTTATAATCCCAAAAGTTTTGGGTCAAAAGATATGTATTAAACTTTAATGGGCTCATCCCTGGACATGTGTAGCCTGGTAGTTGGATACCAATTTGGTGCACACCTAGCCTCTATGAAGTCGACCCTATGAAGTAAATACTTAAATAAGGGATATTCAATGTGAACTAGATTAAGACCATTCCATTCCTAAATGAGCCCATAATCTCTGTATAGGTTGCAGTGGTACAGACTTTTTATTTGGTTTGTATTTAAATTTATTGAGTTTTAATAAGATAAAAATAGAAATATGATGTAGAAGAAAGGAGGCCTCATATATTAAAACGGATACCAACTTCTTAGATCTGATATTTCCATGTTACCCAACAGCTGAAATCTGGATGTGTCTGGTTCCATTGGCAGGAGTGGAAAGTTTCTACTTTATAATTCAAACAGCAGCCTATGGGATACATGAATACTGATTAAGCCTTTCTCTCCGCCAATCAGCGCTACTCTTTCTCAGCTTGTAACTTGGATACATGTATAATTAACCAGTGATTGTCCTCGGATTTAATTTATTGATAATCTACCCTCTATACAGGGTGACTCAGATAATTAACCAATAAAAATAGCTAGTCCTCATAAATATATTTTTTATTTCACAAGTATTTTTTATTATGAATTTCTTTAGTTTTAGGTATTATATGAATTTTTATGAGCTGACATTTGAAACAATTAGTAATGTCAAAATTAAATTCAGAGTTTGAGATTTATAATTGAAGATAGGTCATATTTAAAAAACTTTATTGTATAAAGTTATCGTTTTTTGTCATATTGTTTTCCTTCAGTTCATGGGACCTTCAAAAATTTGAAAAACACCTGTCAAAGCTTACTGATTTCTTCAATATTCCTATTAAAAAAACTAAGGCTTAATTCAACAACAACAACGAGCGAAAAAGTTATAATCTGAGACCGGTTTTCTGTGTTATGATAGCACATTTTGTTTGCTTGAGTTTAATGCCTTCTGAACCAAATATTAATCATATTCATAGACCTAGGAATTAATATTGCTGCTTACTTGTCCACTCGGCTTAATAATCCAGGAAGATGGTACACCCCCCTACCTGGCTATTATTTTTTATGTACATATACTATTCAATTTTTGTGTATTTGTTTAATATTTGTATTTGTAGACCCCACTGTCAAACATTTTCTCTGCAGAACCGCCACTTTCCAGTTCAGAACCGCTACTCTAAGATGACCGCTAGTGGAAAGATCATCTCCAATACTTTTAAAGTGGTATATCCGCTATTTTTGACCGATGTCTAACCTATCAAATGTGTTTCACGTTTGGTCATGTTCAGTCAGTTAAAACCCCCGGCGTTTTTACGTCTTTTTGTAAATAAAAAACTTCGAGAACCGAACTGTAGAAATGTTTTTCAGCTGTTCCTCGAAACATTCACTTCTTTCTTGGAAATATTTTATTTATTTTTTACCTATCGTAATTAAACTTTCTCTATAATTTTTCGATTTTTTATATTATTTCCACAGTCCGTAATTACAACGCTTGAAATTTAATCGATTACTGCTGTAATGAAAATATGTATAAAATATGCATCAACATAATTTTGGTGTCCTTGGTTACATTATGAATATGAAAATGTTATATTTATTCATAACTAGCTGGAGTACCCGGCTTCGCTCAGGGATTTGTGTAATATTTTATAAGTTATAACAGATATGTTTGCTGTAGTAGATTACAGTTGAAAAAACCTGTTTTGACCCCGTATGATGTCACAGCTAACAAAATGATTATTCGAGTAAAAATACAACTGTTCTGTCTAAAAATCCTCCCTTAAACAAAAATGTTGTTTTAATATGTTCTGAAGTGTTATAACTGTAGTTCATATAGTCATTAGAACAGCATCCAGGAACATTTTTTTTTCTTCTTTTCAACATTTGTAAGCTGTGCAAATGTTGAAAAGAAGAAAAAAATTGTTGTCCCCAACAATTAATCAAAGATTAATAAGCACGATACCTACTGGGAAACTTCCGAGATTGGGAGGACTGCTTCAAGGAAGATCTGTCGAGATAAGTGGGTGGATGAAGATGTGTAAGGAGGGAGTGGTGATGACGGCATCGAACCTATGGGTTCCTTAAGCCTTTATTATTATTGTTATTATTAATACAAACAATTATCTGGTTTTTGTATCTGTCTGTCTCTAATTTTGATTTTACAATAAAGGCCCTACATACTGCTATTCAAATTAATGGATACCTATATCTCAGTAATATAAAACAAAAAGATTTTCAATTTTAGTAATATCAGGTTGAAAAGGATTAGAGGAAATCTTGGAATCGAAAAAAAAAAAAAAAAAATCATCGATTTCAAAGATATGTTTAAAATCAATGCAGTATTAAGTTTAATTAAATTTCTAAGAAATTAGCGAAACAGAGCTGCTGTGTTAATTTGGACATATGAATAAAGATGGCAGTCTTGTTATTGAGAATGTTTGATTGATTAATAAAAGTATTCATTTAAAGTTATAAGTTATTCTCAAAAAAGCTATGAATACTTCAATTTAAAACTATATCAGTTTACTTTGAGCTATGTAGAGACACTAATTAATTAATGGTTAAATATTTGATGGTTCTATTTAACAAGTGCGGATTAAATAATAAAAGTGAAAAAAAAATTTGGTTATTTATCGATATGAGTTTTGAACCTTTCTTTTTCAAATTTTGGAATTGGAATTCTTCTCTTTTCAACTGTTCATTGTCAAATTTTGGAATTGAAAGAAATTTGTATTTCTTTTTTAACCGACTTCGAAGGAAAGAGGAGGTTACTAAATTCGATACGTATGTGACTTTTTTACTTTCACTTACCTATAGGCGGGCGCAATCGACTATAGGGTGCGCTAGTAGTTTTGCAAAATGTCGGAAAGAACGGTGTTAGACTTAGTTGATGTGATAGAGATAATTGGTAATTTTAAAAGACCATTAATCGAAGGGCAGGCTATTCTTGATGCAAACCACATATTTACATGTGGAATAACATCTAAAAATAAAAAAACAGTTATTTTACAAGCCTCGTGCCTTTAAACTAGAAATCTTAAAGGACTGCCCCATCAAATAAAAGTGGAAATCAAATTTATTAATAATAATAAGCAATTTTCTTGTCATTTTACGTGTAAAGCTGGTAGTTCTGGTAAATTCAAACACATCATTGTAACTTTACTCGACATTTTTCGGTTAGTAATAACATTAATTACCTGTTCACACAATCATTGTTATGACAGCTTAGATTCTTTGTCATATTATTTATTTATTTGTCAAAACTTTCAGGCTTCGCATTGAAAACATGGAACAATTAAGCACAACGGAAGTAATAGAAAAATGGTGAAAATTAAAAAAGAAAAACAAATCTATGACACTGTGGTCTCAATGTTATTTGCATAAAACTAGCATTTTGGAATAATAAAATGTCAAATACTAATATTTACCTGGATAAATATAGTCTCTTTCTTTAAAATAAAGACTACATATCGTCATATGTTTCGAAGCAGCCTTATCTATTCTTAATTTTACAATCCACTCTTTAAGAAGCTTTTTATTTTTTGGGAATAAAAGGGAATGACACGTCTTTTGATTTTCTAATTGAACACTGAGGGACCGAGCAATACCTATTAGATATTTTTCAAATGATTTTTTCCTCAATCTGGTTTTAATTATGGAAAAATAAATTAAAAACGCCAAAAAACCCTATGAATCCCAGGTAATGGCCCCGCTGTTATCCCCGTTTCTCTAGTTCCTGCAGCGCCGTCGCAGAAGCAGCACCGTCGCTTGCGCCCGCCTATATATGAAATGTATAGTAAGTGGAAGTATTGCGATCGTGAAAATTTTCGACTTCCGGTTTTCAACGGAAATACACGTTTTGGGGTCCCCTGAGTCAAAATAACCAAGTCCCGCGAATTGTGTGTGTGTGTGTGTGTGTGTGTACAGACTAGCTCAAAAACTATAAACCTTGCGAACCTGAAATTGGGTATTTAGAGTATGTATAAGCCCGTGATGTGACAGCAAAAATTTCATCAAATTTGCTCAAAGGGAGGGGGTACTTTATTTAATAACTTTTTACGTTTTTTTCGATTTTCTCAAAAACGGCTCTAACGATTTTGATTAAACTGAGTATTTGATCTATTTATATGCCCGAGATATGACTGCGAAAATTTCATCAAAATTGATCAACCGGAGGGGGGACTTTACTTAATAAATTTTGTATCATTTTCTCGTGTTTTTTTTATTTACTCAAAAACGGTTTTAACGATTTTGATCAAACTTGGTATTTAATGTATTTATATGCCCGAGATACGACTGTAAAAATTTCATCAAAATTGATCTACGGGAGGGGGGACTTTACTTAATAAATTTTGTATCATTTTCACGGGGTTTTTTTATTTACTCAAAAACGGCTTTAACGATTAACAAAAATAAGATATGAATATAGAAAAATGTGTGACTTTGGGAAATGATATTTAGCAAAACACGTCAATTTCTAATCTAAGTAAGTTGGTAAGTGAAAGTTGTGTGTTGCGCGCACGCACCAGATTTTTTATTTATTTGTTTGTACATTTTTTTTCAATGTATGTTCACCGATTACTCAGAGATGGATGGACCAATTGGAACGAAACCTTTGGCATCTTGTAGAGTATTTTCCCAAGGTGGTCCCATTAAAACCTCTGGTTCCATCGGGAAAAAACATGAATATTATTATTTAATTATCGCCCAAAATGTTTACTTATTGGAAAAACATGTGGCATATATAACATAAGTTATGCTCCAACAAGCTATTAGAACTAATTGATAACTAACAAATCTCAATATTGGTTTACTGTTGGTTTAATCAAATGGGAAAACCAACCAATCAAATTCAGAATCAAAAGAGTGTGGGGAGAACACATGGGCGGATCCAGGCGATCGTAAAGGGGGGGCTGCAGTCCTTAGTGGGGGGGCTGCTGCCCCACAGCTCTTCATTTGGATTTGCGAATAATCTTTTTTACCTTCATGTTCCTTTCCTACAACTAAAATTCTACTTGTTCTGCACATTATTTGTTTTTTAACTTACTTCCTTACCTTAAGGAAAGTCAAATTCTATCCTTAAATAGACGAAAAAATTTCCAAAGGGGCTGCAGCCCCCACAGCCCCCCCCCTGGATCCGCCAATGGGAGAACATGAGCAGTCTGTTAGTTATCGATGTGTTTTAAGTGCTTGTTAGAACAAACATATGCATAACCTTTAATAATTTTTCAACAATAGATTTAAATATTATTAGTTTGGCGCTACAACTCAGTGATGAGTCCTGGCCTCCTCAACCAGCTTCCTCCAAACGTCTCTGTCTCTGGCAGCCACCATCCGGTCCCTGATGCCGAGCATAGTTCGTGCGTCATTCACCACACCATCAGACCATCGTAGCTTCGGTCTTCCTCTCCGTCTACTCCCGAAGATCCGCTCTGTCAGCAACTTTTTTTGGTATCTCGTCGCTTCCCATTCGGGCCACATGTCCAGCCCAGCGTAGTCTACCAGCGTGAAGGATTTGTGCGACATCCGGCTCTCGGTAGATATCTAACAGTTCCTGGTTGTTCCTTCTCCTCCATTCGTTTCCAACTCTCTTTCCTCCCAGTATCCGTCGGAGCACTTTTCTTTCGAATATTTGGAGATCCTGTTCGCTCTTTTTCGGGATCGTCCATGTTTCAGAACTGTAGAGGAGTATTGGGCGTATGAGTGTCTTATAGAGAGTTATCTTTGTTTGCCGGGAGAGGTAATTGCTTACAAAGTGTCAACGCAGTTCAAAGCAGCATCGGTTGGCTAAGACAATTCTATTTTTGATTTCTTGTTCGATTGCATTTAAATAAAGATATATAATATCGTTGTCGTTTTCTGTAGCGATATTAGCATAAATATTAGATAGATATATATATTCACCGATAACAGTAAACCTTCTTAATTTAGATCTAATCGACGGTTGGACACCATAATCATAAGACCACAAAATTCGTGGAATTCCAAGAAAGACTGAGTATTGATAACCGTTTTAATGCAGAATTTAAGACTTCTTCTAGTTCCCGAAGGTTCATTTAAATTAAAAATCGTAGCCATTATTGATTTAAATTAGATTTTAATTTCTGCCTTTTACTCGCTATTCATATTAAAAAGGAATAAAATAATTCCTGGAAAAGCTTATTTTCAGTTGACTTAACAAAAGATTCAGATACCTCTGTCTTCTTCCGGATACGCTTGGTCACTGTTGAATATCTTGTCGGAGATCTTGTGCCGATTCTTCATGGGTTACTCTTCTGTTATGTTATCAGGATTACTATTATCGGTTTTAATTTTGTTTCTACAACTATTAAGTGTTTTGCTGATGTTCATCCATCAATAAAAACTGCAAAATAAAACTTGGTATCTACCAGAAAACAACCTCATTGTATGAAAGTCCCCTCAGCAAAATGTTGGCAGCCATGAAAATTATTGATATCATAAATGCTACGCCACTAGAATTGAAGCAATAGTGTTTAGCAATTTATTTTCTGAATAATGTTTTATTACGAAGGTTATAATTCCTAATACTTCGGTAATAAATTTAGTCAAAAATTCATCGGAAGGAATTATGAGCATAATTGACTCAACCTTTTGAATTAAATCAGTAGAGTAGTATCGAGAATAATGATATCCTTCGTTATAATAAATTAACTATAAAATGAGTCCCAAACCCTGTTGCTTCTATTCTAGCGGGGCAGTCTTTTTGATATCGATCAATTTTATGACTGCCTCTTTTTTGCAGGGATTTCTATCCAATGATGTTGTTTAATCAATACTTTTCCAGCGATCAATTTAAATAAAGCAATATTAACGGTCCCTACCAGAGTAGTTAATAATATCGCCATAGTTTTCAGAAGGATATTCAAGCGATCATAATTCCAAAATTACTTTCCAATTTATTATAGGTCATATTACCATCCTCATCGATTCTCCATTAACGATTTCTTGTGCAAAATCTTGACTGTTCAATGACGTACCTACTTCATCTTGGAATGGCCGGATTTATTTATATTTAACTCAACACATTTCGGAACACTGATGATGTATGTAAATGACAAATACTGACGACAATCTTTTCGGAGGCGGCGCAAAATAGAAATGAAATGTTACTGATACAATTCCATTGGTAGGCATTGAAATCAAAAATGGGACGAGAAGATCCATTTAGATTTTCATAATGTCTAGTGTTACAAATTTTAAATTTTGCGCCGCCTCCGAAAAGATTGTGTTGTATTGAGCATAGTATTTAATATTTTAATTTAATGTTTCCTATTAACAATTAGTGTGTATTTGTATAAATGAAAATAAAATTATTCGTCTTATTGCATTTTTCCACATTTTATACCATTTTCAATTTTACTGTGTATTCATAAAAATCAGAAGGTAATCATTTCATACTTTTATGAAGTGTATTTATTTTAACTGGTTCCTAGGTTTCGAAGTCGGTTTAATTTTTTTTTTGTAAAATGTTTTTTGTTTTTTTAATAAAGGTAACGATAAATGACATTTTATATCTTTAGCCTTTCTTATCGTGGGCTACTTTTTTCTAGGTCTCTTCCCTATTATTGAGGAACTAGCTTTGTATAGGCTTCCCAAACATGCCCCGACTACCAGTAGCCGGTCCAAAATGATTAATTCTTGTTTTTATTTAGGCGGAGAGGGACTCCCTGAGCCGACTGAATGAGGAACTGGAGCGGAGGCTGGAGAAGAAGGACTCGGACATGCACGACAAAGAGGACGAGCTCTTCTTGCAACTGGAGAAGGCTATCAGGCTGGAGGAGGACTGTGAGAAGGTAAAAATATAATCAACATTTAAACGTGTATCCGTTGCTCAGTGAATAAGACACCATAGTCGTTTTCACGATACTATATAAGTCGATAATCATAAATAAATAATTAATTGATGGGAGGGGGTGGCGGTGGAACCTAATTTAAAAATCTAAAGGAGACAAAAGAGTTTTTTTGGCACTACCTTAGATTTTATTTATTTATTGCATTTTTTTTTTAATATGAAGGCATAAGAACCGTTGGTCATCAACAACGCATTTGAAATGATATATTTATTTCCTTTCATGCCTTGCCTTTTAGGCAATACGGAATTTGCGGTAGTGAAATGTTCTATTTACGCTAGAGGGTCATTATCTGAAGATGCGTAGATTTCACTTCCTAAAATTTTATTATTGAAATGTCATAATTTCGGGCCGAAAAAATTCATACGTACTCAGTGGCATATTACCTTCACTTTTTAAATAGTAAACAGACAGGAGAACCTTTTATTGTTCTTTTAAACAATTTTGAAAACAGTTTTAAAGTGAGGTAGTGAAAAATGTGTTGAGGTAGTAGTAAATTTTGAGAAGTGAAAGCAAATGCGTATATTTTAAAGAAATACAATAAAAATAATGTTGTTACGTTAAAAAAAATAGTAATTGGTTATAAATAAATAAAACAATCGTAACAAAAAAGGTGGTAGCTCAGTGGAGACGGGCGGGTTCTTAAATGACTAGTGATTAAAAAAAATTGAAATAAATTAAGGGGCGCCACGCTATTTATTTTAAGGAAATAGCGAAAACCTAAAGCAATATGAATAAAAAAAATAATTTAAATTTGATAAGTGAAGATTACCTTAAAATCTCGTAGAGGGCTGTACATAAAATACAATTTGCAATTTACACTTATGAACTACTTAATGGTAAGTTAAAAAGAAATTGAACAAAACAAATTAAACTCAAATAAAAAAAAACTTTTAATTAACACTATATTTACACTACGATATTAAAAATAAAATTTACTCACAATTTCTGTAGTCAGGCCTGATCAAAATCTAACTCTATTCACACAACTAGAAACAATTTAAACTTATAACTATACAATAAAAAAAAAAGCAAGGTTTAACAAAGAAATTAAAAGAAAAATATCTCCAGTCTGTTCTCTTAACTCGCCTGTCTTCTCGTAGCTTTGTTGCCAGTAGCCACTCGGCTTGGAGATTCTCGTCACCGGAATCTCTTCCGTGAACGCCACTATTCTTCAATTCTCTGATGTTTAGCGATATAGACCACAACTACGTTAATCACTAAAACAGTCTCATTTTATCATCACTCGTCGAACGCTAGCGAACATCTGCCGTATTTTCCTTCGTTGTTTCTTAAAAAAAACAAATGCCTTAATAACAACTGTTTTTCAATTAATTACTTCGGTCCCGTCTCTTCTTTTAAAATAAAACATAATTATTTTTATAGCTAAATAAAAAAATATTATATCAATAAAAAAACTAATACAAAGCTTTTAAAACAACACATATTTTAATTATATACAAAAATATATTAAGCCCTCTTCGATTATTACTTAATGAATTTTATTAAATAAAAAAAAATTTTTTTTTTTGTTTATTTATTTTTCGTTACAATGTCAAATTCATAAATAGGAAATTCCAAACGCGTATAGCCAAAAGTAAGCTTGATTTTAGAGTTAGGTTAGGTTGCAGTTACATACTTTAGTCATAGTTTAGGAATCGTCACCTTTACATTCAAAAGCATTCTCAAATTCTTTTGAGAATACAAAGAATGTCATTTTTCGCTCCCTCATTTAAGAAATTTTTGGACAAAAATGAGGGAGTGAAATTTTTGTAATGTATGTAGGTTAAAATTGAAAAAGACTGCAAATCGAAAACTATGACCATTTTCCGTTGAGTGAAAAAATTGCTTGGAAACTCACCAGTTTTTTTGAAGTAAGGGAGTGAAGTAGCTATTGACAGTGTAGATTTCCCGTAATAACCTAAATCTGACAGCGGAGGCAAACCATCGCAGCCCCTGGTCGGCAGTCAAAACGATCCTAGGGTCTTCCCTGAACCGATTCTTTCCACCCCGGGCTTTGAGCTATGTTCCCCTCAACGCTCAGACCATCCAACACTTGATGTGAGGGAGTGAAGGAAAAAAGTCTGGACAAACCTTTTTCATTTTATTTATTGTTATTGGTAACAATATATGAAACCGCTTATTTTTTCATCGAATCTTGAAGTAATAACTGACTTAACCGATTAATCAATTTAATCAAACACTTAATCGTTAAAAGAATACGATTTTTTAAAGTGGCTTGCCTGGGAGTCGGACAAGGTGAGGGAGTAAAAAAACAATTACTTTTTTTACTTTCACTTACCTATATATGAAATATATAGTAAGTGGAAGTATTGCGATCGTGAAAATTTTCGACTTCCGGTTTTCAACGGAAATACACGTTTTGGGGTCCTCTGAGTCGAAATGACCAAGTCCCGCGAAATGGTCTGTGTGTGTGTGTGTGTGTATGTGAACAGACTAGCTCAAAAACTATTAACCGTGCGATCCTGAAATTGGGTATTTAGTGTAGGTATATGCTCGCGATGTGACAGCAAAAATTTCATCAAAATTGCTCAAAGGGTAGTTTATTTAATAACTTTTTACGTTTTTTTCGATTTTCTCAAAAACGGCTCTAACGATTTTGATTAAACTGAGTATTTGATCTATTTATATGCCCGAGATATGACTGCAAAAATTTTATCAAAATTGATTAACCGGAGGGGGGACTTTACTTAATAAATTTTGTATCATTTTCACGTGTTTTTTTTTATTTGCTCAAAAACGGCTTTAACGATTTTGATCAAACTGGGTATATAATGTATGTATATGTCCGAGATACGACTGTAAAAATTTCATCAAAATTGATCAACCGGAGGGGGGACTTTACTTAAAGAATTTTATCTAATGTTTACGTTTTTTTTTTACTTTCTCAAAAAGGGCTTTGATGATTTTGATGAAACTAGGTATTTGATGTATGTATATGCCCGCGATGCGACAGCCGAAATTTCATCAATATTGGTGAAACGGAGGGGGTACTTCATTTAAGAAACTTTTTCTTATGTTCACGTGTTTTTTTTTTATTTACTCAACAGCGGCTGTAATGATTTTTATCAGACTGGATATTTGGTGTATGTATATGCTCACAATGTGACAGACAACATTTCATCAAAATTGGTCAAATGCAGGGGGCTCTTTATTTCATAACATTTTTTTCCAATTTTTACATTTTTTTGGAATATCTCAAAAACCGCTTTAATGATTTTGATTAAATTAATCATTTTTAATCAAAATCAAGTCATCTTTTTTATATTATTTATAAAAATGGCAATTAAAAAAACTTGTCGATTTCTAATGTAAGCAAGTTGGTAAGTGAAAGTTGTGTGTTGCGCGCATCGCACCAGATTTTTTTTTTAACCAATTATAAATTTAGTTTGGAGCTAAAACATAGCCTCCATAGAACAACAAAAGTAGTGAAATAGTTCCTATTTTTTTCTAGTAACTAGTTCTCATTTTTGTGGTTGAAAATTGACCGGACGTATGATTTACACATTTTCAGATAATGGCCCTAGAACAGCAGACTTCTAAATAATTAATACATATCAATTATGATAATATAGTAATAATATACTAATGAATAATATTTTATTAACATGAAATAAGCTCCTTAATAACATTGCCTAACTCCTGAATGGAAATTAAAATAAAAATTTGAAAGTTTCGTAGTGATTACTTCCTGCTAAGATTTCTGTTTGTGAAGTATGAACAGTTTTGAACAACTAATCGTCAACCTTCCTCCATCTGTTAAAATTAAAGATAAATTTAGGCAAGCACCTA
Source organism: Aelia acuminata (assembly GCA_911387785.2). Classification (NCBI taxonomy): domain Eukaryota; kingdom Metazoa; phylum Arthropoda; class Insecta; order Hemiptera; family Pentatomidae; genus Aelia; species Aelia acuminata. The sequence continues at coordinate 144,290,925 of OU426979.1, read as the reverse complement.
CCTGTTTAAATAGTTACTTTTATCGTGTCCCCTGATATTCCACAGAAGTCCTAGTAGGAAGTAAGCACTACGAATACTTTCACGTTTTTATTTGAATTTTCATTAAGGAGTTAGGTAATGTTATAAATTAAGGAGCTAATTTCTTGCTAAATTTGGAGCTCTGCAACTATTATCTAAACTAACAGTACTGGGCGTAAATCCCTCACCCACACCCCTAGCCCGAAGACCAATTATAGCCTAAAATAGAAGGGCAAAAATATGTATATATATATATATATATATATATATATATATATATATATATATATATATATATATATATATATGTATATATATATATATATATATATATATATATATGTATATATATATATATGTATATATATATATATATATATATATATATATGTATATATATATATATATATATATATATATATATATATATATGTATATATATATATATATATATATATATATATATATATATATATATAATATAAAGTAATACTTTAATTTTCAAAAATAAGCTTTATTTGAAAATTTAATTGAGTCTTACATAGTCAGAATACCTCGAACTCCTCCCCCAGTCATAAGAATTTTCACAGTTTAAAAATATATATATAAGAAAATTTCCGAATCCGTTTTGATGAAGTCTCAAAGCTCAACTCGAAAAAAATATTCGATTATAAATTTCTTTTGCCCCATCATCGCATTACATCTTATAATTCCCAAACTTCCTTCGCTAATGGTTATATAAGTAATACTCTTTTAATTGATATAGCGTAGTAATTAATCTTCTTTACAAACGGTTACGAAATCTGAACCTAAATCTCATGGTAGTTCAACAACTACTAAGTGCTATTTCGTTGCTAGATAATTCCCACAGAACAGTTGGTTCATCAGATTGGGAAAATTAAACTACCCAGTTTATAGAGAGGACAAAGCTAATTGCCTGCGAACACTCCCTTACCGACCGATCTTTTGAGCACTGCCAAGCTCTGTAAGTTTGTAAGCAAGATGGTGTGATGTAACATGGATCAAAAGTGCACGGGGCCATCGTAGGTTTGTTCCTATAAAAAATCCTTGAAAAACTGTTATTCCTTCCTCTGTTTCGATGCTAAGTTTGATAGCTTGGTTTTGAAGCTTATCGAACGGAAAAACAACCATTCAAGCCATGAATGTCCGCAAGGGGCGGTATTCACCATTATGCTTAATTTCGCCATAACTGGTATTTTATTAAAGCTAGGTAGTTATAGATTCAGAATAAATAAACAAACGTTCTAAAATAATTAGTCTTGACAACATAAAATACCTATAAAGTCAATTTTTTCAAGTCACTCGCGTAAAAGTTAAAATTCCAAGTTAACTTGTGATTAAACGGCCATCGTTAACGAAAAACGCCCTAAAATAAAACATCTGGAGCAATTATTCTTCTTTAAAAATCAGTGGTCAAATTTCAAAATATATCAACTAGTTTTATAGAAAACGGACCTTAGCGGCGAAAAGGCGCCAATGACTCGGGCGCATCCATCCCCTGCCACATCGTTCAGTTCTCATACACGATATAATTACAGCGGGTTTAGGATATTAATTTTGAATGTATAATCGAGCCTATGTAACGGCAAGTTTTTAATTGACAGAAATAATTAATATAGTTTTTTTTTTTTTTTTTTTTTTTTTTTTTTTTTTTTTTTTAACATATATAAATCTGATTAATAAAGGATATAAATATTATAAATAATAATGAATTAGTCTCAGATTGCACATTATCTAAACCTCACTTATGGTGACATAAACTGGTTACCTTAAAATGAAATAATAATGTGCTCATAGTAGTAGTTGGGTTACAGACACTGGCATCTGTTCATTCGTGAAATTTGAAATAAATGCATTTTTGCAAAGTATTGATTATTTACAGATTTAAAAACAATCAAAATAAAAAAGATAAATAAAAAGTTCTGTTTGTTCGTTGATATATAGAAATTATTCATAATACAATTTAGGAAGTATATACCTAACACAATTTAATAGCTCACAACTATTAATGAATTAACAGTTACACGATGTGTGTATATATATACATATGATTAATTTAAAATTAAACCACTACTGGAGAGGAAAACCAATTAAAACATGTAAGTATTCATGCATCTAATGGTCTATAATATACGAAGTTGTGGCCTTTTTCGGTTTCTTACATATAACTATACATCAAAAAGTTTACTTTCTCTTTTTTTCGAAAAAAGAGTATTCTAATTTAAATAAAATGAAATATTTGAAGTTGAAATCGGATTATTTATTTAGCCAAATTTGAACATCAAGGATCGGTAATTTTTACCATTTTGGTGGAAACTCATGTTCCAACGCCTATAACACAACAACATGTACTCTAAATGAAAAATGTTACAGATAAAAGTATTAGGACATTAAATTAAGCATAAAATAACCCCACCTAAATAGTTAATTCAGTAAATATTTTATCATATCCCTTTAGGCTTCACAAAAAGAAGGAATTAAGCGCTACGAACACTTTCACGTTTTCATTTGTATCTCTACTTAGTAATTAGTTAATTTAAAAATAAATGGGCTAGTTTTATGCTTAATTTACATTAACAGATGCCAGTGTCTGTAACCCAACTACTACTATGAGAACATTATTATTTCATTTTAAAATAATTTATTTTTTGAAGAGAAAAGATTTGGCTCCGCCGGGAGTCGAACCCGGGTCTCCTGCGTTACATGCGAGGATGCTAACCACTACACCACAGAGCTCGACTCAAGGCAGAGCAAATCCTTCCTCTTCACTGATACCTTTGATGGATTTGCTCTGCCTTGAGTCGAGCTCTGTGGTGTAGTGGTTAGCATCCTCGCATGTAACGCAGGAGACCCGGGTTCGACTCCCGGCGGAGCCAAATCTTTTCTCTTCAAAAAATAAATTATTTAACAATAATTTAAAATGGTGGTCAGCCACGAACTAAGATTAGATTAATTATTTCATTTTAAGGTAACCAGTTTATGTCACCATAAGTGAGGTTTAGATAATGTGCAATCTGAGACTAATTCATTATTATTTATAATATTTATATCCTTTATTAATCAGATTTATATATGTTAAAAAAAAAAAAAAAAAAAAAAAAAAAAAGGCTATATTAATTATTTCTGTCAATTAAAAACTTGCCGTTACATAGGCTCGATTATACATTCAAAATAATATCCTAAACCCGCTGTAATTATATCGTGTATGAGAACTGAACGATGTGGCAGGGGATGGATGCGCCCGAGTCATTGGCGCCTTTTCGCCGCTAAGGTCCGTTTTCTATAAAACTAGTTGATATATTTTGAAATTTGACCACTGATTTTTAAAGAAGAATAATTGCTCCAGATGTTTTATTTTAGGGCGTTTTTCGTTAACGATGGCCGTTTAATCACAAATTAACTTGGAATTTTAACTTTTACGCGAGTGACTTGAAAAAATTGACTTTATAGGTATTTTATGTTGTCAAGACTAATTATTTTAGAACGTTTGTTTATTTATTCTGAATCTAGAACTACCTAGCTTTAATAAAATACCAGTTATGGCGAAATTAAGCATAATGGTGAATGTCAGTAATAAAAAAACTAACTAAAGTTTTGGTGGGGGTCTCTGGCCCACGTACGACGGTAGGTTAGGGCAGCAGCCTCCCCTAGAAAATGTTCGAAACAAAAACTGCATTAATTTAAATCGTATTAATTTAGCATAGTCATTAAGTATTACATAAACAAATAACCAAAATGGTGTTATGGTATTGTGACAATGAAATCTAAGACAATGTAACATGCCATAAAATGTATGACAAAATAAAATAGACAAAAGTATTTTTATACTGTTAAAAAGAGAAGTTTGACAAATGGCTTGTATGGAAATGTAGCAACTAAAGATAAGATAACCCCAGAAGATGAGCCACAAGCTCGAAACGTCGGGGAAAAAAAAATAAATAAATATTAAACACGGAAGAGCTCCTTCATTAAAGAAAATCCTATGAAATATATAGTAAGGGGAAGTATTGCGATCGTGAAAAATTTCGAATTACGTTTTTCTACGGAAATACACGTTTTCCCTGAGCTGAGCTGAGGGATTCCCTGAGCCCAAATAACCAAGTCCCGCGAAATGGTCTGTGGGAGTGAAGAGACTAGCTCAAAAACTATTAACCTTACGAACCTGAAATTTGGTATATGTATAAGCACGCGATGTGACAGCAAAGATTTCATAAAAATTGGTCAAACGGAGTAGGGCTCATTATTTCATAACTTTTTTTCCCATTTTTACGGGGTTTTTTTTTCGATTTTGTCAAACATAGTATTAACGATTTTGATTAAACTGTTAATCTTTAATGAGAATCAAGTATTCTTTAATATCAGGTAAGCTTTTTCATTTTTAAAATGTTCTGAGGAGGCTTAAATGGGGAAGGGGCCTTTTCTGTTTTCCTATAAAATACCTTTGTTTTAGTTTATATGGAAATTATCTGTCTCTCGTTTAGCCTAAAAGTAAGAAATGGCTAAAGAAAATATGAAATAATAAAAAAAGTAAATAAACATATACTGGAGAAAAAAAGAAAATATTCCGTCAGCTCATAAAACACGTTGAGCCCATTCATGTTGTTTATATGTGTTTTGTTTCATGGTAAAACAACAACTATTTAACTATTTAACTGTTTAACAACAACTATTATTAGTAAAAACTTTTATTTAATAAAAAAAAAAAATAGTGTACTTTAAAGCGTAAATACAAACAAAAATGAGTGAATGAATGTGGAAAAATGAGTGACTTTGAGAAATGGCATTTAACAAAACACCTCAATTTTTAATCAAAGTAAGTTGGTAAGTGAAAGTTGTGTGTATATGTGGCGCACATCTCATCAGATGTTTTGAATTGAATGTTTTTTTTTGTGTTGCATAGAGCACACCAAATAGGACGTCCGCTTCATCCACGGCAAGCCATTTGAGGTGTTCTTCAGCAATAACTCTAAGCAGACTCTCAAAGTGATCAGCCTATCGACTTAATATCCCTTGTTTATCGGTGATTAGGGACCCATTCTCCGCTCTGCAGGCAGTAGCTCTGGGAATGAATGTTCTTCGGCCTTCGTTTATTTGTTGGAAGAACTTAGGAATTTTTTTTTCTTGATACGATTTTTCTGTATCTTCCAGCACCTTGTTTTCCCATTGTTGTTCCTCTCTTCTTCGAATATGGACCTCTTAACGCCGCTTTAGTAGTAAAGAAACTTGAGGAAGCAAAATGCTGATTTTAAGAACCCGAATTAAAATAATGAATTTTGTTATACCTGAATTAATAATTTTTGACATGGGTTATTTTAGCACCAAGATACAGATGTTTATGAAATGTGGTCCCCTTACTTAATTAATGATTGGGAGGATATCATCACCTGATATGATGCCCCCCATATAATTTGGGCTCAGACTAACACGCTCAGACTAACGCCCTTCCCTTAGATATTATATATTTCTTTATAGGGGTATTGCAAAATTATAAAAAAATCATTATCTACTAATATTTATATGATTTAATATAACAATTATTATTTATTTATTTTAGTTAAAAGCTGAGAAGGAGAAAATAGCAGAACTCAAAGACAGATTGGAGAAGGAAAAGAACGAAGCATATAGGCAGGTGAGTCATTTTATATTTGCTCTTTATTACATTTAATTTTCAGAATTTTTTTTTTTTTTCAACCCTGCTTCCCAGTTGGACTAGTCATCTACGGAAGTATTGACTATTACTCCCTAAAGGGAAGGCCTTTATAAGGAAAAAAAAAATTATTTTATTTTTGTATAAATTAATTGCACAAATAAAGGCTATTTTCATTTCATTTCACATTAAATTTTAAACAAATTATAGTTAAAGAATTGTTTTTTAGTTTATATTAACATTTTGTTCCTCTTATTTTAACCTTAAAAGAAATATAGAGAGAAATACCTCATTCAATAACAAAGCAATGCTGCCTACTTTTTAAATACTAAAAGGTATTTTCTGGAATCTGAACTTGTATCTAAATCTAAGGATGTGCAACAATAAGAAGGATACTCCTTTTTCCTAGTTGTGAGCGAATGCGCTAAGAGTTTAAAAACTTGTAAAGAAAAATTATGTCATTAACATTCTGTTCATCTGATAAAGGTTTCAAATTAATATGAACAAGAATTTCAACATCACTAGCATCTAGTTTCCTGCATGCTAGACACCTTTTATAATCATTACTACATACCTTTTTAGGGACAAAGTCTGCAATAGCCTTCTTTAAATAAAGATAAAAATAGTCATTGGGATCAATAAGGCTCAAATCGTCCAATAGATTCTACCGATCTATACATAGGTACCTGCAGCTTATGGTGTATTTCTTATGAAGGAGGGATCTCTGTTGTGGTGGAAGAAGGAAGCAGCTCCAGGAACGGTCACCTTTTTACCCCACACTTTTTAGGTGCTATCGCTATATTGTGAGAAACTATGGATTTAAAACCCTAAACTGTTTCTTCAATGCACCTCATGAAAGGGCCATTTTTTAATAGAAAAAACTATATCTGACTCAAAATAGCCTAAAATGGAGTTACCCCTTACAGCAGCACTCCCATCTATTGTCAATCACTATATAATGATAATGTAAAGATTAATTTTAGTTTCAGTCATTAGGGAAAGTTTTCTTGTGTTAATGCTTCACTTGTTTCATCCTTGAAGTTATCTAATTAATTTGTTGTATTTTCCCCCCTCATAGCTTTAATTCTTATTTTTTAATATTCCAGAGGATTAAAGGTTTAGTAATATGCTCTTTAAACTTTTGCTCTAGTTATATTTTCAAATAATGTTGTTTGTTACATTTTAAGAATAGTACAAAACAGCCCAAGTACTTTCAGAATCTTTTTCTGATGTCAAGTTTCAACAATCCAGTATAATCATTAACAGAATTTGGTTTTTGAATAACAAAACTTTTTTTTCTTTTGCGTTTTTGGATAGTTGATAAGGAACAGTAGCTTGTTACTGTTATAAAAATAAGACTAACCAGGAGCTTTACACAATATTAAATAAGCCTGATGTAGTTCTGGCAATGAGAATTGCAAGACTGAGGTGGCCTGGACACGTCGTCAGAATGGAGAGCAAGAGTCCTCCAAGTCAGCTGTTAATAAATAAGGGGACAATCTAAGGTGCGATGGGCTGATGGTGTCGTTGCTGATGTGAGAAATATTCTAATAATTCGGAGCTGTTGCGGAAGGATGGTGGCTGGAAGTGAACCATGATGGTTGGCGTAGGCTGCAGGAGGCCAAGATTTGGCACTGACTTGGAAAACCATGCTAACAATAATAATAATAATAACAAAGAAGAACCAAGAATAAAGTAGCTCCACTATTGGAATTTATCCTTGGGCAGCTCTATGGTTTTTCGCAATTTTTAGTATATTAATTTACTTGGACTGGTTTGATTTATGGAATCAGCCCCTCAAATATAAAATCTCTCAAGATACTTTTCTGTCAAACTATTCCTTCTCTTACAGCCACTTCCTCCTTTGAAGGATGACTCTCATTCCCTATGAATGAGATTGGTCAAATTCTTCTTACTCCTTCATTCAGTGGTCAAACCATTCAAGTCTTCTGGTAATGTTGTCCCCTGGTAACAAGTTGTGTTAAATATTCTTTTCTTTGCCTATATAATTCTAGTACTTCTATTTGATAATAACTGGAACATAGTAAGATGCTGTTGGTGGTTGGCCCAGGTTTCTTTTTACGGCCAAGGCAGTTTGACATTGATCCTTAATAGAAACGAGTAATAAATTCCTTTTTTGTTTTCACAAGAAATATTTTTACTTCTAGCATTGAATTAGTACAAGTTCGTATTTAATATAATTAATGTTGTTTTCAAATAAGTTTCATATGCATTTTAACATATTTTTTTACAGCTGAAAATACAAGCTGACGAGTCTGAGGCAACTAGGAGGCGATTGGAGAGTGCGAGGAACGATGTTGTACGACAAGTGACTGCAATCGTAGCCGAGAAGGACTCATTAGAAAGGGAGGTAAGATTGCCTAATTAACAACTACTAAAACACAAAATATTTAAACAGAAGACTAATTTTGTGGGTACCCCTAAGTAAGTGGGTCTGCCACCTCTACCCACTCCACTCACCGCTATATAGTGTGTAGGATAGATAAACAGTAGATAAGATAAAGACCTTTTTCTCTAGAATTAAGAAGAATGACCCTTGGAAGGTTTCCTGTCAATATTTAATTTGATTTATCATACATGTGATTCTGTTAATTAATGACCTTTGTTTGTAAATTTCTAATGTATGTAACTTGTTTTTACTGATGACCCTTAATTTTTTAGAACGCTCGCCTCAAAGACGCCCTAAGGGACGTAGAAAGAAAATCATTTGGCCGAAGATCAAGCCATAACATATCCGGCTTAGAGAAAGAGGTGATTTTTTAAATCTTATATATTTAATATAGTTTGAAAGTGTCATTTTAGATTAAGTTGGATATTCTTTTTTTTTTTTTTTTTTTTAATGTTAACATTTGTCAGAAAATTATTTCTCCATTTTTAGAAATTTAACTACATTAACATCAAATATTCTATTTACGTTTTCCTACTATGTATTAGGATATTCATTATTTGATTTCTTTTTACTTCTTGGACCTTGGCCTCCTCTGCAATCCATCGCCAATCTTATATTATATTTTTATAATTAGTTATCATATCGACACCTTTCCCCCTCATTTCATCCCGTTCACTTTCCTCTACACTATTTTGTATTATAAGTTCTATGTCACTAATAAGAGAAATTATTGGTAATTTTTTTGGGTTCATAAGGTATACATGTTTAGGGCTGAGTTGATCAATCAATTTTATGACTGCCCCCTCCTGCGAGGAATTATATTCAATTAAGTTATTTTTTGAAATAAAATTTAGCTTAATCATTACTTTTCCAATGATAGAGTAAAATGAAGAGTATATAAAATCGCTTTAGTTTTCAGAAGAATACTCAAGAGATCATAATTCACAAATTACGTTCCAATTTATTATAGGCCATATAAACATCTTCATCGATCCCCCATTCACAATATCTTGTCCAAAAATGACAAAATCTCGACTGTACCGACTTCATCTTGGAGTGGCCGGATTTATGTGGCCAGCGGAGCAAAATCGACACCTTCTCTCGGAACACTGATGTATTAAAAGACAAGTACTGATGACAATATTTCGCGAAGGAAAAATTTTGATCTGCACCGCCTCTTCATCCACTACAGACAACCTTATGACAGTTTAGAACAATGCAAGTTGTATCAGGCCATGATGAAGATATCCCAGAAAAACTTATACAATTAGTGCGCACTACCTTGGAAGGGACACAAGGGAAAGTTAAATCCAAAGTACTAAGTCCAGTCGCTTCCGTTTAGTTAGTTTTCCATTTAGTTAGTGCGCACTACCTTGGAAGGGACGCAAGAGAAAGTTAAATCCAAAGTACTAAGTCCAGTCGCTTCCGTATCAACAAAGGATTAAGGCAAGGAGACCCCTTGTCCCCAATCCTATTCAACATTGTTTAGGAAATGGTGATGAGGGCCATTAGGACAAATCCTGGAGGTATGATCTATAACTGTATGACACAATGCCTTGCTTTTGCAGATGACGTTGTCATTACTGGTCACACATGAGCAGCATTGCTAGGAGCTTTCGACGAATGTGAGCAGTCCTCAAAAATGGCAGGACTCATCATTAATGAAGCCAAAACTAAGTATATGAAGCCCTCCCATAGTGATTGTGGCGCGAGGAATGGTCTTAGTACAGGAGAATATTTTCTTTTTAGGACAGGAGTTTAAATATCTTGAGGCCAAAATCAATGAATAGAATGATATACAGGCAGAAATGAAGAGACACATGATGACTGGAAGTAGATGTTGTTGGGCGTTCGGAAAAGTACTTAGGTCAAAAGTGTTGCCCTGGCAGTTAAAGCAGACTGTATACACTAATATTATTAGACCAGTAGTGACATTGGAAGTAAAACATGAGTCATTACCAGGAATTCAGAACAAATGCTCATTGGTTGGGAGCGGAAAATCCTAAGAAAGATTTTTGGCCCCTTGAAGTGAGATCAGTGGAGGCAAAGAAACAATCAGAAGCTCTGTGATTTATACAAACCCTAGATATTGTCACCTGCATCAAGAAGTGTAGAATTAGATGGCTGGGATATGTACAGAGAATGGAACAGCTTTGAATCCCAAAGAAGCTTCTGGAGGGACACCCTGGAGGAGGACGAAGAAGAGGGCAACCCAGATTTCCTGGACAGATGACGTGGAGGAGGACCTGAGGACACTTGGAGTCCAAAGGTGGAGAAGAGCAGCTCTGGACAGGGAAGAATGGTGGAACATTGTGGAGCAGGCCACAGTTCTCCAAGGACTGTAGTGCCATCGAAAAAAGTTCCTAATTTTTCCCAAGTGTTGGAATATAAAGCCTAAAGCCTGACACATTGCGCAGTTTTTCATCACAAACAGATTCTTGAAATTTCTATGTTGCTTCATTCATTGCCATTTAGCTAATATTTTAATATAAATAGTTATTGAGCATGTATTGTCATTTTCTAGGTGAGTGATTTGAAATTGGTAGCCAAACAAAGCGCCACTCTAAGCAGCCAGCTAAAGAAAGGAATGAAGCACCTCGCAAGCTGCCGCAGGAGGAAGTGTTCTGTGTGTGCCTATACTAGAGCAACATTCGGAGAATATCCCTCAGCGTATGTGCCATTAAAATAACCTTTACTATTGTAATGCTATGTTGCATTGTATCAATAATCATCCTTATTTATTTTTTTATGAGTATATTTAATATAATTACCAAGAAGTGCATGGTCCAGAGAGTTTGTCAAAAAATGTAAAAAATAAATATATATTAAATTTGTTGACCAACTCTCTTGAATAATCATATGGTCTTAATTATTATACATATATTTTTGAAAGATTTTCATATTTTAAAATGAAACCTCTTTTATTTATTTTATAAGATTCTTCATCTACCCATCTGGACCGTTTATGTTAAAAACTTACAGTATATTAATTATGAAATTTAATAAAAAGCTATTAATTTAATTTTAGGTTAGCTCACATCCAACTTAAAACTCATTCAGTTAAAACAAATCACTAAAAGGACATCTAACTAGTCTCAAATGAGACCTAACATGGAGTTGCCAAGCCTGTTGGTATGTCTGATACTCTTTAAAGATCCCTATCCTAATTATACCTGGATAGGCGCAATTTAGGGCTCCCATTGTAGCAATGTCCTATTAGCCATAGTAGCATAAACTGACCTTAAACAAACAAAATAATCTCTAATTCCATATTACCAAGAATAGCATTACAATATGTATTGGATGCGTCTGTATGTCTTGTATAATAATGAGGAAAGATAAAAGCTGGTTTGGTGGTAAAAAAAGTTTTTACTATTTGAAATTCCTTTTTTGACCACCACCCCAGATCTTTTCTTTTCTTCTAAAAGAAATATTACTTTATTAATGAATGGAAATTCTGTAATTAATGAAAATTATTTTTACAGGAGAGGAGCCGGCAACTTGTTATCTTGCTTTCACAGTGGTAGCACCGACAGAGCAGAGGGAAGACTAGTTAGCACATTTGAGAAAAGATGTCCAAAGGACTCTCAGCATGCCCTAGACAGCTGGACTCCAGAGCTGTCTGCCCGACTTAATCCTCATAGCAACATCTCCTACATTGATGAAGACAGTTCCTCTGGTGACGAGGATGGCCATTACGCACCAACGGTGGTGTCTGACGGGTCAGGAGCCCACCACGCGTTTAGCTCTGACTCAGGCTTCAGTTCAGAACTGTGCGAGTCGAGCCCTGCCAAATCCTTCACCAGGGCGACTCGTTGGACCTCCTCCTTCAGGAAACTAATTAGACGTGTCTCAAAGAAACACCCATCTTCGTCTTCCAGTACATCTTAATCTGTGTTTCTGTCACCTTCGCCACTTTGGTACATTGTACATATATTTTTCCCTTTTATTTTCTGTATATATTCTGGTTTTGGATTTGTAAATGCTAAATACAATTATATATATTTGTTTTTAAATGGTAGTTTATTAACTCTAAAATTTCAACTGCATCCTTTCTCAAAGCATTTTTAAAATAATTTAGTTTCTATAATTATATAGATTATAATGCAATATTTCTATAATAAATATCAGCAATTAATTCTTTCTCTTTTTCATCTTCTGCTATCTTGAGAAGTGATTATAGTCATAGAGCTTCCTTCAGTTGACTTTAATTTCTTTTAAAAAGATGTAAATCATACTGATACACACGCATATACAAATACTAAACATTAGGTGCTCAAATATATACTATAATGATCTTTTGTTTGTTTTAATTAAATTTGAGATTTTGTTTTTGATTTCCAACATTTCATATTATAAATAAAAATTATGATTAAGGGTGAAGGAGGGGGGAATAGGACATCTATTATACCTTGTCCATGGGATCAGGAATAGAGGTGTGGAATGGGTAACGTCCATAATGAGGTTGCCCCAAATTATTTAAAGTAAAGGAGTTAAAATTTATAAGCTAATCATAGCATCTTAAAACTCATTGCTTTTATTTTATTGACATTTGGTCACATTTTGGGCTTATCTTGCAGATCTTATATTTTATTTTTTATCATAACATGTTAAACTTTTTTTTTACTTCCACTTACCTATATATCAAATATATAGTAAGGGAAAGCATTGTGATCATGAAAAATTTTGACTTCTGGTTTTCAACAGAAATACATATTTCGGGGTCAAAAGGATTGTTCAATATAAGGTAAGTTTTATTCTTATGTATAGTAAGTCATTAAATTGTTCTGAGGGTGCTTAATTGGGGAAGGAGACTATTTTGTTTTCAAAAGTACCTTTGTTTTTGTTCATATTGAGAAATTAACTGTCTCGTTATGCCTAAAAATAAGAAATGGCTATATGAAATATGAAAAAAAATCGAATAAACAAATATAGGAGAAAAAAGAAAAATATTCTGACAACTCATAAAACACTTTGAACACCCACATTCGCAGTACGCCTTTAACAACACCATTGTTTAATTATGCTTACATTGCCGAATTATCACAAGTCAAAACTGCTATAACAATAAATAATTTTAGTGTACTTCAGAGAGCAAATACAAACAAAAATAAGTTAATAAGAGTGGGACAATGTGTCGATTTGAGGAATGGCGTTTACATATTTATCAAAACACGTCAATTTCTGATCGAAGTAAGTTGGTAAGTGACAGTTGTGTGTTGCACATTGCATAATCATTTGGTTCCATTATTTTCTATTGGTGCATGGGGAATCCACAAAAGTTATCCACTCATTCTGACTTGCAGTGATCCTTATTATTTATTGCCATGATTGGCAGACCAGACTTAATACCTTCTCTGCACTCCAGTGCTTATCCTTGTAAATCAACGAACTTCTGTGCTTTACAAAGTTCTCAGTCCGCAAAGTTGAGTTCTTTCTTTTTAAATAAAATACATGAGAAATGTGTGTAATATGCACAATATATCAAAATAATTAAATGGAAGAAGTTTTAAAAGAGTTGGGTTATTTTTTTGTTTTGTTTTTTCTGAAGTTATTAAACCACAATAAATTATAATACTTCTTGTATAAGAATTATTCCTGTACAGAATTAAAAACTAAAAATCTGGTGCTATGCCCGTAACACATAACTTTCACTTACCAACCTACTTAGGTTAGAAATCAACATGTTTTAATAAATATGTAAACGCCATTCAACAACTTAATTTATTTTTCCACATTTATTTACTTATTTTTGTTTGTTTCCATAAGTTATAGAGTATTATAGTTTGTGTTGAAAAACTTGAATTCTCAGTACTTTTCGATTGATTATTGTTTATATATTTTATGAAGGGGCCTAAAAATCCTAACTTCATCAACAGTTGATTTTTTTTTAGTGCTTGCATGTTTTCTAATGCGAGTTGCTAATAGTAAATTAAAACTTAATTTTAAAATTTTGTCTCGTGGAAACCAAGAACGATTACTGTTCCTCTAAAACCACTTTATATTGCATTCAGAAATCTATTACGGAACTAAAGTTTGTAAACTAAAAAATAATTAATTAAAGAATATCTTGTACTGTATATTTTTTTCACACTGTAAACTATATTTACTCTCTATAGTATACAAAACAGTTTTATTTTTAAAAAGTTTTTATTATTTATAATACTGGGATGCAAGCATAATACTCCATCACATCCGATTTTAATTCTCTATTTAGTTGTTTTAAACTTCATTTAGTTACCATGGAAAAAATTAATTTCCATTAAATATGTAGGTTCCAAAACACGTTGAAAACTCTTTCCCATGAACAGAACGCCTTTACTTATAATCAATGGTCTGTCATTAAAGGCGTACTGCGCATGCGTGGGTTCAACATGGTTTGAGTTGTTTTTCTCAAGTCTATGTTTTTGATTTTTTTTTATGTTTCATATTTATCCATTTCTTGTTTTCAGGCATAATGAGAGCAGTTAATTTCTCCATATATGCAAAATGAAAGGTACTTTATAGGAAGACATAAATTTTTTCCTTCATCATTTAAGCCCACTCAGAACATTTTTATGATGATAAAATCTAACCTGATATTAAAGAATATTTGATGCTCATTAAACATGAGGAGTTTAATCAAACTCTTTAAAGTTTTCGATTCAACCGAAAATGAAAAAAACGTAAAAATGGCAAAAAATTTCTGAAATTAAGTGGCACTCCGTTTGATCAAATTTGATGCAATTTTTGCTGTCACATATACATACACACGGGCATATACATACATCAAATACCCAATTTCAGGTTTTTATGGTTGAGCTAGTCTGTTCATACACACAGACCATTTTTCGGGACTTGGTTATTAGGACTGAGGTAACCCAAAACGTGTATTTCTGTTGAAAACCAGAAGTTGAAATTTTTCACGATCGCAACACTTTCCCTTACTATATATTTTATATATAGGTAAGTGAAAGTAAAAATGAAAACATGATTGAAATACCAATTAGTAATTTGAAGGGGGTACATTAATTATATATATACTATTGTTTATAAGTCATCTTACTCCTGCATTAAATAACCCTTTACAAATAAACAAGTAAACAAATAAAAGTTTTTTATAAATAATAAAATACCTATTGAAGATAATAATTTTAAATTTTACAGCTCCTAAAGAAGAAACTTCATTCCTTTGATAAAAGATTCAACTAAGCTGGCCATCTTTGAAGCAAAAATGGTTGATTGTATAAATTTAGGCCGTTAGGAATAAAAATTGAATTTCAATCATGAAGGCAGATTTATAAGATTTGGCTTATCAAACCGAAGAAATTTTAAAAGAAGTCTTATCATCTTGTTATTTTTTCTCATATGTTCTCTCTACTGACTATTGGATCAACATTAGCATGTCTTTATATGTTCATAAGGATTTGTCTTTTTAACAACAAATTATGAAATCCATCCTAGTAAAGTTCATAAAAGTATTTATTGATGTATTTTAAGTTGTTCTTCGGAAGATCAAGAATATTCAAATAATGAAGTGGTGAATTATCAAATCCTCCTTATTTTTTATAGGTTTATTAAGAAACAAATCAAATCCTAACCATTTCTCAAGCTATGTTTCGGAATTACTTTTTTTTTTTTTTATTCCTTAAAACTGTGGAAAATATAAGTTTTATTATAATTAAAAATGTCCTATTATATTTAAATAAAAGTAAAATAAAAAATTGACTACAAAACAGAAAGGAATAGAGATAGAGGAGTGACAATAGATAATGTAAAAGTAATCCCTGGTTATGGAAGCAATTTCGTACGTAGGTTGAGAAATGTTCAGGATTTGATTTGTTTTTTAATAAACGTATAAAAAATAAGGATGATTTGATTTTTCAGCACTTGATTATTTTAGTATGTATTGATGTTTCTTACTTCACAAGCAGGCTTCAGGAATAAAATTCCTTTATTCTTCCATTGAAAGAAGAGTGAAGGGATTTACAATAACAATAAATCATTCATTCTTAAATCATGTAAAATGGATGTATATTTAGATTACAATTGAAACACTTCTTCATCTTCCTCTAACTCTTGCATGCCGTTAATCGTGGGGTTGGAGTTCCTGTCCATCAGCTCATTGGTCTCTGTCCCTGGCTAGTCTTCGCATCTCAGGTATGGTGCTTCCTCTTGCAATCCCTGGTTTCCCAATGTAGTCTACATATGTGCTCATGGGTCTGCTACGAGGTCGTCTTCCTTCCGGTTTGGCTTCGAAGGACCACCTGGCCTTCCTGATACAGTCTCTCTTGGTCTCCCCTGCTATTCTTCGGAGGAATCTCATCTCAAAGGACGTTATCTTGCTTAAATGTTTTTCAAGGGTATTCCAGCTTTCAGATCCATAAATGAGTACTGGAAGGAACACCGAATTGAATATCCTCAATTTGGCTTCTCTTACTAATATCAACTATGATGGTTTTAAATATTTGATAATATAGTCCATTGGCCTTCATCACGTGATTTAGTACCTCCTGGTCTATTTTACCATCTTTACTTATAGTGGTCCCAAAGTAATTGTATGTGTTCGCCAGTTCTTGAGGTTTGCCATTACACCAATTCCTTATATCCTCATTTTCTCTTCAACGCGCATGATTTTGCTCTTAACTGGATTTATCTGTAACCCTCTCAGCTTTAGTGGTTCATTCCATTCCTCTACAGTTTGCACACCTTCCATATCATCCATGATTAGGATAAAAAGCAGAGGGGTAAGACTATATCCCTGCTTTACAGTTGAAACACACACTATATCAAAACTCTTAATTTTGAAATAATACTGACTAAATAATTTTGCATTAATTTTTTAATTGATTATTTTTCAAATTCAAAGTTATAGCATTTAAATTTTTTTATCCTTGGTATGGTTTTTTCTTGGTTCTCTAATGTTTATTTTATTCTAGTGCTAATAAAAAATATATGTTAATTTTAATAATATATTTAAAGTGGTTATAAATACATTAAAATACAATTGCTGTCATTCAAAGTTTTAACAATAAAAAGATCTCATTCTTGTTATCAAAAAAAGATGAAAATTCTGAAGTTGAATAGTTTGCCTTTGAATGTTTCTCTTGTAACCCGACCATATGATAGCTTACTACAAGTGAAATCCTCTGAATTACCTGGTGGTAAAATAATTTCGTGTAAACCCGCCTTTTGACAATATATTGAACTATTCCTTGAAGTACTTCATGTTATTTCAATGTAATAAAATAACTGAGAATTTTTCCTAATTATTTAGCATTTAGTCAATTATATTGTGAATTAATGTTATTCTAAATGATATTTCCAAAAGGAAACATGCTAATTTAACCGATTATTGGTTGTTCCTTAGTGTCATATAAAATTGGTAGAAATCAAGCGATGTTTTAGAGATATTGTAAAAAGTATAATTTGATCATTTGTTAATTGGCATTGCAAAACTGTATTCATGCAGGACAAATAAGTTGACTTGACATTTTTTTTTTTTTTTTTATATCCCATACATTCCAGTATTGCTTAAAATATCAACATGTATTACAAATAATAATGTCTGTATAATTTTTAATTAATGTCTTAAATATGATAAAACTATTGTCATATATCTAATGGTTCTTGGCCCACCCTCTTCTTTTCCTATCATGAGGTATAAATAGTTATTTGCTTTGTCCATTGATTTTCAGGCATTCTCATATATGACTCACTAACTCAGCTTTCTCGTCACGATATTTTCCTGTACTTTTTCCCTTATCACGTTATTAAGGATACCTCTACAAAACCTCCAGTAATCTATCAACCTCATAAAGATATTGGCTGAATCATTTGTGATGTCCCTGCCCAGGTTACAGAACCATGCAAGGCAAAATTCTCAAGAAGCGAGTTATAAAACCTCTTAGATTTTATCGAGCGAGTTGCTCCTCTTTATTTCAAAGGAATAAATGAATATTAATGATATAGGTTACAAATCTTCGTCACCATGCTAAAGTAGCGAATATGCATAGGTTTATAGTTGCACATTCGTTACTTTAGCATGGTGACGACGAAATCATCTTGTAATATTTGTATATAATTTTAAACATTTTGTAAATATTTAGTAATATTAGAGGTTAAAGGGAAAAATGTTATTTTCAACTTAGTGTTGCATGAGTTCGCCCAAGGACTGCCAAAAAAATGTAATCGAAGTACAAACTCTTTATTGTGATTTGATGATTACATGCCAACATAAGAGAAGGACCTTTTTTAAGCAATAATTTTATCTCAATTTTGCAAAGCTGTTTTCAAACTAATAATATTTATAATCATTCAGCTTACAGGGTGTCTAAATATTGGAAAAAGTTAGAGAATTAAAAAAAAAATTAAATAGAAATTATTCTTGATAAAGTAAAATATAGTAAGTACAGAGGTTGGTAATAGTAACTTCCTTTGGTCCTCACTCTTTTGGGTCTTCCTTAATATTCTTGAGTCTCTGGATATTATCATAATCTATTCATTCCATATACTTAGCCTCCCCCCCCCAAAAAAAAGACAAAATTATATCTTAAACAGTGTGTAAGTATCAATGTGTAGCTCAAAATATTATTCTAAAGTGAAGCAAATGTTTTAACTTTTTGATTATACAAATAATGAATTTTATAATTAGAGAAAAATAAGAAGATATAGTTACATGCTGGTTAGTTTATCTGTACTCCAAGCTCTAACCAATGAAATTGACTTAATGAAGAGTTTATTGAAACTTTGATGTAATCATCTTAGTAACTTTCAATGAATAGAGAATGAAAGTTATTCCTTCACTTCCTTATTTTTGGAAACTTTTAATAAAATCATTGGGCCCGACAGTGTGACATTTTATTTAAATAATATAAACAATATATTTTCATTAAGAATTCTAAATATTTTCATTCAGGTATTAAATGTTTTAAATAAAATAGTTTGTTAAAATTTAAAGAGTTGTTAGGTGGGTCATTGGTCATTGGTTATATTAAGCCGATAATAACCATTTTATAACGGACTAACCTTAGAAATAAGGTTTGATTCAAAACCCTTTTTTTTTTTCTTTTTTTTTTCTAAATGTTAAAAACAGATCCAGATACATATTATTTCATAAGATACAAACTTCAGGACCGCTCCAAACCCACTTGTTTCCAACCTTGCTTCCTGATAATCCTTGAGGTCTAAAAAGAAAACAATTTAGTGAAATTGTAACTGCTACTATTTGGCTCTACCAATCTGTTTTTACATTCTATTCTTATTTTCTAATTGTATGAAAACTACTAGTTTTATTAGTAATGTAGTACGCAGTAATTGTTATAAATTTAAGTTAACACAGTTGTAAATTTCAATGAGCGAAATGTTTAAATACAAAAGAAAGATCTGAAGTTCAAAACCTAGACTCTCCTATATACAAAGAGACTTTTGATATTTTTATAATTCAGGCATTATCAGAACTGAAATAACAGGAGATATTTGTACATTTTAGGGGCTCTAGTTCTCCAGTCGTAGCATAAATTCAGAAGAGAATTTCGAAGATAGGTCTGTTATCATTTGGGGAGACATCACATCAAAAGCTAGTACTAACCTCCACATGTTCAATGGACCATTCCTTAATGCAATTTTTTACATTAATTGCAGAAATTCTATTGGAATATGTGGTGGTTTTAAGCCATTCATTCGCGATAATTTTCTCAGGGCCTGGAAAGAGTATGGATTATACTGGATGAGATAAGCATTCATACTCTGATGAAACTAGCTTGAGGCCCAGATCCTAACCCGAAAGAACAACAATTGTGGAACCAATAAGGGAGGTGTGTCCAACAGCAGCCAGACCCTCAGGGCTGGGTTTTCGCCAGCCAGAAATAGCCTCTTATTATTTTTCTAACCAGGAAAAATAAGTCCCAGTTTGCGGTCGAAATTCCCTCCTTTGTTTGTTTCTCAATTTCACTGATCCCCATAGTCGTATAATTTTAATTTTTTTTTCTAGTTTTATTGAGTCAAAAAGTTTTATCTATGATTTAGCATCAAATTATTGAAACCATTATCCTTGAGATTTCTTATTTATATCTTCTTATTTATTTACATCCTAACAAATAAACTTTCATCACCTTCAGCATATGTGATGTTTCGTTTTTAAGAGTTCATAACATATTGCAAGATTACTTTAAATGAAAGTGGAGCCCATTAGTATACAAGTACCATTTAATGCATGCCAAATAAAAATAAAGTAAAATAATAATAAATCTACATTTATAATTTTTTTTTCTTTCCTTTATACTGCTCTTCATTAGAATGATCAGGGTTTTTTTTCTTGTGTTTTTTCAGTGATTCATGAATAGACGAAACATTGTTTCATCACATTGTTGCTTAATGACAAATATTTTTATATTAGATATCTAAGGTAGATTGTACGTCCTGTAATTAAAATCATAAATTGAATTTATTAAAATCATGAATTGTCAGTTGACAGTTGAGACAGAAAAAACCAAAATGAATGTATAATTATAATAAATGGATGAAAAGAAAATTGAGCAAAAACATATGACAAGTTTACTATGGTTAATTAATGAAAATAAAGAAAATATTGGACGATGAGTTGCTAAACATATAGATCATACTGAAATTTACTGCTGTCATTTAGTCTTTTAGGATAGATTAACTGCATACTTTAGTCAATTTAGAATTAATATCATGAAATAAGTAATGCTCTATAAATTTAGTAATTCATAAAATATTTCATAGGCTAGCTCAAATAAAATGTAAAATGTAAAATGAATAGGATATACTGAAGTAATTACTATTTAGTAATTTAGTTAGGGAGACCACTGATAAACAATAAAAATAGTATTATATATATATATATAAATTTATAAAGTATTATATATATATATATATATATATATATATATATATATATGTTTTGCCACTATTTATTCTTTTGGAAGCTCGTCCTCATTACCTGCTAACCAACTTTTCTATACCAATAACTTTTCAATGTTAACACTTCATCAATGTCCAATATATATATATATATATATATATATATATATATATATATATATATATATATATATATATATATATGGTTAGCAGGTAATGAGAACGAGCTTACAAAAGAATAAATAGTGGCAAAATATACATTTATTTATTATTTATAATATTTATGCAGTTGTGAATTGGGGACAGATGTGGGAAACCCTCAACTGCAAGGATAGTGAACGATATAAACATCTTAATTTCCTTCTTCTTTAGAAATTATAAAAAAACTAATTAGTTTCATTATTTGCTATAGGGAACTAATTAATCCAGCAATTGAAGGTTTTTATTGATTTATTTCTCTTTTAATTAAATGTTAATATTTACATAATTTTAAAGTTAGTTTTAATTTTTTTTTTTTCATTTCATGCATTTCCTGATTTTACATTTTACATTATGAGTGGAAATTATATTCATAGAAAATAATATTATATGATAAAAAAAATTTCTGAAGATAAAACCCCATGAGAATGAAGATGAACACAGAACCTGAGTGACTAAAAATATGTAATGTTTGGGGAAAAATATTAATAACGAAGAAAGCCTGAATGAATTTCTCTGGGTAATACCATTTTTAAAAAAACTCATGCTTCCTTTGGAAATAATACTACTTATTTATGTTATATTATTTAACAGAAAACTATACATTGTTATAGCTGATTTATTGATATTATCCTCATAACTTACTCTTCGTTAACTAATTATTCTTAATCAAAATAACTGTTTTTAAATAAACTAATTTATACTTGTTGCAGTATTATTATGGATTGTTTTTGTTATGTTAAAAATAAAAAGAATTTGTTTGTGTAAAATTAATATACAACTTAATTTTAAATAAGGTTGTGATTATGAAGAGAGTACTTAAATGTGTTCCATGTGAATAGTAAATCTTTAATTGAAGTGTAAATAAATGTTTCTATTTATGGGAATTGTATGAAATATTATTTTTTTAAGTTGTAAGATCTGAACATAGAAGAATTAAAGGAAGATTAGAAATTAGTTTCCATTAAACTACTGTTAGTAGCTTGTGTAAATGGAGATGTCAAATGAATTTATACTACACAAAAAAATTATATAATTCATAATGTATTTATTTTTTAAAATTAGATTTACCTCTGGGTTGGCTCAATTTTGTTGAGTAACCCAGAAGTGTGTGCTTAAATTATGCAAATGAATATAAATTACAATTATAATTTGATTTTTTGTTTCATTTTCTTTTTTCTGGGCTTTGCAGATAGCTGTGTTTTAATGTTTTACTTCATGTTAGTTTTATAGTTGGGAACTTTCCTCTTAAGGGCTTCGGATTAACAATTGGGATTGTTAAAAAAATAAAATATATTGTATAGTTGTTTTTCATCTCCAATGCTTTTGTTTTTATGTCAAAATGCTACATTGCAGTTTATTTGAACACACAAACACATATACATTCAATTTAAGTAGTTATATAAGTAGAAAATATACTATATACTTATTGTTATATCATAACTGTTCTGTTTCTTAAACAAAGTGCTGAATATAAACTTTTTAATAAATATTTGTGGC
This sequence comes from Aelia acuminata, assembly GCA_911387785.2. Lineage (NCBI taxonomy): Eukaryota > Metazoa > Arthropoda > Insecta > Hemiptera > Pentatomidae > Aelia > Aelia acuminata. The sequence goes on along the minus strand of OU426979.1, from coordinate 144,268,267 downwards.
TTAAATTTATATTATTTATTTATTTTTAGTGATCAGAAAATTTTCCATTTCATATTAATTAATAGTTTGCCTTGTATACCTCTTTTATCAAGACTACCTGGGACTAAATGGTGATTCGGTTATTCCAGAAATATGGTTGATAAAACAGAACAAAATTCATCAAATAAATGAATTTGAATTTAATTTAAGTTCATAGGAAGGAAGAGTCTCACCCTATCATCGATGGCTGTTCCTGCCCGTCTATCTAAACCTGCCTGTTAATTTAAATTTTTATAGTTAATTTATATTTATATTTCTTATAATCATATTGTAACATGAAACAAAAAAAAAAAAAAAAAAAACAAGAAACATATGATTGAAAAGAGTCCTAGTCTTTTTGTTGAATCAGTACAAACTGTTCTGGTACCTGTTCGCGAATTTTTTACACTTTTAGGGAACCTTCTAGAATGTTCTAATTCAGACTAAATATAAGGCGCGATGGTCTGTATGGTGATATAATTAATAAATTTTACCAATATGTCTGGGGACTTAAATGGGTTGAATGAAAGGTTGACCCGCCTGTCTGTTAAAATAAATGTCAAATGACCCATTTGACAGGTGATGTAAATATGATGGGCTGAAATCTGGTGAAATGAATGACAAACTAGCCACTATGTCGGGTGAGATGAATGACAAACTAGCCACTATGTCGGGTTAGATGAATGACAAGTTGACTAACGTTTCTGTTGAACATGAATGCACATTGGCTTAACAGGGAGCAAGGGCTATCTCTATTGAGGAGTTTGAAATATCGGAAAAAACGATGGAAGAAAAAGTCCAGGCGGTAGGTGAGAAAACGGCTCGCCCAAAATGTATTGAGAGAAGGACATGAGCCTGCAGTTATAGAGAATGAGCCAGAACAAAGCTGCCATCTTTTGATGGGTCGTCCTGGTCAAATGATCTCAAGAAATTCAACGCTGTGGCTAGCGTTAATGGGTGTTCTCCTAGAGATAAGGCATTTGCCCTTACCATGACCCTCAAAGGCTATGCTCTGGAATTCCTCTAAACTCTCAACATCGACTATCATATGATTTAGACATATCAGTAAGCTGGTTTGAGATGTGATTTGGCCCCGTTAAACCAGTGTACCAATCACAGCTGAAGAGCAGGAAGCAGAAGGCAGCCTAGACTATCCTGGTTTATCTTACTGCCCCGGAAAGTTTGTTGGTGTGTTAAGTGGTCCAAGCTTTTGTCGATGGACTGCAGGAATTGGAGCTTCTGAGAGCAGTTAGTCACGCTAATCTTTAATTGCCCTATCCACAACATTGAAGTTTGAGGCGGCTACGAGGCTTCTGGTGGCTACCCTCATGTCCTGACCATGAATAATACTGACAATAGGCAATGGTGAACCACTACATGGATGAGGTTGTTCTAAAAGGTGTGAAGGCTCTTGATTCTCGGAGGTGACCAGTACTGTATTGGGGCTGCGGAGAGCTCGGACACATTAGGAGTGCATACAAGAAGCGGCGTTCAAGAAATGAATAATGGATAACTAAATACCAGTTATTCATTATTCATTTCAAATGAATACCATAAACAATCAATAATCATTAAAAATACTCCGTACTGATTATGAATAATGGTTATTCATTTTTCATTTGTTTTATGATTACCAATTATTCATATTCATTAATCATTATTCAGATTACGATTTGCCCAACTCTGGTTGGTAGAAACTGGAGCTATCCTCTGCCAGAAAATGACTGGCGAGAAAAACTGTACCACTCCAGGTCGCCACTGAGGACCGCTACAGGAGATGCAGCCCATGTATTCTGGGAAGCCAAGGTAAAGATACAGTTGTGTTCAACCTATGTCTCCCTCTCAGCTTTAGTGGCTGACATTGAAGAAGACGTGATTCTCGGAATGGACATAATGAACTCATGAGGTTTCCAATTAGACCTACAACGGCAAGTTGTCGACGTCAGTGGAGAGGGGCTGTTAATACATAGTCGAGAATTGGCTAGTTTAGAAGTCACCTTACAGGAGAACTTGGAACTTTCAGCGAGGTGTAAGACAATCGTAACTTTTTTTTGGTTCCTCCCCTCCCTCTCCAGTTAGACTATACTTGGTTTTTGTAATAAATAAAGTCTATAGGTAGGGGTCACCTGTGGAATAGTGGTTAGCATGGCAACCTACAATACTAAAAGCCTATTCACACTATCGGTTTCGCTCCCGGTTCGATTTCGATCTACCCTATTCACACTATCGGCCCGCTCCCGGTCCGATCTCCTTAAGTCTTACCATATTAACATTAGTGATGGTTCGGAAATACTGGACCTGGTATTTTGTAACAGGTATGTGCAAACTCAACTTTGTACCTGTTATCGATTTTCAAAAATAACAGGTACGACTTATATGCCAAACGATATAGACTAATTTACTGGCCGCCACGTGGGGTCAAGACTAGTTTATGAGTATATTGTACCTGATAACAAATATCTGTAATCTCACATCTTTTATTTCACACCAGACCCGTTATATCCTACTTAGACGTGCGCGCCGCCGCGCCGCGCCGCCGCCGCCGGATGATTTTAACTGCGCCGAGCCGCCGCCGATGAAGGTGGCGCGCCGCATGTACAACACTCTCAGAGCAGGGTGTTTTTGTGCTTGGCGTTGATATTAATGGCAACAGAGTTTTTCTTTAAGGCCTATTTGCAGACCTTCATAAAGCTACGAGAAAAATTGATCAGCGGATATGAAACGTTGTTAGGACATATCAAGTCATTCCTCAACCGCCGCATCGTACCAGCAAGAATTGGTTGCAACAAGTTGTTTCTATTGTTCTGCGGTATAATTACCCTAATCGACTTATTACCAGTCCTTGTTATTGTTTAAAGGACTGATAAAGAATTCCCAAGAAGATAAAAGAAATAATCTTCATTCATTTTCCCCCTCAAAATATAGTAAAACTTTGATTTTATTTATTATTAATTTTTTAACGAATGTTACCACTTATTATGCTTTCTACTTAAACAATCTTTCTATTTCATCAGTGCTGTTGTATTCCATCTCAGTGATCCAGTATGTTTCAGATGAATCCTGTAATACTCCACCATTTAACCACTTCCATTCTTTCCCCCACTTCCCTTTCCCCGCACATTGAATACCTGTTTGCTGAAATATCCACCTCCCCACATCCGTACTCTTTGGTTTCATCTACCTGCCTCCGAAAGTTACCTTTGATGAAACATTCGAAGCCATCCATTACAACACGATCCCTTCATATTCCAACATTGTTCTCTCCGGAGACCTCAACAACAATCTCCAGATACCTTCTCCTAACCAAGCCTATCTTTCAGATATCCTCTATTCCCTTAATTCATTTATAGTCCCTTACGACCCGACTCTTAACACCCAGCATTCCATCACTTGGCTAGTCTTTTATGATCTCGATTCCCTAAAAAACTCCTCGCCTTATCACAGCATCCGGTTCCTTTACAGTCTTCCCACGACCTCATACAATTATATAACCTTCCCATCCTGCTGTATTCCCCCACAACTAAATCCTTTCGAAACCTTGATTCCCTATCACCTGCAATCCTAGCGCCTGATCTTGAGATGATCCAATGGGACCCCATATACACCTCAATCGCGGGAATCGAACCCGCGAACTTTAGTATTGTAGGTTGCCATGCTAACCACAACACCACAGGTGACCCCCAAAAACCCTTCGCTATATCCCTCGGATAGGACGTGAATTTGGGGTCCCAAGCATGTGCGGTGTAAGGTACTCGTTAAAGATCTGAAGTTGGTCCCATTTACTCTTGAACTTCGTACCTTCCAGGGATTCATTTGAATTTTTTTATATATAAATATATTGTTCGGGGATTTTAGAAATAATAATCGAGTTTTAGACTAAACAATCATGTTTTTCGACGATTATCTACATACCATATTTACGTCCAGATTTACCTCTCCTTTGACCCCGCTGATTCCTCCGACGATATCCTAAAATTATAGGAAGATATCGACAGAATATGTGCTTGGGCAAACCTCAACGAATTTACTCTGAACGCGAAGCAGACGAAAGCCACCTTGATTGGATCTCCCTTTCTCCTCAAATCAACTCCTGTCGCTCCAAGTCTAGTCCTAAACAACTCATCTATCTCATTCCACAATTCTGTCAAAAACCTTGGCGTTACCTTCGATCAATCCCTCTCTTGGAAACCACATATCTCACAAATTTCCCGTCGCACTATCTCTACCCAGAAACAGTTCAACCGTCCTCTCTCATCTCTCACCACTTTGACTACGGCTGTATGGTGTACAGCGGACTGTCTGAGGCACTCGAAGCCAAACTTAAACGCCTAATGAAATATTCAATACGTTTTGTCTTTAGGATCCCAAGAGATACGCATATAACCCAGTACTATGCCGAGATGAAGTGGCTCTGCCAGTCCTACCGCTGTCGGTATCTACTGGCTTTCTTCTTATACTAGACCATCAGAACTCAACGACCCTCCTATATCTTACAGAGCCTACAATTTAAATCCTCCATCCAATCCCGCAAAACCAGATGCCGTACGTCCGATATATATCCTCCACCCCATCGAACTTATACATGAACAAATCCTTCATAATGCAAGCAACATCCCTCTGGAACTCTATTCTCTCCGTTATCCGACACGCTCCATTAACTTCCACTTTCAAATCGCTCCTCTTCGAGATCCTATTCAACTTTCAATTCAACTGATCACTGAAGGAACACGATGGATCTTTAGAAGTACGAGGGGGGTAAAGAAAGTTCTAAGCCTGATATACATATATATTTTCAACTTACATATTTTTATTTTTCAATTAGTCCCCCACAACAGCAACGCACTGATTCCACCGCTTCCCTAACATCTGTAACCCGGCCAAATTTTTTTTTTTTTCGAAACCTTCCAAAACGGCTTTGAGAGCTGAGATCACCTCATCGTCTGACGAAAACACTCTCCCACACAAATGTTTTTTCATATTAGGGAAGAGGTAGAAGTCTGAGGGGACTAGGTCTGGCGAGTAGGGTGGGTGCGGGAGCAGCTTGGCCGTCTCCGTGGTAACTCTTGATTTGTGGAGGGGAGTGTTGTCCTGCAGTAGCAGCACACCTTTGGTGATCTTTCCTCGGCGTTTCTCTTTGATAGCCTCTCGCAGTTTCACGAGGTCTGCATAGTATTGCCCTGTTATTGTCATGCCATGCTGCAGAAAATCGACCAGCAAAACTCCTTCCGAGACTAACGTCACCCAGATCGGTCATCATCTTCTAGGTTTCCTCGGCCAGCTTTGAATAGTGCGGCCCACCTTTTGACAGTGGCATACGTTGGGGCAGAGTCCCACAAAGTTGCAAATATGTCTTCAAATATTTCCTTCGGCCCCATCCCATTTTTACAAAATATTTTATCACTGCACGGTGCTCAAAATTAGACATTTTTAAATCGACCAATAACTCACAACAGTCGGAAAGAAACTGACCTGAATTGAAAGGTGGAATTAGAGAGATAAGAACTTGTTATAAGTAAACAATGACCTTTAACCCCATTCAGCTTATCTGTTTTCATTTCAAAAACTAGTCATCTACGTCACAAGACTGTAAAGTATGTTTTTTACAAGTGAAACTCCTTTAATGTACGGCCTTAACATTAACAATCCAATTCAACAAATAAAATAATAAACGAGTACTCCCAGGTGCGTCCGCAGGATTTCCTCTGGGGGGGGGGGGCAGGCTGATAAAATTTTCGAAAGGGTCGAGGTATTCTGACCTTGTAAGGCTCAATTAATTGTCAAAATAAAACTTACTGATATTTAAATGTTATAATAAGTGTTTAAAATTTGTAGAGGGGGCAGCTGCCTTCTCCTGCGTACGCCCATGATACAAAAATCTCGCGAGCATCGGCGCGCCGGTATGCGCCGCCGCCGCCGGTTAAAAATCATCGGCGGCCCGCCGCCGAAGATTTTTCTGTGGCGCGCATGTCTAATCCTACTTCTTCACTAGTACTGCGTATCGCCGCAAGGCAGCGCTGGACCACTATGAGTATTTTATACCTGTTATTTCGTACTTCTTTACTAGTACTGCATATCGCCGCCAGGCAGCGCTGGACCACTACGAGTATTTTGGACCTGTTATTTCGTACTTGTTCACCCTAGAGATGCGACATCGAAGGCAAAACATCGATGTTTTGAACATCGATGTTTTTACAATCAAAACATCGATGTCGATTAAACATCGACCACAAAACATCGATGTTCAAGAACATCGATGTTTATTGACATTGTTGTTTTACATAATCATTTATTAAATATTCAACTGTTAGGACCTAAACATCTTAATTATAGCTAAAGCATCGATGTTAAAAACAACTTTTTATTGCTAAAACATATTAGCTTTTGCAGAAAACATCAATGATTAAAACAACATCGATGTTTTAAAAAAAGCTCTTTTTAACATCGATGGTTTTGACAAAAACAAAAATGTTTTAACATCCATGTTTTGGGCAAAAAACATCAATATATATGCTCTTAATCTCATTGATGTTAAACAACTTTTTTTGTTAAAATATCAATGATTTTAACATCGATGTTAAGAGCATATATATTGATGTTTTTTTGTCCAAAACAAACAACATATACATTTTTTTTTTTTATAACATCGATGTTTTCTGTAAAAACAAATATGTATTAACATTGATGTTTTGGACAAAAACATCGATGTTTAATAAAAAGTGGTAGGTAACATCGATGTTTTAACAATAAAATGTGTTTTTTAACATCGATGTTTATAACAAATACAAAAATGTTTTAGCATTGATGATTTGGACAAAAAACAACAATATATATTAATGTTAAAAATCGATTTAAATGCTGTTAAAATCGATGTTTTGGACAAAAACAAATATGTTTTAACATCGATGTTTTAACAATAACAAAGTTCTTTTTAACATCGATGTTGTATACAAAAACGAATATGCTCTTAATATCGATGATTTAACTATCACAAAGCTGTTTTCAACATCGATGTTTTTGTCCAAATCATCGATGTTAAAACATAATAGTTTGTGCAGAAAACATCGATGTTTTAAAAAAAGTTGTTTTTAACATCGAATTTATGACAAAAACAAATATGTTTTTACATCGATGTTTTGACAAAAATCATCAATATGTATGCTCTTAACATCGATGTTTTAGAAAACATTAAATATTTTTTAACAACGATGTTTTAACAATAACCAAGTATTTTTATCAACGATGTTTTAACAATAACCAAGTTCTTTTTAACATCGATGTTATATACAAAACAAATGTGCTCTTAACATCGATGTAATAAATTTTAACAAAATTGTTTTTAACATCGATGGTTTAGTCCAAAACATCAATGTCCATACATATTTGTTTTTAACAGAAATATCGATGTTTTTGACGAAATTGTTTTTAACTTCTATGTTTTTGACAAAAACGAAAATATTTAACATCGATGTTTTAGACAAAAAAAAAAAAATGTATATATATGCTCTTAACAATTTTTTTTAAAACATCGATGTTTTCTGTTAAAAACAAATATGTATGAACATTGATGTTTTGGACTAAAACATCGATGTTAAAAACTCCTTTGTTATACTTGAACATTAGATGTTAAAATCATTGATGTTTTAACAATAAAAAGTTGTTTTTAACATAGATATTTATGAGAAATACAAAAATAATTTAACATCGATGTTTTGCACAAAAAACAACAATATATATACTGTTAATATCGATGTTTTGGACAAAAACATCGATGTTAAAAACAACTTTGTGATAGTTACATCATCGATGTTATGAGCATATTCGTTATTGTATATAACATCGATGTTAAAAAGAACTTGGTTGTTGTTAAAAAATCGATGTTAAGAGCATATATATGTTGATGTTTTTGTCCCCTCACATCGATGTTAAAATGTTATTGTCCAAAACAAATATGTTATAACAACGATGTTTTAACAATTACCAAGTTCTTTTTAACATCGATGTTATACACAAAAACAAATATGCTCTTAACATCTAATGTTCAAGTATAACAAAGGAGTTTTTAACATCGATGTTTTAGTCCAAAACATCAATGTTCATACATATTTGTTTTTAACAGAAAACATCGATGTTTTAAAAAAAATTGTTTTTAACATCGATGTTTTTGACGAAATTGTTTTTAACTTCTATGTTTTTCACAAAAACGAAAATATTTAACATTGATGTTTTAGACAAAAAAAAGATGTATATATATGCTCTTAACATCGATGTTAAAATCATTGATGTTTTAACAATAAAAAGTTGTTTTTAACATAGTTGTTTATGACTAATACAAAAATAATTTAACATCGATTTTAAAACATTTTAGTTTTTGTCAAAAATAACGAATTTAAAAACAATTTTTTTAAACATCGATGTTTTAAAAAAAATTTTGTTGTTGTTTCATCAAAAACAAATATAATTTAACATCGATGTTTTGGACAAAACCATCGATGTTAAAAACAATTTTGTTAAAATTTATTACATCGATGTTAAGAGCATATTTGTTTTTGTATATAACATCGATGTTAAAAAGCACTTGGTTATTGTTTAAACATCGATGTAAAGAGCATATATATGTTGATGTTTTTTGTTCCAAACATCGATGTTCAAACATATTTGTTTTTACCATTGATGTTAAAAACTACTTTTTATTATTAAAACATCGATGTATTAAACATCGGTGTTAAGGGCATATATTTTAATGTTTTTTTTTTTTCCAAATCATCGATGTTGAGAGCATATTAATTGATGTTTTTTTCCCAGAACATAGATGTTAAAACATATTTGTTTTTGTCACAACATCGATGTTAAAAACAACTTTGTTATAGTTAAAACATCGATGTTAAGAGCATATTTGTTTTTGCATATAACATCGATGTTAAAAAACATTTAATGTTTTCTAAAACGTCGATGTTAAGAGCATATATACTGTTGTTTTTTGTCCAAAACATGGATGTTAAATGATTTTTGTATTTTTTATAAACATCGATGTTAAAAACCACATTTTATTGTTAAAACATCGATGTTAAAAACAATTTTTTAGTGTTAAAAATCGATGTTAAGAGCATATTAATTGATGTTTTTTGCCCAACACATCGATGTTAAATTATATTTGTTTTTGTCACATCATCGATGTTAAAAACAACTTTTTTAAAGACATCGATGTTTTATGCAAAAACAAATATGTTTGACCATAGATGTTTGGGCCAAAATATCGATGTTAAAAACAACTTGATAGTTAAAACATCGACGTTAAGAGCAAACTATTTTTTGTGTATAACATCGATGATATAAAGAACTTGGTTATTGTTAAAACACCGATGTTAAGATACATTTGATTTTTCAAAACATCGGTGTTAAAAACAACTTTGTAAATGCTAAAAACAAAAAAAAAAAAAAAAAAAAAAAAGCTATCTGCTAAAAACATCGATGTCAACATCGGCCCACAAACATCGATGTTCAGAAAACATCGGCTATGTAACATCGATGTTAAAAACATCGATGTTTTGCCCAAAACATCGATGTTTCAGAAACATCGACATCGATGTCGCATCCCTAGTTCACCCCAGATCGAGTACGAGTATTTCGTACTTGTTGACATCTGATCGAGTATTTCACACCGTACCTGTTATTTCGTACTTGTTCATATCAGGTTGAGTATTTTAGACCAGATCGAGTATTTCGTACTTGTTCAGATCCGATCGAGTATTTCCCACCGTACCTGTTATTTCGTACTTTTTTCTAGTACTGCTTACCTCCGCCAGACAGGGCTGGACGACTATGAGTATTTTTTACCTGTTATCTAATATCTCTTTTGTCCCACATCTGCATGCCATCCCGGGTGCCGGGGGGCCTGGCGGCGAATTGACATGCTCTTTTACCTTTATTTTATATATTTTTTTTTAATATTTTCCTTCTAACAGTAACCCTGCCAGAAGGGAGTTTATTTTGTATACTGTACATACCATACATTTCTGTATACAATGTACATGTTAGCTGTGTCGCCGGTGGTACTCCAGGGGCCCGCCTCCAGCGATACTGGTGCATAGACCTCTGCAGCATCAACGACAAATGTTACATGAGACGTACTTATATTATAGTTTTATACAAATATTAAGATTTTTTAAAAAATAATAAACAAACTTCAATAAAACAAAACAAAGCCTAAAGAAACATGACAATAAGAATCAAACGATTAAGTGAAGTGAAAAAGATTAGAAAAATAGTAGTGTTCAGCAACTACACAATAAATACCTTTTACGTTCATATTGACGAACTTACTTACATACATTCATACTTACATATACTGAAACATATAAACACATATAAACAACATATAAACACATATGTACATATTAAAACATAAAAACATAGATAAGCACTTAAATTCATAACTACATTTAAACATATAACATAAACAGAACATTTAAACAGAACATATAATCAGATACCAAACTTACAGTAACCACAAACTGGAAATAATAAATGAATGAAACTTGAAAACATAAAATAGAGAAATTATTATAAGCGTTCAGCAGCAAAATAGAACAATTTTTTTTTTTTTTTTTTGTTTTGAAAGCCAGAAAGAAGTTATCAATCAAAAATAGTTTTCATTAACTTCTTTAATTTTATTTAGTGCGTTCTTAAAAAATAGTTTCACGTCTACGAATATTTTTTCAAATAATAAGTGATTTTCTACAGGCCATCGTCCCAGTTTCTGTATAGTTTTTGTTATTAGCGAATTTCTGTAGTCAGTAAGTAGTCTACATTCATGTATTAGGTGGTGAATGGTTTGTTCATGTGTGAAGTCACAGGGACACAATGGCGAGTCCCTGATTTTAAACCTATGAAGGTAACTGTTCACAGCTGCGTGTCCTGTGACTCCTTGTGTTGTATAGAAATCTGTCCATGTGTCAGTTTTATTGAGATAAGTCTGTAAGTGTGGGATGAATGAGTACAAAGGTCGTGCTTTGTGTGAAGAGTTCCATCGTACTTGCCATCGTTGTACTGCTTGTTGGTGTAGCATGTGTATTAAGTGTTGTTTCGATATCTGTGTGTATGATACAGGCAGGGTCATTTTTCAACAGGACAACGATCCTAAACAAACAGCCAATAAAACAAAAGAATGGCGATTTTTTAACGTGCGTAAACAACTGCACTACCCTCCGCAGTCACCGGACTTGAATATAATTGAAAATGTATTATCATTATTATAATTTTGTATTGTGTTATGTTATGTGAGTGCAGTTATTTGTTCCTATATTATTATTTTCCACAGAGAAATAGTAATACAAATCTTTGTATTTATTGTTAATTTTCATTAAAGAATAAATAAATCAAGAAAAGGTTACAATAAATTCTCAAAAGTGTAGGTAATTTTTCTTCTTTTTCCTTTTTTATTTGTATATAAATTAAATTACTAGTTAAGCGCTGGAACGCTTTGCTGTGGCCCACCCTGATATCAACTTTTAGTAAAGTAAATACATTTTAATAATTTAAATTAGGCTATTATTTGAAATAATACTCTATACATGTAACAGCACCTACTGTCATAGGTGTAACCTAATAAAAACCTGACTTGGGGAGTCAGTGTTGTGAAAAATTAGTGAGTTGGCTACACTGCGGGTAACGAGACATAAAAACTCCCTGAGTGTGTTTTGATTAGGTGTTGTGGGATACTTTGTGATTTGCTATAGAACTGCATAATTAAGACTGTAATATTATACTTTCGGTTGATTTATTTATTTAACAGAAGTTTCTTTATTTTCATATTATTCGTTTTGTTATTATTATCAAATTACCAGAAAATTTCTGAACTGTTGTAGAGACAAAAAATGAAGTAATAATAAATAAGTAGTAATAAAGTGTCTTTCCTGATATTTAGAACAATTATTTGGACTATAATTGTGTTAAATAATAACATTTTATAAAAAAAAAAATTAAACCGACTTCGAAACCTAGGAACCAGTATAAATAAATTCACTGAAAAGTATGAAATAATTATCTTCTGATTTTTATGAATACTCAGCAAAATTGAAAATGGTATAAACAGTGGGAAAATGCAATGAGACGAATAATTTTATTTTGATCTGTAGAAATACACACTAATTGTTAATAAAAATTATTAAATTAAAATATTAAATACTATGTTCAATACAACACAATCTTTTTGGAGGCGGCACTAAATGGAAATGACATGTTACTGATACAATACCATTAGCATTGGCGGATCCAGGGGGGGGGGGGGCTGTGGGGGCTGCAGCCCCTCCCTTTGGAAAATTTTTCGTCATTAAAAGATAGAATTTGACTTTCCTTAATGTAAGTAAGCAAGTTAAAGAACAAATAATGTGCAGAACAAGTATAATTTTAGTTGAGGGAAAGGAACATAAAGGTAAATAAAAAAGCTGATTAGCAGATCCAAATGAAGGGCTGTGGGGCTGCGGCCCCCCCTTTAGGACTGCAGCCGCCCCCTTTACGACCGGCTGGATCCGCCCATGACCATTAGTAGGCATTGAAATCAATAGATGGGAAGAGAAGATCCATTTCGAGGATTTTCATAAGGTTTAGTGTTTTAAATTTTGCGCCGCCTCCGAAAAGATTGTGTTGTATTGAACATAGTATTTAATATTTTTTAACCGACTTCGAACGAAAGAGGAGGTTACTCAATTCGATACGTATGTGACTTTTTTTTTGTGCTTTTTTTTTACTTTCACTTACCTATATATGAAATATATAGTAAGTGGAAGTATTGCGATCGTGAAAAATTTCGACTTCCGGTTTTCAACGGAAATACACGTTTTGGGGTCCCCTGAGTCCAATTAACCAAGTCCCGCGAAATGGTCTGTGTGTGTGTGTGTGTGTGTGTCTGTGTGTGTGTGTGTGTGTGTGTGTGTGTGAACAGACTAGCTCAAAAACTATAAACCGTGCGAACCTGAAATTGGGTATTTAGTGTATGTATATGTCCGCGATGTGACAGCAAAAATTTCATCACAATTGCTCAAAGGGAGGGGGTACTTTATTTAATAACTTCTTAAGTTTTTTTCGATTTTCTCAAAAACGGCTCTAACGATTTTGATTAAACTGAGGATTTGATCTATTTATATGCCCGAGATATGACTGTATAAATTTCATCAAAATTGATCAACCGGAGGGGGGACTTTATTAATAAATTTTGTATCAGTTTCACGTGTTTTTTTTTTTATTTACTCAAAAACAGTTTTAACGATTTTGATCAAACTGGGTATTTGATGTATGTATATGCCAAAGATGCGATAGCCAACATTACATCAAAATTGATCAACCGGAGGGGGGACTTTACTTAATAAATTTTGTATCATTATCACGTGTTTTTTTTATTTACTCAAAAAAGGCTTTAACGATTTTGATCAAACTGGGTATTTGATGTATGTATATGCCAAAGATGTGATAGCCAACATTTCATCAAAATTAGTCAAACGGAGCGGGCACTTTATTTCATAATTTTTTTTTCCAATTTTTACCTTTTTTTCGATGATCTCAAAAACGGCTTTAAAGATTTTTATCAAATTCGTCATGTTTAATGAAAATTAGGTGTTCTTTAATATCAGGTAAGCTTTATCATTATTAAAATGTTCTGAGGGGGCTTTTTTGGGGGGGGGGGGTCGGGGCCTTTTTTGTTTGTTTGTTTCCTATAAAGTACTTTTGTTTTTGTTTATATGGAGAAATTAACTGTCTCGTTGATTTCTAATCTAAGTAAGTGGGTAAGTGAAAGTTGTGTGTTGCGCGCACGCACCAGATTTTTTTTTTTCTATGTATGTTCACCGATTAGGGTCTGGCCACACATGTCCGCACCGGATCCGCACCGTAGCATTAATATAGGTTATGTTCAGAATATTTTTCATTTAACTTACATATTACCTTTAGTTATGCCTAAAGTGGCCTTTGTCTGTCTGACATGTGTGGCCTGAACTTTAGGCGTAACTAAAGGTAATAAGTAAGTTACATTAAAAATATTCTGAACATAACCTATATTAATGCTACGGTGCGGATCCGGTGCGGACATGTGTGGCCAGACCTTTACTTAGAGATGGGTGGACGAATTGGAACGAGACCTTTTGCATCTTGTAGAGAATTTTCCCAAGGTGGTCCCATTTAAACCTTTTTGGGGTTCCTAATTTATTTAAGAAGTTATCGGAAAAAAAACATGAAAATAATTATTTAATTATCGCTCAAATTGTTTACTTATTGGAAAAACATATGGCATATATAACATAAGGTATGCTCCAACAAGCTATTAAAACTAATTGCTGGATGAATCAAATGGGAAAACCAACCAATCAAATTCAGAATCAAAAGAGTGGCGGGAGAATATGAGCAGTCTGTTAGTTATCGATGTGTTTTACGTGCTTGTTGGAACAAACCTATACAAAACCTTAACTATTTTCTCAACATTAGATTTAAATGAAGATATAAATATCAGCACAATATAATATCGCTGTCGTTTTCTGTAGCGATATTAGCATAATTATTAGATAGATGTATATTCACCGATAACAGTAAACCTTCTTAATTTAGATCTAATCGACGGTTGGACGCCGTAATCATAAGACAACAAAATTCGTGGAATTCCAAGAAAGACTGAGTATTGGTAATTGTTTTAAAGCAGAATTTAAGACTTCTTCAAGTTCCCGAAGGATCGTTTAAATTTAAAATCGTAGCTATTATTGATTTAAATTAGATTTTGATTTCCAACTTTTATTGACTATGCACATTAAAAAAGAATACAATAATTCCTAGAAAAGCTCATTTTCAGTTGACTCAACAAAGGATTCAGATACCTCTGTCTTCTTCCGGATACACTCGGTTACTGTTAAATATCTTGCCGGAGGTCTTGTGCCGATCCTTTATGGGTGACACTTCTGTTATGTTATCCGGATAACTAGTATCGGTTTTTAAATTTGTTTCTACAACTATCGAGGCTTTTGCTGGTGTTCATCCATCAATAAAAACTACAAAATAAAACTTGATAACTACCCGAAAACAACATCATTGTATGAAAGTCCCTCAGCAAAAATTTGGCAGTCATGGAAATGATTGTTAAAAATGATGATAAATGCTACGCCACTAGAATTGAAGCAACATTGTTTAGCAATTTGTTTTCTGAATAATGTTTTATTACGAAGGATATAATTCATAGTACTTCGGTAATAAATTTAGTCAAAAATTCATCGAAAGGAAATACGAACATAATTGAATCAACCTTTGGAATTAAGTCAGTAGGCTAATACGGAGAATAATAATATCCTTCGTAATAATAAATTAACCATATGTGAGTCCCAAACCCTGTTGCTTCTATCCTAGCGGGGCAGTCTTTTTGATATCGATAAATTTTATGGTTGCCTCTTTTTTGCAGGGACTTCTATCCAATGATGTAATCCAATGAAGTCGTGTATAATATCGCCATAGTTTTCAGAAGGATATTCAAGCAATCAAAATTTAAAAATTACTTTCAAATTTACTATAGGTCATATTAGCATCCTCATCGATTCTCCATTAACGATTTCTTGTCTAAAACCGGCCAAAATCTCGACTGTTCAGTGACTTATCTACTTCATATTGGAATGGCCGGATTTATGTATTTATGTATATTTAACTCAACACATCTCGGAACACTGATGCTCTACGTAAATGACAAGTACTGACGACATGTAGCAAAGGAAAAATATTGTCATTGTGGAAAAACATTTTATGTATTCCCTTCCCAATTGAACATTGATCTTTTTAAAAAAAAAATCCATTTATAATCATAAAACGTAGTGTGTTGAAAGTTGTATAATACACGCACCGCTTTCCCACTTTTCTGTGTGTATTCATAAAATTGAAAAGGTGACTGTTTATACAATTATTGTATAATAAAAAGGCCTGGGAAAGACAAACGTGGTAGAGCGTAAAAAGATTTCGAAATTTTTAAACCAACGTTTATTTTATCAAAGACCAATTACCAACAAAATTTTTAAACCAACGTACGGTTTTCTACATTTGTTATCTTCTCCAACTAAAAATTGTGAAATAAAAAACATTTTATAAAAAATATTAAACCGACTTCGAAACCTAGGAACCTGTAAAAATAAATTCACTGAAAAGTATGAAATAATTACCTTCTGATTTTTATGAATACACAGCAAAATTAAAAATGGTATAAAAAGTGGAAAAATGCAATAAGACGAATAATTTTATTTTGATTTGTACAAATACACACTAATTGTTAATAAAAATTATTAAATTTAAATATTAAATACTATGTTCAATACAACACAATCTTTTCGGAGGCGGCGCAAAATTTAAAATTTTTTACACTAGACATTATGAAAATCTTCTAAATGGATCTTCTCTTCCCAGCTATTGATTTTAATGTCACTAATGGAATTGTATCAGTAACATGTTATTTCTATTTTGCGCCGCCTCCGAAAAGATTGTGTTGTATTTAACATAGTATTTGTAGTGGTGCATTGTTACAATTCAAAATACTATTAATATGTTATCGATTATTGTTGTTATCATATGTTATCGATTGTTCTCTCTTTATGAATTACCTGCGTTCAGAATAAAGAATTTAATCTCTTGTGTCACACGTATATCAATTTAACCGTACGGCCAAATTGGTGACCCCGACGTGATGGAAGAATTGAAGGAAAAAATCGTACTACTCGAAGCGGCTTTGGGAAATATTCAGCAACCCAGGGAAGAACCCAAAACACAGGTGAGCCATATCTCTGTTAAGATTCCCCCATTCTGGAGATCCAATGCAGATCTATGGTTCCGGCAAATGGAATCGCAATTCGCATTAGCTGGAGTAACTAATAATCAAACCAAATTCCACTACTTAGTTTCTGCCTTAGATAGTGAAACCTTAAAAACTGTCGGGGACTTATTCAGGACAAACGACCCTGAACCTGATTATAATTCCCTCAAAAATACGATAATTAAAAGATGCTGCGAGACAGACGAGCAAAAAATCCGGAAGTTACTTTCGGGCCTGGAACTAGGTGATAAAAGACCATCTCAGCTTTTGAGAGAGATGAAAGCTCTTTGTGGGCCCCAAACATCAGAAGATATAATAAAACAATTATTTCTCCAAAGGCTGCCAATTGCAACCCAGGCTATATTGCAGGCTTCGGTACAAGACTTGGAGAAATTAAGTGACATAGCTGATAAAATTGCTGATGTTAGCAGTCTACGCCACTTCTTGTACCGGAGAGCACGGAAGTTCGGAGCTCAGGCTAGAAATAGAAGCCTTAAGGAATGAGGTACGTAACCTGTCCACCAAATTACGAAATCCTAGATCAACCTCACCTCATAGATCTAGGTTTCGAGATCGCAGATCCCCTACCCATGGTAGTCCTGGTTCCTATCAACGTCGCCAGAGCTCAAAGTCGTCATCCCAAAACCAATCTGACTGGTGCTGGTACCACGCGAAATTTGGCGAACAGGCCGAGAGGTGCCGATCCCCTTGTTCCTATGGTCCAAAAAACTAACTATAAGGCAGACATCAGCGGCGTGCTCTTGCCATGGATATTCAAGCCGC
This sequence comes from Aelia acuminata, assembly GCA_911387785.2. Classification (NCBI taxonomy): domain Eukaryota; kingdom Metazoa; phylum Arthropoda; class Insecta; order Hemiptera; family Pentatomidae; genus Aelia; species Aelia acuminata. The sequence continues at coordinate 144,250,647 of OU426979.1, read as the reverse complement.
CTTTTCTTGACCGATAAGTCTACGAAAGTAGCATTTTTAGTGGATACCGGAGCCGACATATCACTTATTCCTCCAAGATTTTGTGACGCGAGATCCAATATTACTAAATATCTATATGCAGCAAATAATACTCGAATAGCCGCGTACGGTACACGACTACTGAAATTAGACTTTGGCCTCAAAAAAAAGTTCAACTATAATTTTCTTGTAGCTGACGTTTCCAAACCCATAATAGAGTCGGATTTTATAACTCATTTTAATCTTTTGGTTGATCTTCCCGGACGAAGAATTATCGACAGGGCTTCATTTTTAACACTTTCTACGACCATTTTCCGTTGCGATGAAATTGTCCCACATTCGCTTAGCGCTGTCGAACATACGGATCCCATTAAGATATTGCTAAAAAAATATGGTCTCGACACACCACCTACCTACCAGGATGTTAAAAAAGTAAAACACACAACTCTGCACCGAATCGAAACTAAAGGTAACCCAGTTTATGTTGCACCCAGACGCCTATCTTCGGAAAAACATCAAATAGCCAAGGCCGTATTCGACACGATGGAATCTCTAGGACTATGCCGCCCATCTAGTAGTCCTTGGGCTAGTCCTTTACATATGGTCCGCAAGAAGAATGGAGAATGGCGCTCTTGTGGAGACTACCGTCTGTTAAATTCCGTAACCATACCGGACCGATACCCTCTACCAAACATTCAAGACGTTTCTAATTTTTTATACAAAAAAACCGTCTTTTCAACCATCGATCTAATGCGAGCATACCAACAAATCCCCGTCCACAAGGATCACATAGAAAAAACAGCTATCAGTACCCCTTTTGGACTCTATGAATTCCCCTTTATGCCCTTCGGGCTACGTAATGCAGCGCAAACGTTCCAGAGATTCATCAACCAGGCACTACACGGTCTCCCCTTCTTTTTTAAATACCTAGACGATATCCTAGTAGCTTCCTCTTCTCCAGAAGAACACTTAAAACATTTAGAGACTATTTTTGGGCGACTTAAAGATTATGGGATATTCTTGAATCAAACAAAATGTGTTTTCGCGCAATCCAAGGTCTCATTTCTGGGTCACGAAATATCAGAACGAGGAATTAAACCTTTGGAGGAGAAGCTGAAGATTATTCAAGATTTCCCGATTCCAAAAACAGTCTCGCAATTAAGAAGATTTCTGGGAATGGTAAATTTTTACCGAAGATTCATACCAAATGCAGCTCGTATCCAGGCCCCATTGAACGCCATTACAGGACCGAGACATTCCACCATAAACTGGACGCCTAACCTGGAAGAGGCATTCCACGAAACTAAGAATGCTCTGCGTCAAATTGTGACCCTCTCTCATCCGAATCCAAACAGTAAACTTCATTTATATACCGATGCCTCTGATACGGCCATCGGCGGTGTCCTTCATCAAATATCCAAAAGGGGTACCCAACCCCTAGGATTTTTTTCTAGAAAGCTCTCTCCTGCCGAAACCATTTATTCTGCATATGACAAAGAGCTTTTGGCCATTTACAGCTCCATAAAGCATTTTAAACACATACTGGAGGGACAAAACTTCACATGCTTCACGGACCATAAACCCCTTATTTACGCCTTACGTCAACGGTCCGACAAACCGAGCCCAAGACAAGCCCGTCAACTCTCTTTTATCTCCGAATTTACAAACGATATCCGACATGTTTCGGGCACCCTGAATATTGTTGCCGATACACTGTCAAGAGCTGACTCCGTTTCGCTCACTATCCCCACCCCCACTGAACTGGCAATAGCTCAACAACAGGACGAACAATTATCACACCTCGTAGCGAGCCAGAAGTCTCCGAGCCTAACGGCAATCGCCCTTACCCCAGGTGTCCGACTCTATTGCTATACTGAAAATGATATTGACAGGCCGTATGTCCCCCAGCAGTTTCGTGACCGGATATGTGAGCACATACACAATTTCTCACACCCAGGAAGGTCCGCCTCTATTAAGCTCATCAAAGACCGTTACTTTTGGCCACACATGACCAAATACATAACCAACTTTGTTCGAAACTGCCTTTACTGCCAGCGTTCTAAAACAATTAAACATGAATCATCACCTTTGATGAAACTTAAAACTCCGGATCCACGTTTTGCTTGTGTCCACCTTGACATAGTCGGACCCTTACCCCCCGCTGGGGATAAACGATTCCTACTCACCTGCATTGATCGGTACACCAGGTGGCCCGAGGCCTACCCTATACCTGACCAGACGGCTCTCACCGTAGCAACTACTTTTTGGGAAAATTGGATAGCTCGATTCGGGTCTCCAGTACAAATTATTACCGACCAAGGAAGAAATTTTGAATCTAATCTCTTTCAATCCCTGTCGAAGCTGATTGGCTCTAAAGTACAACACACTACAGCATATCACCCGCAAAGTAACGGGCTTCTGGAAAGATGGCACAGATCACTAAAAACAGCGCTCACTTGTCGTCTACAGGCTGCCGACGGACCATGGACTGCCCACCTACCCGCTGTGCTCTTAGGCCTTAGAAGCTCCGTCAAAGAGGAATTCAATGCTAGCCCTGCCGAACTCGTTTATGGGACGAAGTGGGACCGGGTGATTTCTTTAGGTCCACAAACTTTGAGGCGCCACAATCAACTTATGCAGAGCAACTATCAAGCATCATGCGACAATGCCGACCAACAAACCCTGTGTGGCATGGAGAAAACAAGGTGTTCAGCCATACCGACCTGCAACACACACCTTACGTTTTCCTCCGAGACGATTCCTCCCACCCACCTCTACAGCCGGCCTATACAGGCCCACACAAACTTATCTCCCGCTCACCCAAGACCTTCAAGATATTCCTCAACGGAAACGCTGTCACAGTATCTAGAGACCGCCTGAAACCCGCTCATTTTAGTGGAGCCGATACCTCACATCCTGCTCCCCAGAAGAAGAAGACAGTACGGTTCGCAGACCCTCTGGTTTCAAGATACATCCCACCGCCACCAGATTTGAACACAACGACGTTTTCAGGAAGAATCATCAGGCCTTCCAGGAGATATTGCTTATCGTTGTCACTTGGGGGGGAGTGATGTAGTGGTGCATTGTTACAATTCAAAATACTATTCATATGTTATCGATTATTGTTGTTATCATATGTTATCGATTGTTCTCTCTTTATGAATTACCTGCGTTCAGAATAAAGAATTTAATCTCTTGTGTCACACGTATATCAATTTAACCGCACGGCCAAATATTTAGTATTTAAATTTAATAATTTTTATTAACAATTAGTGTGTATTTGTACAAATCAAAATAAAATTATTCGTCTTATTGCATTTTTCCACTTTTTATACCATTTTCAATTTTGCTGTGTATTCATAAAAATCAGAAGGTAATTATTTCATACTTTTCAGTGAATTTATTTTTACAGGTTCCTAGGTTTCGAAGTCGGTTTAATATTTTTTATAAAATGTTTTTTATAATTTAATAATTTTTATTAACAATTAGTGTGTATTTGTACAAATCAAAAAAATCTGGTGCTTGCGCGCAACACACAACTTTCACTTACCAACTTACTTAGATAAGAAATTAATGCGTTTTGTTAATGCCACTTCTCAAAGTTATTATAGTTACATTTTCCACATTCATTTCTTATTTTTGTTTTCATTTGCTCTATAACCCCCACAGAATATTTTAATAAGCGCTTACCTGATATTAAATAACACTCAATTTTCATTAAACATGACGAATATGAAGAAAATCGTTAAAGCCGTTTTTGAGATAATCTAAAAATTAGAAAAAAAGTTATGAAATAAAGTGTCCGCTTCGGTCGATCAATCTTGATGAAATGTTGGCTATCACATCTTTGGCATATACATACATCAAATACCTAGTTTGATCAAAATCGTGAAAACTGTTTTTGAGTAAATAAAAAAAACACGTGAAAATGATACAAAATTTATTAAGTAAAGTCCCCCCTCCGGTTGATCAATTTTGATGAAATGTTGACTATCACATCTTTGGCATATACATACATCAAATACCCAGTTTGATCAAAATCGTGAAAACTGTTTTTGAGTAAATAAAAAAAACACGTGAAAATTATACAAAATTTATTAAGTAAAGTCCCCCCTCCAGTTTATCAATTTTGATGAAATTTTGGCTATCACATCTTTGGTATATACTTACACCAAATACCCAGTTTGATCAAAATCGTGAAAACTATTTTTGAGTAAATAAAAAAAAACACGTGAAAATGATACAAAATTTATTAAGTAAAGTCCCCCCTCCGGTTGATCAATTTTGATGAAATGTTAGCTATCACATCTTTGGCATATGCATACATCAAATACCCAGTTTGATCAAAATCGTGAAAGCCGTTTTTGAGTAAATAAAAAAAAAACACGTGAAAATGATACAAAATTTATTAAGTAAAGTCCCTCCTCCGGTTGATCAATTTTGATGAAATTTTTACAGTCATATCTCAGGCATATGAATAGATCAAATACTCAGTTTAATCAAAATCGTTAGAGCCGTTTTTGAGAAAATCGAAAAAAATGTAAAAAGTTATTAAATAAAGTACACCCTCCCTTTGAGAAATTTTGATGAAATTTTTGCTGTCACATCGCGGGCATATACATACACTAAATACCCAATCTCAGGTTCGCACGGTTTATAGTTTTTGAGCTAGTCTGTTCACACACACACACAGACACACACACACACACACACACAGACCCTTTCGCGGGACTTGGTTAATTGGACTCAGGGGACCCCAAAACGTGTATTTCCGTTGAAAACCGGAAGTCGAAATTTTTCACGATCGCAATACTTCCACTTACTATATATTTCATATATAGGTAAGTGAAAGTAATAAAATTATTCGTCTTATTGCATTTTTCCACTTTTTATACCATTTTCAATTTTGCTGAGTATTTATAAAAATCAGAAGGTAATTATTTCATACTTTTCAGTGAATTTATTTTTACTGGTTCCTAGGTTTCGAAGTCGGTTTAATTTTTTTTACTTTCACTTACCTATATATGTAATATATAGTATGTGGAAGTATTGCGATCGTGAAAAATTTCGACTTCCGGTTTTCAACGGAAATACACGTTTTGGGGTCCCCTGAGTCGAAATGACCAAGTCCCGCGAAATGGTCTGTGTGTGTGTGTGTCTGTGTGTGTGTGTGTGTGTATGTGAACAGACTAGCTCAAGAACTATAAACCGTGCGAACCTGAAATTGGGTATTTAGTGTAGGTATATGCCCACGATGTGACAGCAAAAATTTCATCAAAATTGCTCAAAGGGAGGGGGTACTTTATTTAATAACTTTTTAGGTTTTTTTCGATTTTCTCAAAAACGGCTCTAACGATTTTGATTAAACTGAGTATTTCATCTATTTATATGCCCGAGATATGACTGTAAAAATTTCATCAAAATTGATTAACCGGAGGGGGGACTTTACTTAATAAATTTTGTAACATTTTCACGTGTTTTTTTTATTTACTCTAAATCGGCTTTAACGATTTTGATCAAACTGGGTATTTGATGTATTTATATGCCCGAGATATGACTGTAAAAATTTCATCAAAATTGATTAACCGGAGGGGGGACTTTACTTAATAAATTTTGTAACATTTTCACGTGTTTTTTTGATTTTCTCAATAACGGCTCTAACGATTTTGATTAAACTTAGTATTTGATCTACTTATATGCCCGAGATATGTCTGTAAAAATTTCATCAAAATTGATCAACCGCAGGGGGCACTTTACTTAATAAATTTTGTATCATTTTTACGTGCTTTTTTTATTTACTCAAAAACGGCTTTCGCGATTGTGACCAAACTGGGTATTTGATGTATGTATATGCCAAATATGTGATAGCCAACATTTCATCAAAATTGATCAACCGAAGGGGGGACTTTACTTAATAAATTTTGTATCATTTTCACGTGGTTTTTTATTTACTCAAAAATTGCTTTAACGATTAATAAAAATAAGATATGAATGTAGAAAAATGTGTGATTTTGGGAAATGATATCTAACAAAACACGTCAATTTCTTATCTAAGTAAGTTGGTAAGTGAAAGTTGTGTGTTGCGCGCACGCACCAGATTTTTTTTTTATAAAATGTTTTTATTTCATACTTTTTAGTTGGAGAAGATAACAAATGTAGAAAACCGTAAGTTGGTTTAAACAAAAATTTCGACATCTGTTTATGCTCTACCACGTTCGTCTTCCCGGGCCTTTTTATTATAATTATATATACAGTCTCCTTTTAGACACTCGGAATACACTCAGAAAAGTGGAAAAGCGGTGCGTGTATTATAGAACTTTCAACACACTATGACACACACTAACTTTCAAGTACTATGAAGTACTATTAATGGATTTTTTTTAAAAGATCAACGTTCCATTGGGAAGGAAACACATAAAATGTTTTTCCACAATGACAATATTTTTCCTTTGCTAAATATTGTCGTCAGTACTTGTCATTTACATTCATCAACAGTGTTCCGAAATTTGTTGAGTTAAAGATACATAAATATATAAATCCGGCTATTCCAAGATGAAGTAGGTACATCCCTAAACATTCGAGATTTTCGCCGGTTTTGGACAAGATATCGTTAATGGAGAATCGATGATGATGGTTATATGACCTATAATAAATTGGAAAGTAATTTTGGAATTATGGTCGCTTGAATATCCATCTGAAAACTATGGCGATATTATACACTACTCCGGTTGGGACCGTTAATATTGCTTTATTTAAATCGAACGTTGGAAAAGCAGTGATTAAACAACATCATTGGATAGAAGTCCCAGCAAAAAAGGGGGACCCATAAAATTGATCAATATCATAAGGACTGCCCCGCTAGGATAGAAGCAATAGGGTTTGGGATTCATTTTATGGTTAATTTATTATTACGAAGGATATTATTCTCGATACTACAATACTGATTTAATTTAAAAATATTTTTTGGTTGAATCAATTATGTTCGTAATTCCTTTCGATGAATTTTTGACTAAATTTATTACTGAACAACTATGAATTATATCCTTCGTAATAAAACATTATTCAGAAAATAAATTGCTAAACACGGTTGCTTCAATTCTAGTGGTATAGCATTTATGATATCAATTATTTTCATGGCTGCCAAATTTTTGCTGCGGGGACTATCATACAATGAGGTTGTTTTCTACGAGATTTCAAGTTTAATTTTGCAGTTTATATTGATGTATGAACATCAGCAAAAGCCTCAATAGCTGCAGAAACAAAATTAAAAACCGATAATAGTAATCCGGATAACATAACAGAAGTGTCACCCATGAAGAATCGGCACAAGATCGACAAGATATTCAACAGTGACCGAGTGTATCCGGAAGAAGGCAGAGGTATCTGAATCCTTTTTAATGTGCATAGCGAGTGAAAGGCAGAAATCAAAATCTAATTGAAATCAATAATGGCTATGATTTTAAATTTAAACGAACCTTCGGGAACTTGAATAAGTCTTAAATTCTGCTTTAAAACGGTCATCAATAATCAGTCTTTCTTGGAATTCCACGAATTTTGTGGTCTTATGATTATGGTGTCCAACCGTCGATTAGATCTAAATTAAGAAGGTTTACTGTAATCGGTAAATATATATCTATCTAATATGTATGCTAATATCGCTACAGAAAACGACAGCGATATTATATTCTGCTGATATTGAAATCTATTGTTGAAAAATTAGTTAAGGTTATGTGTAGATTTGTTCCAAAAAGCACTTAAAACACATCGATAACCAACAGACTGCTCATGTTCACCCCCCACTCTTTTGATTCTGAATTTGATTGGTTGGTTTTCCCATTTGATTCATTCAGCAGTAAAACAATATTGAGATTTGTTAGTTATCAATTAGTTGTAATAGCTTGTTAGAGCATACCTTATGTTATATATGCCATATGTTTTTCCAATAAGTAAACATTTTGAGCGATAATTAAATAATTATATTCATGTTTTTTCCCGATAACTTCTTAAATAAATTAAGAACCCATAAAAGGTTTTAATGGGACCACCTTGGGAAAATACTCTACAAGATGCAAAAGGTTTCGTTCCAATTGGTCCATCCATCTCTGAGTAATAGGTGAACATACATAGAAAAAAAAAGTGTCGAGGAAGCTAATCCGACTTATTAGAATGACCATGCAGAAATACGAGATGTCGGGTTAAATTGCAAGGAGTGCTCTCCGAAGAATTCCCGGTTGAATCTGGAATAATGCAGAGAGATACCAAGGCTACCACCCTCTTCAACCTGTGCACGAAGAAAGCAGCCAGAGCCATCAGAACTAATCCGGGAGGCACTATCTTTGATCGCTTAACACACCACTTGGCATATGTGGATGACGTGGATATTGTCGCCAGAACCTTGCCAGCGCTGCAGAGAGCTCTGGAGGAATTCGGAACGGCAGCTAAGATCTGAGGTCTACGCATTAACGAAAATAAAACAGTTTATATGAAAAGCACACGAAGTCGCCCTCAGCGCGACCCCGAGTGGATCAGGTCCACACAATTTTATGACGTGCAAAGAATTTAAATACCTCGGCTCCCTAGTGACTGAGGACAATAACATTGGAGCAGAGATAGGTGCCAGAATAGCTGCGGGAAACCGATGCTACTTTGCCCTTCAGCGAGTGCTCAAATTCTGAGGTTTATCAAGAAAAGTACGTGAAATGGTCTATAAGATCATTGTAAGGAGCTATAGTCAAAATCTTTGACACTACTAAGGGTCTCCCTTTTAAAGTCTCGGCTGATATAAAAATATTTTATCTTATTATATATACCTGTCATGAGTACATCTTCTTCCTTATCGTAATGAGGATATAAGAAAAAAAAGAAATGTCTGATACACTTTTAATAATTTTATTAGGAACAAATTGACACTCTAACAACTTTATTTTAAATTAAGCACAACATACACGTAATAACAATTACTTCACACCAGTCAAATTCAACTCTCTCTTTTTTTTTTTTTTTTTTATAAAGTCAATTCGAGGTAAATGTTCACGATCGATTAATCGAATTAATCACTGCACATGTGATGACTCTTCTCTGACTCTCAAATGCGCCCCCCCTCTCTCACATTACTCCCCATTTTTCAAAAGGGTGCCCAGAATGGGTGCCCTTTTTCTCTATCCAGGAGAAAACCGCTTCGGGGCTCGTGTAATCCTACCACTTCTTGTCCTCATTGGTGTCATCTCTTCGTTAGCTTGAATACCCTCCTCCGACTCTAACCGGTCGACTGATTCTTCTGAAGCTGCCGCCTCTGCTCTCCCTAGGTCCGAATATTCATCAACCACTTGATACTCGTCAGGGCTGTCTTCCTTCTGTGTGGGACCATCCTCTTGACGATTTTCCTCTGCTTTACTTGTAGGTGATACTAGCCTGCTGTCGTAATCTCGTGTAGCACGTTCCTAGAGTCTTTCTCTTCCTGGAAGGTACAGATATGAGCCGTCGCTGTCACTACTTTCGTCGTCTTCATTCCGCTGGTCATCATCGCACTCTAGGTCCTCTTCCAGATCCGTTGAGTTTTCTGCGTCATCAAAGCCGAAATTCTGTGGACTGAGTTTTAATCTTTCGATATGCAGCACGTCGTGTTTACCTGGTGCCTTCTCAATTTCATAAGTTACTGGGCTCAGCTTTCCAACAACTCGAAAAGGACCGTTCCATGGAATTGAGAACTTCCGGCATTGCCCTAACGGATTGGAACCTTTCACCTATACCCAATCTCCAGACTTCAAATCTCTCAACCTCCTACCCTTATTGATTCTCTCAGCATTTTGTTCTTCCAATCTCTGGCTAGTTCTAAGTGCAAAAAAATATGCCTCCTGGAGCCGTTTTACCAACTCTTCCAAAAAGTCATGACGTGCGGCATTACTTTTAGGCTGTAAATCACAATCAAAAGGTAGTATTAATTCTCTTCCGTAAGTAAGAAAATTAGGTGTGTAGCCGGTACCACGATGGGTGGAACTCCTATATGCCGCCAATGCAAACGGTATGTACAGGTCCCAGTTATTGCCTTTACTGTTGAAATAGTGAGAAACGCTGTCCAAGAGCGTCCGATGAAATCTCTCCACTCTACCATTAGAAGAAGGTCGGTATGCCGTAGTCTGTATTTTCTTTGTCCCAACGATTCGACAAGTTGCCCTCAACAAGTCCGATGTGAAGTTGGCGCCCCGATCTGTCAAAAGGAGTTCCGGAGCTCCATGCCTTAAAACTACATTTTCTACAAACACTCTCGCAACTTCTTCTGTGCTTGTGTTCTTTACAGGAATAGCCTCAGCATAACGAGTAAAGTGGTCCACAGTAGTTATGAGATACTTATTCGCTCGGGCCGTCCTCGGGAGAGGGCCCAATATATCCATTGCTATGAGTTCCCCGGGTCGAGTCGCCTGGTAAGGAGGCATAATAGGCACCTTGGGAAGGAGTCTTCTTCGGGCGCAGCCTTCACATTTTGCTACATATTCTTCGATATCAGTTTTCATTTTATCCAAGTAGAAATTCTTCTCAGCCCTTTGTAGAGTACGATGAGAGCCTCCATGACCTCCACAGGGCTCATCATGGAGCCAATACATTACTCGGCGTACCAGTCCACGAGGAACTAGAACTCTCCATCGCTTGTCTTCTACTCGAAACTGAAGCCCATCTTCGTCAAAACGACACATTTCCCCTCGGGTTTCTGCGAATTTCTTACAAGCCGGATCTAACTGTTGTTCTCGGATAAATTCTTCTCTCGTAACTGGTCCCTTCCCGCCGGTTTCTATGACCCGAACAGCTCTGCTGAGAGCATCAGCGTTACTATGGTTCTTCCCAGGTTTGTACTCCACTTCGAAGTCGTATTCAGCCAACTTAATCTGCCATCTCAATAGCCGGGAACTGGGCTCCTTGAGGCCTAGGGTCCATCTTAATGGGGCATGATCGGTGATTACTGTAAATCTTCGCCCATAAAGGTAACACCTAAACTGTGATACTGCCCAAACAACGGCGAGAAGCTCTCGTTCGGTTGCTGAATAATTCCTTTCCGCGCTGTTAAGTTGCCGAGACGCATAGGCTACAGGTTTTTCATATCCGTTTATTTTTTGCGCTAGTACTGCTCCCAGAGCCACACCCGAAGCATCTGTTGACAATATGAAAGGAAGCGAAAAATCTGGATAACTCAACACCGAGTTTCCTTTGAGACAGGAACGAAGATCTTCAAAGGCTGAGGTTCGTTCCGGTGTCCATTCAAACTCAGTGTTTAATTTGGTAAGTTCCGTCAACGGTCGAGACCTTTCAGCATAATTTGGGATGAATCTTCTGTAATACCCAGACAGCCCTAGAAAGGCCCTGATTTCCTTCACATTACGGGGTCTAGGATATTGCTCAATTGCTTTCACCTTCTGGGGATCAGGTTTCACTCCGTCCCTAGAAATGAGATGTCCAAGATAGACCAATTCAGGCTTCATAAATTCACATTTCTTAAGGTTTACCTCTATGTTTGCCTCTCTAAGCCTATTCAGGACGTTTCGTAGGCGCTGATGGTGTTCTTCTGGGGTTTCAGCAAATATGATAATATCATCAAGATAAACTAGGCACTCCTCACCTAATAGTCCACTAAGTAGTCTGTCCATGAATCGCTGAAATGTGGCTGGTGCTCCTGCTAACCCGAAAGCCATTCGGAGGTATTCATAATGTCCCTCAGTGGTGCTAAATCCTGTTTTTTCGCGGTCTTCTGGTCGTATGGGCAATTGATGGTACCCACTCTTCAAGTCTATTGTGGTAAACCAATGACTCCTCCCCAGTCTGTCAAGGGTTTCATTTATATTCGGCAGTGGGTAGGTGTCTATTCGCGTCACAGCATTGAGCCCTCTAAAGTCTGTACAGAACCTATACCTTGGTTCCTCTCCTGGAGCCACGTTCTTCTTTACTATGACGATCGGAGCTGACCATGGACTAGTAGAAGGCTGGATCACTCCTTTCTCAAGAAGCTCCGCAATTTGCTCTTTCACGATAGGACGAATGCTATGTGGCGTTCGGTAGGGTCTAACCGCAATTGGACGAGCATCCCCAGTATCGATAACATGCTCGACATAGTTGGTACAGGTTGGCTTTACCTTCTCACCCGTTGTTATTCCTTTTCTGTACTCTTCTATGACATTTAGGAGTTCTGATCGATTCCACTCATCCAAATGTTGCAACTTCTCCTCTAGAAGCCTACTCCAGTCTTCTTCTACACCCTGTCTGATTACCCTAATGAGATGTGGATCCTCTTCGGAATGGATTGCTTCTACCTCTCCCACAACCGTACCTCGGGACAATTTGACCTCACTATTAGAGGCATTTATAAGTTTGACAAGGACGTTTCCGTCCTCTTGGAGCCACTATTACTCTCGCTGATCTAACGATTCCTCCAGGGAGAGGGACTGGCTCGAGGATGACTTCCTCATCATCGACCATTCCTTTAATTCTAGCGGGAGCAATAAGCTCGCTACTTGCAGGGACAACAATAGTTTCTTTAATCCGGACGGTGGAACTCTCCTTGTCCTTCCCAACTTTAAAATTTGAGGCTTCCACTGAGTTCACGTCGGCCGTACAGAGAACTTCTGGTAGAACAATTCCCTTCTTAACGTCAATGTTTGCAGCTAATTTGTTAAGAACATCCATACCAAGAATGCCATCCGCACCATACTTTAGGGGCGCTATCCATACCTCATGCTTGACTGAAGACTGTGCCAATCTAACCATTAAAGTCTGCTTCCCAGTAATAGACCTTTGTACTCCCGTTACTCCTGTAACAGTACTGCCACCGTCAGGGTCAACAGAAACACCAGGGATTGGTTCATTCAAAAGGGTTATATCGGCGCCCGTATCGACAAGGACTCTTCGTCTCTGATCGTTGAACATGACCTCAATGATTAAAGGAGCGTGCTTCTTCTTATTTGCTAATGCCACACCAACCCTACCTCCATTATTCGCGGTCCCCGAGGTGGAGGCCTTCACTCGGGACCTTTCCGGTTTAACGGTTCCGGAACAGCTTTCTCGACAGGATCAGACACGTTTGCTTCGCCCTTTTTGCACAGGCGCCGTACATGCCCGAACTCCCCGCAACTGAAGCATTTGATCTTCGGGCATTTCTCAAGGAAATGGCCTTCCTCTCCACATCTGCGACAAAATTCGCCTATCCACCGCTGACAATCTCGCATCCAATGTCCACGCTCACCACATTTGGGGCAGGGTGTTCTGGGAATGTTTTCTCTTAACCTTCGATCATAATGGGGACTGTCTTGGCGCCTAAAATCAGGCTGGATTTTTCTGACAGCTGGACACCCTGAACGGTCGGAGCTACCCGGATCCCCTTTTCCTAAACAACAAATCGACCCGTTATCATCTTCTTCTGCATGAATATGCCTAATGCAAAACTGTTCTCCCTGTTCATACTCGGACGACATCCTCTCGGCCATAGTGACTGCACTCTCAAAGTTGTCGACGTTTTGTCCCTTCAAAAATCGACGAACCGGGGTTTCCGTACCGAGTTGAATCTTTCCCAGCACAACTCTGCGCATCACCGCTCTGGCTCCTTCCCTTTGTTCTTCTGAAGGCAATTCGTCAATAGGGAATGCCAAAATACCCGCTTCTTCACAACGATCTGCATAGGTGCGGTAATCTTCCTTCACTTCTCTTTTCAGTTTTAATAAAGTCCTCATATCCGCTAGAAGGTCTCTTTCCTTGGAGAACCTTTTTTTAAAGAGGCTCTTTACATCTTTCCAATCTTTGCATGCCCTAAATTCGGCCCCGTGTATTCTAAGAAACCTTTCCGCGGTACCTTTCATCTTTGATAAGAGCACCTCCTTCCTATCCTCATCACGCCATCCGCTACGCACCGCCACTCTTTCAAAACGATCTAAATACAATTCGGCATCGCCAGGCTTAATGCCATCCCCTGACCATTCTGAAATATCTTTGGTATATAGTCGCTCGCGAACTCCAGGCGGTCGAGCTATCTGTTCTAACGAAAATTTTAACTCTTCATTTTGTAATTTTAGTTGTGCTATTTCAGCTCGCTGCTTCTCAATCTCAACTTGCCTTTTTAGTTCCTCAATCTCCCTGATTAACTTCTCCTCACTCATTTTTGACCCTTAAATAACCTAGAAAAGCTCCTTTAGTTACGATAAAATGCACCCCACACCTGACACCAAATTGTAAGGAGCTATAGTCAAAATCTTTGACACTACTAAGGGTCTCCCTTTTAAAGTCTCGGCTGATATAAAAATATTTTATCTTATTATATATACCTGTCATGAGTACATCTTCTTCCTTATCGTAATGAGGATATAAGAAAAAAAAGAAATGTCTGATACACTTTTAATAATTTTATTAGGAACAAATTGACACTCTAACAACTTTATTTTAAATTAAGCACAACATACACGTAATAACAATTACTTCACACCAGTCAAATTCAACTCTCTCTTTTTTTTTTTTTTTTTATAAAGTCAATTCGAGGTAAATGTTCACGATCGATTAATCGAATTAATCACTGCACATGTGATGACTCTTCTCTAACTCTCAAATGCGCCCCCCCCCCCCTCTCTCTCACAATCATAATCCGTCCGATCGTCACGTATGGTAGTGAAACATAGGTGATGACGGCTCAACAGGAAAGAGTGCTAGGTGTGTGGGAGCGAAAAATATTGAGAAAGATCTATGGGTCAGTCTGTGAGGGAGGAGCGTGGAGATCGCGCACAACAGGGAATTAAAGGAGTTATACAGTGATGCAGATCTCGTGACCTTCATCAAGGCAGGACAAATTAGATGGCTGGGACACGTGGAGAGGATGCCGGAGGAACTAGTGCCCAAGAAGGTCTCGTATGGCCGACCTGGAGGAGCATGAGGGAGAGGTAGGCCACTTAGATGGCTGGAGGACGTCAAACGGCGAAAAATCGTTGAGTATGGCCCAGGTCCCACCCGGATCGTAGCGCCGAGGAGTTAAATAGTTATAAAATCAAAGCGTAAAGTGTGCGTACACCTTTTGGACTACAGTAGATTCCCGCTTAAGGTCTGGTCATACATAACCTCACCGCAGCACGGGCGGTGCATCGGATCCGATTCAAATATGAAGGATAGATAATAACCGGTCACACACACCCGACACCGAGTCAACCAACCCGTTACTGTCTATCCTTCATATTTGAACACCGCCCATGCTGCGGTGAGTTTATGTGTGACCAAACCTTCATACGCCCTCATCGGGACCGTTACATTGCCGTAAAAGCGATATAGTCCGGGAGCTGAGGGCCAAAAGGGTGCCCGATTTGAAGAAAATTTTTGATCATATAGGCTGAAAGTACTCATTTCATAGACAACATATGTGAACGTCTGCCACCTCAGATCGGTTGCCATCAAATTTTATAGGCAAACAAAATCAACATTTTCGAACTTTTTTCAATTTTTCTCTAATAACTCGAAAACGATTTATCGCAGAAGAAATTATGTTCAAAAAATATCGCTTAAATATACCGGACTATATCGCTTTAAAAATTTTGTGTGTACGGAGCTTATTTTCTGCTAAATTTGATGCTCAGCAACTTTTATCAAAAACATTATTCATTTAAACTAGTCGTTTTTACTTTCACTTACCTATATATGAAATATATAGTAAGTGGAAGTATTGCGATCGTGAAAAATTTCGATTTCCGGTTTTCAACGGAAATACACGTTTTGGGGTCCCCTGAGTCGAAATGACCAAGTCCCGCGAAATGGTCTGTGTGTGTGTGTGTCTGTGTGTGTGTGTGTGTGTGAACAGACTAGCTCAAAAACTATAAACCGTGCGATCATGAAATTGGGTATTTAGTGTAGGTATATGCCCGCGATGTGACAACATAAATTTCATCAAAATTACATAAAGGGAGGGGGTACTTTACTTAATAACTTTTTAGGTTTTTTTCGATTTTCTCAAAAACGGCTCTAACGATTTTGATTAAACTGAGTATTTGATGTACTAATATGCCCGAGATATGACTGTAAAAATTTCATCAAAATTGATTAACCGGAGGGGGGACTTTACTTAATAAATTTTGTAACATTTTCACGTGTTTTTTTTTATTTACTCTTAATCGGCTTTAACGATTTTGATCAAACTGGGTATTTGATGTATGTACATGCCCGAGATATGACTGTTAAAATTTCATCAAAATTGATTAACCGGAGGGGGGACTTTACTTAATAAATTTTGTATCATTTTCACGTGTTTTTTTTATTTACTCAAAAACGGCTTTAAAGATTTTGATCAAACTGGGTATTTGATGTATGTATATGCCCGAGATATGACTGTTAAAATTTCATCAAAATTGATTAACCGGAGGGGGGACTTTACTTAATAAATTTTGTATCATTTTCACGTGTTTTTTTTTATTTACTCAAAAACGGCTTTAACGATTATCAAAAATAAGATATGAATGTAGAAAAATGTGTGAATTTGGGAAATGATATTTAGCAAAACACGTCAATTTCTAATCTAAGTAAGTTGGTAAGTGAAAGTTGTGTGTTGCGCACACGCACCAGATTTTTTACTTAGTGGCGTTGGAGCACGGCTTCCACCAAAATCGTAAATATTGCAGATTTTTGATGTACCGAACCCGGCTGAACCACTAAACCTATTTCAACTTCAAATATATCATTCTATTTGCAATAGTTTAGCCTCTTATAGTGAGAAGAAAGCAATACTTTATGATCTGTATTTGCCGAATAATATGCGAGAAACTGGAAAAAATCCCAAAAAAATTCACGGATTTTAGACCACAAGCCGCTAAAACGTTCACGTTTTAATTACTTTGTCTTTACAGGAGAGGGCTAATTTTAAAATTAATGTGATCGTCTTACACAGAATTCTATATTCTACAACTATCATAAGTAACATTTTTTATTTGGAGTAACTCTCTTTAAATTATAGGCTTTGGAGCATGAGCGTAATTCATATTTCTGCTAAAGTGGTTAAATTGACAATCTGTTTTGGCGAAAAGACTAACCCGATTTTAATTGTGAGGATCTCAGTCGACGCGAAATTTAATGCTCCTTTATTTTAGAAAGAACACAATTTCTTCTGCGATAAATCATTTTCGAGTTATTATCGAAAAATTGAAAGAAAATTCGAAAATGTCGATTTTGTTCGCCAATAAAATTTGATGGCAACCGATCTGAGGTGGCAGACGTTCACATTTGTAGTCTATGAAATGAGTAATTCAAATCAATCAAAAATTTTCTTGAAATCAGGCACAGACTTAATTATAAATATTCACATTTTTTGTGAATATTCACAATTTTCCCTGTGAATTTATTTTTATTTACAGAAAAGTTTGTGAATTTGAATAAATTCGTATTCTAACTTGTAAATACGAATTTATTTGTATTCGTATTCACAAATATTGCGATATAAATACATTTTTATTCATATTCACGTTAAGATAAAAATAAATTCGTATTAGTATTTATAATTATAAATATGCACAACTCAGGTCCGGAGCGTATAAAAAAACAAAACACCAATATTATTATAGCTTCTAAATTGCGGTGAAACCCAAATACAACACACAACCTAATTTATAAAGGTTATTAATATATTAATTGAAGAAGATAATATTTTTTGGCTAATTTAATTTAACGATGTACGAAAATTTACACAATAAATCTAGTGAGTTTTCACAAAATCTTTTTTTTTTTTCGTTTATACCCACCTTAATGTCATTTCGTCGAACTTTTCCACTCAAGTTTTTTCTTTTTAATTTTTTTTTTTTTTTAAATCAATGGAGGTTTGGGTTTTTTTTCCAAGACCAATTTTAATTCGAAGAGATGTGTTTTACTGCAGTTCAGTCAAAAAATTTTGGTTGTAGCCATATTTTTTCAAAGGAGTGATATGTCATTGTTTACAAAAAATCTTCATACATAAATCATTTTATGTATAAGAAAACTAGTGTTATAACTCACAATTAACTTTATGTATACATAATAAAGAATAAGAGACAAACAATGTTCCAGTACCCCATCAGTGATTAAATAAAAATATAAAAAAATAAAATAAATAATTTAATTTAATCTTTTTACTTTCACTTACCTATATATGAAATATATCGTAAGTGGAAGTATTGCGATCGTGAAAATTTTCGACTTCCGGTTTTCAACGGAAATACACGTTTTGGGGTCCCCTGAGTCAAAATAACCAAGTCCCGCGAAATGGTCTGTGTGTGTGTGTGTGTGTGTGTGTGTGTGTGTGTGAACAGACTAGCTCAAAAACTATAAACCGTGGGAACCTGAAATTGGGTATTTAGTGTAGGTATATGCCCGCGATGTGACAGCAAAAATTTCATCATAATTGCTCAAAGGGAGGGGGTACTTTATTGAATAACTTTTTACGTTTTTTTCGATTTTCTCAAAAACGGCTCTAACGATTTTGATTAAACTGAATATTTGATCTATTTATATGCCTGAAATATGACTGTAAAAATTTCATCAAAATTGATCAACCGGAGGGGGGACTTTACTTAATAAATTTTGTATCATTTTCACATGTTTTTTTTATTTACTCAAAAACGGTTTTAACGATTTTGATCAAACTTGGTATTTAATGTATTTATATGCCAAAGATGTGATAACCAACATTTCATCACAATTGATCGACTGGAGGGGGGACTTTACTTAATAAATTTTGTATAATTTTCACGTGTTTTTTTTTATTTACTCAAAAACGGTTTTAACGATTTTGATCAAACTTGGTATTTGATGTATTTATATGCCCGAGATATGACTGTAAAAATTTCATCAAAATTGATCTACGGGAGGGGGGACTTTACTTAATAAATTTTGTATCATTTTCACGGTTTTTTTTTTATTTACTTAAAAACGGCTTTAACGATTAACAAAAATAAGATATGAATGTAGAAAAATGTGTTACTTTGGGAAATGATGTTTAGCAAAACACGTCAATTTCTATTCTAAGTAAGTTGGTAAGTGAAAGTTGTGTGTTGCACGCACGCACCAGATTTTTTTTTTTACATTTAATATATGCCCTACTAACCTAAAAAATAAATAATTTTTTTTAAATGAATTATATTTCAAGGGATTTCCTATGCCAAATCGTTTTTGTTTTGTTTTATTAATAAAGAAATTATAAAAACAAGACCCTAAAATTGAGAAATTACTAACAACTAACCAGATTTAATTTAATATAGATAATCCATTTTGATAACATTTTATGTCTCAGAGATTTTATTTATTTTTAATTCAATAAACTGTCAACGAATTTTAAAGTTATGTTTCTATTTTTTTTCTGATAATTTCTCATTTTGAAATTTTATGAAATACATCACAGTATTTTTAAATACACAATTATTAATTAACTATTAAATAATTGACCAATCATCAATTTTAATCAACCAATTAAAAAAAACTGGAAAAAAATTAGGAATTCAAAATCATAGTCATATTCCGTAAAATAGTGCTTTTAATGATTCAGCATATAAAAATAAATATATCACTTATAATATTATTATTTGACATATTTACCCAATCATGTAATAATAAATTTCATTCAGAACAGTACAATTACAATTTACTCATCACATTTAATATTACAATTTACTTATCACATTTAAAACATCATGTATTATTACAAACGCATATTGTTATAATAATTTATTATAATAAAAGATCTGTAATCTTCCTTATTTTTAATCACCAATAAAATCAATATTTCTTTTTGTTATAAAGAATTTTAATGGAATTACAAATAGAAAATCTGGCTCCTTTTTTCACTGGCCCTGTGATAAATTTTAAATATTCTATAAATGAACATAAAAATTGTATTAAACAATTCAACTAATAATAATGATTGTAGTAATATTTAAAACTGTCAGATACATATTAATTGATATAAAAGTTATAATTATAAAATTTCTGAGATTATAACAAAGATATAATTAAAATTATAACAATAAATATATAAAATAAGCAACTTAGGCACATATTGTATAAGGATCTTCAGTTCTCTTGTTAATAAAAATTAAAATCATTAGTAAAAAGATCTTTAAAATACATCAAGCATTAAAGCTCTGATGCCACAAGCAAATTCCATAAGCTATCATCTGGAAGCATTGGAACAATGGTGCGAGTGCAGTCAAGATTTAAAGTAATCACATCATTGTTTTCACTTGTTAATGAAATTTTCAACCACCTACATCTGTTTAATAATCGTCCTCTCTCCAAGTATGGTCTAATTTTTATTAAGATGAGCTCATGATAATATGGAAATTTTTCAGATATTTCTTTTTCTAATTTTCTGTAACTTGCATGAAATGGTTTCATGATGATTTTCTTATTTGCTAATACATTAAAGAGAGAGTACTTACCAAAAATATAGTATTTTTTCAAAAGGACAATTTCCTTGGCACACTTTTTTATATAGTCAAAAATGAAATCTCTATCTTTTTTAGGACATGCATCCACACCAATATATGGCATTTTACCTTCATCTCCATCAACGCTGAGAAGATGAACTCTACAAATCAACTTACACAATTCCATATCTCGACTAATTGTATATCCTAAACAATTGGCATCTCTACTCAGATGATGATCACGAAATAAATCCCCATTAATGGACCCATATTCAGTAAGTAACTGAATAACTGCATAATCCCTCTTATAATTCCTTACAGCAAAGTATATAGGAACATCTTTCTCTGAATCTTTAAAATTCACATTTGCTCCACACTTCAAGAGTTCATGAACTATTGGTAATTCTTTCATGTGTTTGACGGCATGGTGCAATGGAGTCTGTCTTTTAGTTGTCGCAGTATTTATATCAAATCTCCGGGAAAGAATTTCCCTAATAATATCCAAAGAATCAGCATAGTGAAGGACAGTATTTTTCTGTTCCCCGATTCTAGCATTAATATCTGCACCAGCATTTAGAAGACATTTGAAAACATCTAAACCCTTTCTATCTATCAGAGCAGCATGCAGTGGAGTACGGCCATATTTATCTTTTGCATTAACATCGGCACCATGTTGCAAGAGAAGTTGGGTCATTTCTAAATTAGGAGCATAATGTAGGGGTGTTTTATCATTAAGCATCTTTACATTCACATTAGCACCAGCAGCTAAAAGTACCTTAGCGACTTCTATGCCATTAGGTTTCGCTGCAGCACAGCACAATGGAGTCTGTCCATATTTGTCCTTAACATTGGATTTAGCCATGGTGAGTAAAAGATAACTAGCAACTTCTGGAGTTGGAGCATAATGTAATAGAGTATCGCCATGATCAGGAAAAACATAATTAACATTAGCTCCTAAATTTACTAAGTCTTTCAATTGTTGTACATCTCCCTCAACAACAGCTATAAATAACTTTTTGATTAAATAACTATAGCTGTGCATTTTTCAATTTCTAATCTTAAATTCAGCATAAATTAATTACCAAATGAATAAGATGATCTTAAATTCACACAAATGACAGAACTTGCTTCTCAGTGTCCACAACTAAAAATGTCTCAAATTAAATACAACTTTAATTAGTTTTAAAAAGTAATAATTTAAATAAACTTGTGTAAGGAATTTAAGACTGTATGGTTCAATCTTCATGACAGGAAAGCTAATCCCTTCATGTTATTTCCAGCTAATCATGAAAACGAAGTTAATCTTGAACTCCGCATTTAATAACAATACATAGCGGATTTTGCAAACAACTGCTTAGTAATAAAGCAACAAAACTAAGATAAATAAATATGCATGAACATTTCCCTACTATGGACAGGGCTATTTTCGAATGTATTTTCAAAATTTTTATTTTTTGACAGGTGGATCAATACGATAATTAAAAGTTAAATACTGAATATGTCTTTTAGCATATGGCAATACTAGTATCTGACAGAGACCTACACGAATATTGTAAATGCTGTTTTAATATATTCAGTTCTGTAACTAACACGAGGTTGTAAAAATTAAAAAAAAAGAAACTGTCATTTTGTCAAATTGTTTGTACGCGTATTCTGCATTCTGTTTATTCATAGCCGTGTTTCTTTCTTTAAGGAACTTTGAATTATGGTAATTATGTAATGTATTAATATTACGTAATGAACATTAATAACGTAATATCACGTAATGAACATTAATCCCATTTTAAAATTTAAATCGTAATTTAATTTTGGAGTCGGTGTTAGTTCGATTTTGTGAATTTGCACTTCATCTGAGAGAAAATACTGAATTAGTGAAAGTATAAGAGGTATAGGAAATAGCAAATTTGTTGTATTAAAATTTTTTGTTTTACTTAAATCAGATAAATTATTTTAAAATATTTTTTTTTAAAATAAAATAAGATAAAAAGTTGGGAAGAGAAAAAAAAGGGAGCAGATGTGCGGTTGAATCGAGAAAGCAGTGACTAGGCCCAGGTCCATGAGGTTTTAGCACGTTTCTTCAAAATTTGTAGTGTAATTTTTCCCCCAACTCCTAGTATGGCAAGTACAGCCTCTGATAAAGTGAGTTTTGCATATTATCTGTCAAATTGTTCTATTTTATTTAACTTTTGGTTTTAATTATTTTTTATCAAGATGAAGTGATGTTTCAATAATTATTGTATATTTACGTCTTGTTGAACAGGACACTTGGCTTCTTAGCTTCAAAGGAGGATTTTCCTTTTAATATTTTATTATTACATCAAATTACGTTATGTACTTTAATTATAACAGTTAAACTCGATTTGAATCATCTTCCCCTAGCAGAACTCCTGGAACACAAGAATCCTTTTTACTGTTCTAGGAATGTTTACACTTTTCAAAAATCAATTTTTAGTTGCACATCAAGTATTCTATTCCATATTTTACCATGCTTTTGTGTACATTTTGAAGACTATCTTGTTTGATAAAAAATGTTTTTGGCATACTTTTTAATTTACAGTTGATCATTTTAACTGAAAACAATTACATGCCTTATGTTTTTAATATTTGAAGAAGTTCTTCAATGTTAGTGTGATGCTAAATGGTTGTACCTTACTAGTACTAGTAACAAGTATGTTTTTAAATGATGTTCTTATTTTGTTTCCTTATTGTCTCATTTTGTGGTAGCGGTTTTATGAATTAAGAATGTTCAAACTGACATCATAAGGTCTTTGTGCATCCTGCTTGTTTACTTTACAACTAGTCCCGTCATTTGAAATATGATATTAGTAATTATGTTCTGTTCTGTTGCTAATGAGAAATTATAATAATAAGCAATTGCATTGCAACATATATACCAAGAAAAGTTGTGATGTTGAACTAGAACATATATACATATATAACTAGAACATAGTGTCAATCGTTTAACACAAAGTTGAGGTGACTAAAAATATTATTACATTTTCAAGGATATCACCAAGAAGAACACATTCTCAAAAAATTTTGGGTAACGTTTACGATATGCAACTTCTGGGCATGGCGTATTTTGTTTGGTTATTAAGTCAATATAATCGAACTGCCATTGTGACATTTCCAGTCTAAAATGGCCTGATTAGATTTACTAGATCCCAGCTTTCGACTCCTGCTCACTCTATTAAGATAACTAAACCATCAAAAGTTTTTCGGTAGAAATTGGGACTAAGCTTAATGGTACCATATTGGCCATCCCCGTAAGTAACACAAGGGAACTAGTACCTGATTAAGTATACTATAGAACATTTTATTTATTAAATATGCTACAATATCTGTGTCTACAGGCATTAATTAAATATCTATTAGTTAACTAAAATATAGACGGAATGGGTTAGATAAGCTCGTCATTGCGACTATCCTGATTATATTTAATAGCTGAATAAACAATCCTCTTGTAATTCTTGCTGGTGCAACAGGTGTTTTCCATATTTTTTTAACTTTACAGAAAAGTATTTTTGAGTTAAGCAATTTTTGTTTTGTATCAAGCATGAAGAAATGTTTGAATAGTTGGGACGTTTTTGTGTTATTTTATGACATACTAATAAAAATCGAAAAACTAAATTAATATTACAATGCAGTATGGTCGTAGAAGGTTACCAAACATCTCCCACTTCAATTAAATTTCATAAAGAAAAATGTATATATAACAATTACTAACTTTTAAAAATTAAAATAACACAACTCTAATTAATAGAGAAGATAATCATAAATTTTTTAAATCTTATATAAATCCATCCTTGGTTATATATTCATTGTTATCACTTATTGGCGGATTTTCCTCAGCCTCCTCAGGGAAAAAGTCCACTGCACCATTCACAACGATTGGTTCATCAAAGGAATGTTCTTGTCACTTCTTAAGAAACTTTGCGAAATAGGATTTGATAACAAATCTTGGTGCCAAAAAAAAAAAAAAAAAAAAAAAAAATAGTTTCTCCTGTACTGAGATCCATTGACTTCTGCTATATATGATCTATAATCAAGAATTTTGATTATAATACCTCTTTCCTATCTGTTGGAACAAGTAGTTTGCATCTGAACCTGCTGTCCAATCTCAGGTTTTTTAGGTTTCAGAGCCACATTGATAGTCCAGATCATTTATAGGCATTTTTATTACTTCTCGCCATCTTGAGTAACAGTTTTTTAGAACAAAGAAATTTTCTCTATTTAATTCAACAGTATCGAGGGCCAATATATGGAATGGAATTTTGTGTGGGAGCATTGTTAGTAACCCTGACGAACGATGCATGATGTGTCCAAGATAGTAATATCAGAGATCATCCCGACCCAATTAAAGTATAGTTTAACTTTCGATTTAATTTTCTCCAAGTCCTAATTGCATTTCATATAAAAGATTTATGAATCTTCAATATGATTGCTTTTTCTTAACTCAAATTTCAATCAAAGGCCTCACTTGAGAACGGATGCTGTAAAAAAGTAATAATCGTTTTGAGTTTTATTTCTTAACCAAATTTAAGTTGATTCTAAGAAATGAAACTTTGTAAAGTGAAACCCTGTTGTAACAACTTTAGACTTGTCATTAGGTTGGATTAAACAGAGCCCATCTTCCTAATAAGACATGTATTTAGACATACAAGTAAAGAAATTTTTTTTTTTGAAACTCACCTTCTTTTTAAACCAATTGTCATTCTCATTCTCTGTGTTTAATACTGTTGCAACTGTGTTTATATTTTCATCTTATATTCTTCATATTTCTATCAAAAAAAGATCAGTTCAAGATAGGAGTCAGAATATGGGTCTTTTAAAAAGGAACTGTCGTGTTGGTCAAATAGTTTTTAGTTTTATTTTTTTTTTGTGAGGGGGGTTATTTCAATTGTAATGTTAAGTCTTAAGAATGCTATCCAAGTATTTGTTATTATTTTTTAGGTAAGATAAAAATATATTTATATCCTTTATATCACCTTTTTATTTTTCAGGTTCAGCAGTATAAGGACAGTTTAAAAAGAAAGGTATGTTTTAGTTCTAAGTTTATTTGTACCTGATATTTTTTTTTTAAAAGTTGATATTAATCGTACTACAATGCAAAATGTTTTACATACAATATCCAAAACTATCAATCATGTAAAAAATCAACTTAAATGATCCATTAGAATATGAAGTTTCAGTTTTATCCACTTTATATAAAATTCTAATAAATCAGACTAAGTTGAAATCTCTTTTCTTACTTTAGTGCAAATTATATTATTTTAGTCATTATTTAGCTTCTAACTACAGTAGAGTCTTGGTAATCCGAACTAATGATTGCACACGCTGATACGGATTAGCGAAAATTCGGATTAGTGGAACATGGAAAAAAAAAGTACATATAAAGATTATACATATGCATTTGCCATGTATGAATTTAAAAACTGAACAACAATGCTGAACAATGAAAGAAAACAGAAACTAAATGTATATTAACTTTTCTATTAATCAAATATATTTTATAATGCTATTATGAATTTTATAATGCTAGAAATTACACTTAATGATACAGGACTACATCATAATGATAAACTAATGGTTTATTTGTTAAAATAGTAGTCCATTATCGTTTTCTGTTTTGATTGTGCAATTTTGAGACTCATTGCATGCGATCGAAGTTGACTAAGTTGCATTACCTGATGTAATGGTATATTGTTTTCTGACGCCCAATCCAGACATTTATTAAGACTTTGAACAGCAGAATGTGTCACAACAGTTTGCCATTCACATTGCTCCTCTTGGTCCTCATCGTTTCTCCCATCTTCCACAATTCGCTGGACAATCTCGCCATCAGTTAAAAATTCATCCACGTCATTTTCATTTTTACCGACTGCCCACTCTCTGGTTTCGTCTTCTGTAACCTCTCCTGCTTGCGATATTTTACACAACAGATTAGTAATAGATTTAATATTATCTCCGGTTTCTTCATTGTCGACTTCTTCCAAAGCATTAGTACCAATGTGGCCTTCAGGGACCAATAAATGTGATAGCTCTGGCCATAATTTCTTCCATGAGGGTTCTATTAGTTTTGTGGATACTGAATTCCATGCTTCAGCAAGGTTAAAAACCACATCTTTCAAATTAACTGATTTTAGAGATGTTAGTACGTCCTTATCCTCGGATAAAATTTGTATCAATTGTTTTTTCTATAATGAATTTTGATACATTGTAGGACATGTTGGTCCATCAGTTGAATAAGAGGAGTGCAGTTCGGAGGTAAAAACATTGTCATGATGTTCCCGTCGTCAGTTTTCAGGATTTCCTCGTCTGGGTGACCTGGGGCATTGTCAAGAATTAATAATTCTTCTGGCGTAATATTAAGTTCTAAACTTTTTTTTTTTCACTGAGGGGACAAAATTTGTGAAAAACCACTATGTGAACAAAGCCCCATCAACCCAAGCTCTTTTTTGTGCTTTGTAGATTACAGGTAATGGACTAGATTTAAAGGCTCTTGGTTTTTTTGATTTACCAATAACCAATAAATGTAATTTGTGACTGCCACTTGCATTAGCACATGGCATAAAGGTTACCCTCTCCTTACTTATTTTATGCCCTGGGGCTGACTCCTCATTGTTGTGAGCTAAGGTTTTCTTTGGCAAGACTCCAACATAAACCACTCTCATCAGCATTATAAACTTGATGAGGACTCAAATTCAACTTTTCTATAGTTTCCCTCAGCTTCTTTTTAAATGGCTCAACAGCTGTAAAGTCACTGGATAATTGTTTCCCAGTAAGTGCTAATTGTCGAATACCATGCCGCTTTTTGAATTTATCAAGCCAACCAATGCTGGCTTTAAAGTCGTTATTTTTATTTATTTTTTGATAATACATAATTGCTTTCTCGCGTAAAATTTCCCCAGAAATTGGGGTTCCTTTTGCTCTCTCTTGAAGGAACCATGTAAAAAGAGCTGTTTCCATAACAGGATAATCACTTGATTTTAATGTCTTTCTCTTACCTGGGCCTTGATCTGTTGAAGATACAAATTTTAGAATGTCTTCCCTTTTTTTTTTAATGTCCGTTACAGTGGATTTTCCGAATCCGAAATTACTAGCAATGGTTGTGGCGGCTACTCCGGAATCTAATTGATCTATAATTTTTGACTTATCAGCTAGCGACAGGGTTGTGTGCTTTCGCTTAGACATGCTGGTAACGTTAGTTCAACACAATGACAATAATAGGGGTGTTCCGAACAGACTGAAATCCCGAACTGAACTGAGCGATATTACCCTATACTAGACCGACTTCCGCCGGCACTTCCGAGAAAATTAAATAGCAATGGATAAAATTCAGTTCGGAGAAGTGGCGAGTCAACATTTCCCTCCTGTGTTTTGGATTCTAAGGAAAACCCGACAAAAGATCTATGTCACGAATATTTTTTTTTTTTTTTTTTACAATTAAAAAAAATAAACCTGATGCCGGTTCGGATTACTGGGAATTCGGATTAGAGTGGGTTCGGATTACAGAGACTCTACTTTAGTTAATTTTGCTCTCATTTTTTAAAAGTTCTTTTATAATATTGTAATGTTAAAAGCGTTACATATAAAAAACATATGGTTTGAAATCCCAAACCTTTTGTCGGAACGAACTACAGTTTGTTGGAGCAAACTGTTTGGAGACCCTCCTTTTACGACTATGTATAAGGAGGGAATGACTGGACCAATTAGTCTAAGTCTTAGTCTTTGTCTTGACTGCGAAGCTTAAGTCATATGGTTTGTGTGCTATAAAGTTATAATTTTTGTAACCTGCTCGAATATTTATGTTGTTATAATTCGTTGGCATTGATATTGTTATATTTTCGTTAAATAAATATTTGTTAACCCTCATAAGCGTTAAAATATTGTAAAAAAGAAACCAATTGGTGATTAAATGAGAAAAGAAAAATGAAGCCATCTACTCTATAGCACTGGTGGGACATCACAGATTTTCTAAGGTGGGACAAAAAATTTAAACAACTTCAGAGAAATATATTATTGTAAAGTTGTGATGTTTTGAAAGATATGTAAAAAATAATTTAATTTTTCTTTCTTCGTGCATGAATTAATCACAGGGAGCTTCCCATATCCAGATTCCCTCCATCCAGATATGGAAGAGTCTGCTGTAGTTAAATTAATTTTTATAGGGAAAAACAACAATGCCTTAACTATCTGCCCAATTACTATTATTGCATATTATTTGTAGATATTTTATGCTAAATAATTGTTAGCGTTTATTTGTATCTAAAATACATGCATGGATCATAATAACTTTTGTGTCCCAGGCCCTTTATGGCAATTTAGAAAAGCTTAGGGGACCATAAGACATTGAATTTCTAAATTCAGGCAAGTTTTTTTTTTTTTTCTTGGTCCTCCCCTTCCTCACCTGTTAGGCTAAACGGGGTTTCCCGGGCCAAGGGAGAGGGTGGGGGATTGATGCCGAGTATTATTAAATTTCCCCTGGCTCCGGGTTTTGAACTTGCTATCTTTCGGTTCTCAATCATACGTTGCCAAAATTCAGGCGAGTTGTAAAAAGTTTTTTCATAAAAGTTTTTGTATAATATAATTAAAATAAAGTCGTGCGAGTTGTAAAAGCAGACCCCATACGACTTTATTTTAATTATATTATACATCTACCCTAAAAACACCCGAAAAAGGTCGAAATTCATTCCCCTGCCATGTCTGAAGGTCAGAGTTAGCACA
The DNA here is from genome assembly GCA_911387785.2 of Aelia acuminata. Lineage (NCBI taxonomy): Eukaryota > Metazoa > Arthropoda > Insecta > Hemiptera > Pentatomidae > Aelia > Aelia acuminata. Next base: position 144,221,512 of record OU426979.1, on the reverse strand, counting down.
AAGTACTAGTTCTGTGCTCCAATACTAGATCAATTTTTATTTTATTTTTTTTCTATTCACTTTGTCCAAATAACTTAAAAATTTTACAAAAGCAGTCAAATACTTTATGATAAAGGATTAGAATTGAAAGAAACTACTTTTTATGCTGTCCCACAGATTTTCATTCATTACCTGTCCATTTTTAAAATAAGATTCTCACTAATATTTTTTGGCGAGAAATTAGTAAAAACTATATAGTCAGCAGGGAGGGGTCTCTCCCCTAACACCCGACTAGATTTAACTAACCTCGGTACAAATCCAAGCCCTTCAGAAGCAAATAGTTTCTTCAACCTGAGAGGTTATGTTTAATGGTTTTCATTCCCCTGTCCTCTATAGTTTCGGTCAAGTAAGTTTTTTTTTTCTACTTTTTCAAAGATAAATGATTTTGTAGCACTGTTTTTGTTTTGTCAAGTGGCATTGTTATATCTTTTTTTCCCTTTCAACGGTTATCAAACTAACCTTAAAAATTCATTCCCCTGTCTTACTGCAAATAAAATACGGCAGGAGAATGAAGATAGTGACGGGAAATAAATGTTTCTTTTGCTGCTCAGCTATATTAATGCATCATCAGTTCCGAACAAGGAAAAAAAAAAAAAAAAAAATTGTAAACATCCAATTATAATAGCTAAAAAACTCTTGGAAAAAATTAAAAATTGGTGTTCTATCACACCGTAAATTTTTTTTATTTGTAACCTAAAATTTAAAATGAAACGCCATCAAAAGTACCCACTTTGGTGAGAATGACCCATATATGTGGGATAATAGTAATGTTATTTTAATTGAAATTTTTTTTTCAGGCTGAGCAGCTGATTTTGACAGGATTCCCGGAGAAAATAGTTTTATTGAATGAGATTTTGGAATCACCTATTTTAAATGTAAAAGATCTAACAAACGTCCATCAGAAAGTGAACATTCCCATTCCAGAACCCGTACAATTCAATAAGTAAGATATCTATTTTTAATGTTTGTTTTTATTTTGTGAGCTGATATTATTTTCAATGATATTAATTTTATGTTATATCCTGTAAAAGTATATCTGTACGTACCTGCCGCAAATTTCTTGAACTTTTCTACACTTTGAAATAAGTTGGGAATTAAGGTTCTTGAATTTCTGTGAGTCAGGATAGTTGTCATTAGCTGTTAACCTAAATATTTTGATTATATTTTTAAAAACTTTTTTTTTTACTATGACAGTAAAAGCTCATTCATTCTATCATATGCGGATCAGATTTGTTGACATTTTTATTTTATTAAATGTTCGCATAAATAAAAAAATTTAAGCACTTTATTAAGAATATTATCATAATTTCATCAAAAATTCACTCACTGAAATTTTGATCTTTTTACTTTCATATACCTATATATAAAATATACAGTAAGGGAAAGTATTGCGATCGTGAAAAATTGTGACTTCCGGTTTTCAATGGAAATACACATTTTGGGGTATGGTCTCCCTGAGTCCAATTTACCAAGTCCCACAAAATTTGTGTGAGTCTGTATGCTTGCTTGCTTGCGTGTGTGTGTCTGTGTGTTTACAGATTAGCGCAACAAAAATTTCAATTAGTAATAAAATTAGTATTAATATGTATGTATATTATATTGTTAGAAAGCTTAAAATTTAAGAAACAAAAATATTTAATTTACAATGTGGTAGGTCGCTGAAACGAAATATTGAAGTATCAATAAATTAATAATTTTTACTTTCAGATTATTTATTATTAAGATTATTATCTTAATTTCGATTTGCAATGAAAAACAACAAAGAGGACTGTTCAGAGAGAAGACGCGGGAGAGAATTGTGATATAAGGCGAAGTGCATGCTACTCAATATATTATTGATCGGAAAAAAATATATGGCGATTCTTAATAAATCGAAGGTATGTTCCAACAAGCATTTAAAACACGATTACAACTCTCGCATGCTCAGTAAACCCTTATTAACTGCTGTTTGTTAACAAGGAAAGGCATATGGCGCATGCGAAAAGAGTTGGCGTGTTTCAATAGCTTGTTGGAACATTAACTATTGATTTGAATAAAGCAAAGAATGAATGTCCTGACCAGAGAGAATAGAATATCACCGTCATTTTCTGAATAATATTAATGTTCTCAAAATTAAAAATTTAGTTCCAATTTATTATGGGGCATTGTTGTGAATTTTCTCTAATCGATCCTTATTTACGATGACTTGTCGAAAAACATGATTGTTCACTCTAAAACTCAATAATTATTCCTACAATATCTTAAAAAAAATATTCATATAAACTAATTCAAACGAACCCCTGGAAAATTTGGAGTGCATGAGTAAATGAAGCCAATTTCATTCTTGGTACACCACCATAAATTACTGATGAACCCACTTCACAATAAAAAAAAAAAAAATTCATTGAAAAATAAGATTATTCTCCCTTGTCTGGTGGCACTTAAGTATGCCATTTTCAAAAAATTGTCTATTTTTATTAAGAAAAGAAGGGTGGTAAATGGAAGTTGTATGATACACGCACCGCACCGGATTTTTTAAATCATTAATGAACATTCTAAAATAGCAAAAAAAATTTATGCACCTCATCACATTTAAAAAATAACCAAAAGAAAAAATTAACGTAGAAAATATTCCTATCCTAAACCCTAACTCATCCAAAAGGAAATGTACACTAAATGTATTCATAAGTATATCAATAGATTGTTTATGAAGTGGTGTTCTTGGAATATTCTGTTGTATTAGTTGGCTGCTCCCCACATCTAAACTAATTTCAAGACTCCTTTATATTGACAATCACCAATGTATAGGACAGACTGTTCTTTTCAGGAGCATTATTTGTCATGGAAGCCTCAGTTTCGCACTAAGTTTAAATATAAATACATATTCATAGAGCTCAACTTCACTATCTACCAACGGTTTTAGTTAGATATTCCCTCATTCATGTTCATTCCCTATGTGATAGATAGAGTTATTAAATAAATATATTTCCATTGTCTACTTTTACCTCTAAACTGAATTATTTCTTTATAAATTCTAATAATGGCCGTAGGTGTATTTATTTTATCATCATTTAGTTTCAATTGGTTGTGATGACAGATAAATGAAAAAAGTTGAACTTTAGTGGTGTTGTTGACAGTTGTTCCGAAGAACCAGCCCCAAAGAGGCAGAGGACGTCTTCGGAAAGTACCACGACTAACTGTATAGAAGGAACCAAGGTTCTCACCCTAGAAGGCGGTCCGGTTTCCTGCAACCAAACTTTGACGCAAGTTATCAGGACTGTCAAGCCACACATCAAGCAACTTGTTGAGGATGCTAATCTTGTAAGTTTATCATAGTGTGTATTAATATTTGAATTGCAAGTTTTATTTTAATCCTTTAGCCTCTAAGCAATGCAAGTGTATTGCGGGCCCTGTGGCCTGAGACCTTAGACCGGCTTCCGAGCCCGGTAGCCTCAATACTTTTTAAAGCCCGAAAACAGACTAAAGAAATTGACTAAGGAATAAGGTGCAGGTAAAATTAATTTGAAAAAACCCGAAAAGAACCCCATGTCAATTAGTTTACAAACCTTGGAAATTTTTGGGGAAACCATAAACCTCGTCTCTGGGAAATACCGGACGGACTAGAAACAGGGTTGGAGAAACGCGATTGCCAATTGAATACCTGGCTGGAAAAACGTTGCATGTAGCTGAAGTTCAATTTTACAGGAGAGTGAATTATGTCCAAAACGCAATTGAAACGGCAACTGGCAAACTAAAGAGCAACATACAACGTTTTTCCACTAAATAAAACTCACTCAGTCGCAAAATCATATTTATTGGGTTTACAAAATCCACCTATTCATTGGTATGTTCATTCACATTTTGGTGTTCAACAACAGAAAAATGAAAGACATGGGATATTGGAGGAGGGATAAGAATAACAAAATTGAAGTGGTTAAACCAATTTTATTGACAGAAAATAAACAAACATTTACATGAACAATGACAATTACACAAACATTTACAACGAACACAGGTTAGTGTTACTGAAGAAAAGATAAGCGGGTGCTACACTCAGCTTGGTCCAAAATACTACTAAACTGATGGGAGAGTTTCATAAAATGCCCTATGGTCAGGATCTGTGAGATACCGAGCCATATCCATTAGGTCTTTCTTCTTCTCTTTTGGTATAGGCAGGAGTGCTGAGTAGAGGTCAGCGCTGCCAACATGAAACGTTTTTCCATCAATCCCAAGCATGTTTAGCCCCCCTTCTAGCACATTATAGGCTATCTAGCGATTTGAAAACTAACTACTTCAAGGTTGGATTCCATCAAGCAAGTGACAAAGATCGTTTATCCATCAAAAACCGACTTTGTGAAAAAAACGACATGCAACGTTTTTCCAGCCACCCATTCAATTATATAAAAATAATTTTCATATGTCCTGCACTCGTCTTAAATATGAATAAGAAAATGATGACTATTTTGTCTGCTCGCCATGCTCCTCTAATATTCATGAAATAAAATAAATTCGTGTAGGAACGTACCTAAGTATACATAGTTACATATAACTTTGAGAACTGTTATATTAAATGTTTTATATATATGTTTATTTATAACATTTTTAAATTACATACTATTTTTTTTTACAAGTTGTTACCTACGATTTATGAATGTTGCATTCATAAATAATGATATGATAAATCCGAATGCGAAGAGTAAAAATTCAATTTTTGTTTTAAAAGAAGCCACGAAAACATCTCTTAATGTGCTGATTACTGGGGGGTTTTATTCTAGTGCAATAGCAAAATGAAGAGAGTTAAGAAATTAATTAAAATAAGGTCCACAGTTTCAGTCTTCTAACGCCGAAGCGGGCGGAACTGATATATCTGTCTACAGGCCAAAGGTACTGCAGCGTTCGAACTGATTATATCAGTCTACACGCCCCAGGGACTGCAGCGCTCGAACTGATATATCAGTCTACAGGCATTAGGGGTTAAATGGCTCCTTAAAGTTGGCCTTATTTACTTGTTTAAACAGCCTACTATAAAATTGGCTACTACTACTTCTGAACAGTGGCTCGGGTGCCATTCACAGTAAGGCCCAATCTTAACTGAAAAGGATCCTTTTTGGGGTTTTAAAGATCTGTAGAGTGAGCAGAAATTCAAATCTTGAATAAAATAAGGCTTATCAAGGTACTTATTATTATTAAATCCTTGAATCCCTTAGATGGGGCATAGGACTTTACGAAGTCCTGCCAGCCATCTTTATCTCCCGCAAGCTCATTGACACCTGACCATGTCCTCCGTATCTCCTTCTCCTGGGTCCGTCTCCATTTTTCTCTAGGCCACCCTCTTCTGCTTTTTGCTTGGGGGTTCCACTTCAAATTCTGTCTACCTATATTGGTGTGGTCCTTCTCAAGAGTATGTCTTAGCCATCTCCATTTTCGGTGTCTGATGGGTTCTTGTTCAGTTCGTGCCCATAATTCAGTATTAGAGAAATTTTAAGGCCATCACACTCCAAGAATATTCTGCAGGTACCTGTTCATGAAAGTCTGCAGCTTCTTTGTTCATTGTTAAGTGACTTTCCAAGTCTCACTAGCGTAGAGTAGTACAGCCTTAAAATTGCTGTTAAACAGCCGTAGCTTTGTATGGTCGAATCTCCTTCGACCTCCAGACAGGCCAGATCTGAGAGAAGGCCTTTCAAGCTTTTCTTATATCGCTACTGACGTCCTCATCTGCTCCCCCGTCCTGACTAACCATGCTTCCAAGATAGCAAAATTCCAATCAAGGCTGACTTACTTTACTGAAAAAGATAGGAAGCGAGTTCGATAATATCACTGTCACATAACCTCTCAAAATAGACCACCCCCTTGAGCCACTCGTCAGAAGCGGTACCTCAAATTGAGGGTCAAAGCTAAATGAAATAAAAAAGTATTTTAATGAAGTTCTTCTTCTTCTACGTGGCGCTACAACCCTTGGTGGGTCTTGGCCTCCTCAATGAGCCGCCGCCATTCGGCCCGATTTTGTGCTGCCGCTCTCCAGTTTCTGATCCTGAAAAGGCTTCGTGCGTCAGCTGCCACTCCGTCAACCCATCTAATTTTAATGAAGTTAGATGAATAAATTCTTAGTTTTGTAGTTTCACTTACCTTTATATAAAATATATACTGAAGGAAAGTATTGCGTTTGTGAAAAATTTTAACTTTTGGTTTTCAACGGAAACACAGATTTTGGGGTCCCCTGAGTCCCAATAACTAATTCTTGCGAAATGGTCTGTGTGTAAATGTTGAACTGTAAAAATCTGACATAGGTATTTGTGATACATAGGTATATGCCCATCAAATAACAGAAAATTTTTCTTAAAAATTGAGAAAATATATGAAGGGTGACATTTTTTCCACAAATTTTATCGTTTTTTTACAATTACAATCAAAAATAGATATCATATCTTAGAGATGAAGTATACTTTGATAAAGGTAGGTTTTATCATTATAAAAATGTTCTGATGGGGCTTAATTGGTTAAGGAAAATTTTCTTCCTAGGAAGTAACTTTGATTTTGTATAAGTGGAGAAATTAACTGGTGATGTTTACTGCTGGATCTTCTCTGCAATCAATGATAAGTATACATTGATTGAAAATGGTGTGCAGACCAGGATCTACTTTTCCAAAATATATTTTTTAATCTATATTGGTCAACCGTTTGTTAAACTATATTATGCAAATTGTTCCAAATGGTAACTTGTTTTTATGCTCAATTTATGTTAACTTAATATTTTCTAGTTGAAGATGTGGATCTCTTTTATGATACCTAAGATTGAGGATGGTAACAACTTCGGTGTCTCTGTGCAAGAGGAAACATTGGCTGAAATTCAGTCTGTCGAATCCGAAGCTGCTGCCTTTTTTGATCAGATTTCCAGATATTTTTGTTCAAGAGCGAAAATTATATCTAAGGTTTGTTATCATCTATATTAATTCATTTATGTAGTTTGCTTTATTTTAGCCAGTTCATATTTCTATCATCTCCCATGTCTTGCTCCTGATGTAATCAATCATGCTTATGGAATAAATTCAATTATTTTCATCTTTTGAGACTGTATAAGAGAGAGATTGAGAAATTTAACTTTGTTTAAACAGTTTGTTCTGATGGTTATATTTTTGTGCAGGTGGCGAAATACCCCCATGTAGAGGATTATCGCCAAGCCGTACGGGAGCTAGATGAAAAGGAATATCTAAGCATGTGGTTGGTAATGTGTGAGATCCGAAACAGGTATTGTACCCTTCACGACATTGTTACGAAGAACCTTGAGAAGATAAAGAAACCCAGATCGACCAATTCCGAGTCTCTCTACTGAAGTAAATGATCCGTATAGGGCTCCGGCCTCTGAATATTAGCTTGACGAGTCCACATTTCTTGTTTTGCCACCTCTTGACTGATATAAGACAATGGGAGGAGGGGGAAATAAGGAAGGAACTACAAGTTTTTATTAGGAACTCGATGTCTGTTTTCCCTTTAGAGGGGCTGATAGAATTTTTTTCTTCGAGTTTTTTTTTTGTTTCTATTCTTTAACTTGAACATTTTCTTATTTTTTTTTTTTTTTTAACATAATTTGACCCAGTCTATATCAGGCCTGAGTTTACCTTCCAAAGTACTCATGTATTTGTTAAGATATAACTTACGCCTTATAAATCATAAATAGTGATACTGTTTCAAGATTTAAAATCAAATGTCTGTTAGAATCAAAATATGTTTTAACATATCACTATCAGTTTTGCGTTTATAATGTGTGCTCCAAGCACTTTCCATTATACAACAGGCTACAGTTATATCTGAACACTCATTCTTTGCTTGTATATATATTTTTATACTTAAAGGAATTTATGCTGTGCTCTATAAAAATATTAAAAAAAAAAAGTTTGAGCTGCAAAAGTGACTTTTAGTGAATTTAATCCGTCTATAAGTTTGTTAATTGCTGAGTAACTACTTGGATGAAATATTTTGTATCTTCACATTTAAAAAAAAATCATTATAAATATTAAAAAAAAATTGAAAATTTCTTTATATCTATAAATATGATCCCACTGTTTTGTGGTTATCTCAGACTTTTTGTCATAAGTGTGTGCACGTAGTAGAGCTTAGAAATAGCTATATAAAATATATATAGAGATACATGAATTGTAAATACATAAGACACAAAACATTTTCTGAATTTGTTAAGGGTTATTTTTTGACAAACCTGTACAGACAGACCTTGTAGGATTTATTTTATTTAATATAAGATTTTTGATTTTTAGAAGAAGAAAAAAAAATAAAATGAAACTGTTTTTATTGTGATACATTCCTAAGGCTTTTATTGTATAGAGATGTGTAAATTATATTCTGTGAAAGTTCATAAAATTTTAAAAATGTCTAATATATGAAGTTGATACAGTGTTTGTTTGTAAATGTCTTGTGTTACCAGTGTAACATGGTCAAAATTAATCTCACTGCCTTCGAGAAGGTTAATTTAAAATATCAAATGCTCATAATTTATAGAGTACAAGGATCTTTCAACGAAGAAATAATAATAATAATAAATAAAAATTTATTAGTCAATTGATTTTTGCCCCTTTCCTGTACATCAGCCTAAATTGAATATAATCCCATGACAAGTTGCTAGGGAGTCTTATCATAAGCCATTACGTCGGTGCTGCATTGCTAACCCTGAAAGTAATTCTCATTGCTAAAAACATTTTTGCTTGAGTACTGATTCTACTGAATTCTTTTTTTATTTTTTCCATGTTTCCCATACTTCATTTTAGCCTTTATATACCTTAATGTTTGATTTTTTTTTAGTATTCGGTTTTAGCGGACTAACTCACTGTTTCTTAATTATCTCAACAGTTGAAAAATTGCTCAAGCATTATATCCTATAGTAAATTATAGGATAGACACCACTGGATATACACCAAGGAACCTAAAATCCAGAAAATCTGTCCTGTCAAGATAGCAACATATGTACCAGAGCAATGAATGGCTGCGTATCCCTCAACTTTTAACTGCTTTCAACAATGTCATATAAAAAAAATCTGGTGCGTGCACGCAACACACAACTTTCATTTACCAACTTACTTAGATAAGAAATTAATGCATTTTGTTAATGCCACTCCTCAAAGTTACTCATATTTCCACATTCATTTCTTATTTTTGTTTTCATTTGCTCAGAACATTTGAATAATGATAGCACTTACCTGATATTAAATAACACCTAATTTTCATAAAACATGACGAATATGATGAAAATCGTTAAAGGCGTTTTTGAGATGATCGAAAAAATTGGAAAAAAAAGTTCGAGTTGCTCAAAATCGAGAAAAACGTAAAAAGTTATTAAATAAAGTACCCCCTCCCTTTGAGCAATTTAGATGAAATTTTTGCTGTCACATCGCGGGCATATACATACACTAAATACCTAATTTCAGGTTCGCACGGTTTATAGTTTTTGAGCTAGTCTGTTCACACACACAGACAATTTCGCGGGACTTGGTTATTTGGACTCAGGGGACCCTAAAACGTGTATTTCCGTTGAAAACCGGAAGTCGAAATTTTTCACGATCGCAATACTTCCACTTACTATATATTTCATATACAGGTAAGTGAAAGTAAAAAATTGACTATTTTTGGTTATGACTGATTTCTTAATACCCTGAAAGATATCCTTACAAGATCCTTAACCTGTTAACGCCTGTAGACTGATGTATCTGTTCGAGAGCTGCAGTCCCTGTAGACTGATATATCAGCTCTAGCGCTGCAGTCCATGGGGCCTGTAGACTGATATATCAGTTCGAGAGCTGCAGTCCCTGGGGCCTGTTGACTGATATATCAGTTCCAGCGCTGCAGTCCCTGGGGCCTGTAGACTGATATATCAGTTCGAGCACTGCAGTCCCTGGGGCCTGTAGACTGTTATATCAGTTCGAGCACTGCAGTCCCTGTAGGCTAATATATTGGTTCGAGCGCTGCACTCCCTGTGGCCTGTAGACTGATATATCAGTTCCGCCCGCTTCAGCATTAGAAGACTGAATCTGCAGACCTTATATTAATTGATTTCTTAACTCTTTCTATTTTACTATTGCACTAGGATAAAACCCTCAGTAGTCAGCACCTTAAAAGATGTTTTTGTGGATTCTTTTAAAACAAAAATTGAATTTTTACTCTACACATTCAGATTTATCATATTATTTAGAAATGTAGCATTCATAAATCATAGGTAACAACTTGTAAAAAATATATAGTATATAATTTAAAATGTAAAATAAACTGATATATAAAACATTTAATATAACAGTTCTCAAAATTCTATGTAAGTATGTCTATTTAGGTACGTTCCTACACAAATTTATTTAATTTCATGAATATTAGAGGAGTATGGCGAGCAGACAAAATAGTCATCATTTTCTTATTCATATTTAGGACGAGTGCAGAAAATATGAAAATTATTTTTACATATGGTAATTGGCATTCGGGGTCCTCCAACCCTGTTTCCAGCCGGTCTGACGAGGTTTATGGTTTCCTCAAAAATTTCCGAGGGTTCTAAACCAATTGACCTGGAGTTCTTTTCGGGTTTTTCCAAATTAATTTTAACTGCACCATATTCCTTAGTCAAATTAGAAGAAAAATATGAATCAGGAGATAAAGAAGAGTGAATTTGGCAAATAGAATTGAGGCCACCGGGCACGGCAGCCGGTCTCAGGCCACAGGGCCCACAATACACTCACACTGCTCAGACGCTAAAGGGTTAAATATATTTATTTTTTAAATATCTGGGAACTAATCAATGATAATTGAAAAAAATTAGGGCGTCATATAGAGGTAAGAAAAAAACTTGGCCTTATTTCAAAAGGCCAGGGAATGTCCTAAAATATTCCCCTAACTCGTCTCTCTTTGGAATAATAGGGTGCGACCAAATGGACTTTTTCCAACAAACAGCTAATTGTTTTTTAATTCAGATTAAAATATTCTTGAATGTGGATGATTTGCATCTCTGGGAGGAGAAATGCCACCACTGGAAAGTGTGTGCAGCCCTAGAAAAAAAATACAGATGTGGACAACTGTTTTTATTCATTAAGTTGTCTCCATAAGTAATGAAAAAACTAATTCCACAAAGTATTATAATTTTACTAGCTAGGGTGCCCGGCTTCGCTCCAGTAGTTGTATGGTAGTTTAAATAACAAAAAAACTTTAAAATTAAAGGAAATATAGAAGAAAATTAGCACCTTCTTGAAACTTCGGTTTTAACTTGGTATTAATATAGTTGAAAAATCTATTAGTTAAAAAAATTATATTTCCAGTAGGACTTAAGCGTCGCACAGTGGGCGAAAATCAGATTTTAGGTGGACAAAATTCATATAAAATATTTTATAAATCGCCCACTAAATATTGTTTAGTATGAGTTGGAAGAAGGGAAAATGTAAATATTTACTTTTTTCCTTTTTCTTCTTCTTCTTTCTTCTTCTTATTTCTTTGGATGTTCTATATTTTTTTCTATTATGTGTATTTTTTCAGGAAAATTTTTATACATCCAACACATTTCCATTCTAATTGTCATCTTTATTTTTTTAACATTTGTACAACGTTTCGGACTTGTTTGTCCATTTTCTAGTACATATCTAAAAACATATTTCATTCCATTAAAACACAAATATATGAACATTATATTACACTCTAAAAAACAATTTTACCACTTATAGAAACTTTTTATTTTCAAATTTAACTTTTAAAACCTTCATTCAGTGTCAAAAAAACATTCTAAAAATAATTTACAAATAATTAGCCAATATCACAAATAAGAGTTATAAAATGGACATACCTTAACTTCCTACTACATTAACACTTTGAAATGTCTCGTCATTATTTTTAAAAAAACTACGAGTATCTCCTCACTATTCACTCGCTCATCGCTTTATTGTTGACCAGTCCCCACTTTTTTCCTCCCTCCCCTCTTCATCCAAACCCTTATCTTTATCCCCACTCTTTTATATTTTAATTTTATTAATAATTTCTGCATAATGGGTTCCTATTCCCCCTATATCGCTTTTATAATTTACTGTGTTTATTAAGTTTTTAGTTATGTGGATTGTTTCTTTTAACTTTCTTATTTTATTATTTTGTTCTCTATCTATTATTTTTACATTATCAAATTCAAATTTATGGTTTTGTGTTATGGCATGTTTAGCCAAAGCTGATTTATTGATGTTTTTTGGGTTGCTGGTGCTATTTTTATGTTGTGCTATTCTCGTTTTTAAATTTTGTGATGTTTCCCCAATATAGTATTTATCTTTACAATTCTTACAGTTTATTTTATAAACTATATTGAGGTCATCTAAATTTTTTATTTTATCCTTTGTATTGGTTAAAAGTTTTTCTATTTTGTTATTATTGTACAGACCTAATTTGAGATTATCATGTTCGTATTTTTTAAAGATCTGTTTTATCTTATTTGTTAGTCTAGGGATATATTTTAATTTTTGATAATTGTAATTGTTTTGTTTATTTTTTTCATATTTTCCTCTTATCTCTTCATTTTTGTTTTTTTCTTTATTAGATGGTTCGTAAAAATCTGTTATTTTGTTTTTTGTTTTTACTTTTGTTGTATTTATATCTTTTGTTACTATATTGTTATTAACTTTATTAGATTTTATTGGATTATTTGTCTCTGTTATTTTATTGATTTTGTTTATTGTTGTGAACCACAAATTGTTGATTATTCTTTTTGGATAAAAATTATTTTGTAATATACTATATATTTTATTTTTTATTTCTTTGAGGTGTTCATCGTGTGTTAGATATATGGCTTTTTTGATGAGATTTTTAGCAGTATTTTCTATTTGATGCTTAGGATTGTTGGAAACATAATTTAATATAATATCGCTGCAATCTTTTTTTTGTGTCCATTTAGTTGTTATTTTATTATTATCGAATACTATTTCCATATCTAAATACCTAATCTTTTTGTTATTAGGTTTTTCTATTGTGAATTTTATTCTTTTATTTACATTATTTAATAGCTGTAAAAGTTTTTCATGCGTATCCTTTTCTGCAATAATCAGTAAATCGTCTATATATTTTATTATTAATTTTGGTTTATTCGTTAGTTTTTCTATTTCTTCATTTATTATCTTATTTAGATATAAACCACTTATTATCACTGCCAATCTACTTCCCATTGGTAACCCTCCTACTTGTCTGTAGTACATTTCTTCGTATTTAAAATAATTGTATGTTATGCATAATTTAATCCCTTCCATAAATATTTTTTTGTTTTTTATTTTTGTGTTATTTTTAATTATCTCCCAGTTTTCATCTATTATTTTTAAGGTGTCTCCAATTGGTATGTTGGTAAATAAATTTTCTACATCGAAACTTATTATCTCATAATTTTTATTATCTGCTAAATTTATTTTTTCTAGTAATGTTTTAACTTCATGGGCATTTTTTACGTCAAAATTGTATTTATTATTAATTGTATCTATGGCTGGTTTTAAGAATTGTGATAATTTATCGGTTGGTCCATTTATATTGTTGATAATTGGTCTTAGGTTTTTTTGTGGTTTATGTAATTTAATTAACCCGTGAATTCTTGGATCTGTGTAATGGTTGGCTGCTATTTTATTTTTAGTGTATTTATCAATATAATTTAGTTTTTGTAAATTATCTACATATTTGTTAATTTTTTTGGCCAATTCAATTCCTGGATTTATTCTGACCTTCTTATATGTATCTTTGTCATCCAATAAATTTAATATTTTATTTTTATATTCATTTTTTTCCATTATTACCAGTTTCTTTGTTTAATTAACAAATATGTAGATAATTTACAAAAACTAAATTATATTGATAAATACACTAAAAATAAAATAGCAGCCAACCATTACACAGATCCAAGAATTCACGGGTTAATTAAATTACATAAACCACAAAAAAACCTAAGACCAATTATCAACAATATAAATGGACCAACCGATAAATTATCACAATTCTTAAAACCAGCCATAGATACAATTAATAATAAATACAATTTTGACGTAAAAAATGCCCATGAAGTTAAAACATTACTAGAAAAAATAAATTTAGCAGATAATAAAAATTATGAGATAATAAGTTTCGATGTAGAAAATTTATTTACCAACATACCAATTGGAGACACCTTAAAAATAATAGATGAAAACTGGGAGATAATTAAAAATAACACAAAAATAAAAAACAAAAAAATATTTATGGAAGGGATTAAATTATGCATAACATACAATTATTTTAAATACGAAGAAATGTACTACAGACAAGTAGGAGGGTTACCAATGGGAAGTAGATTGGCAGTGATAATAAGTGGTTTATATCTAAATAAGATAATAAATGAAGAAATAGAAAAACTAACGAATAAACCAAAATTAATAATAAAATATATAGACGATTTACTGATTATTGCAGAAAAGGATACGCATGAAAAACTTTTACAGCTATTAAATAATGTAAATAAAAGAATAAAATTCACAATAGAAAAACCTAATAACAAAAAGATTAGGTATTTAGATATGGAAATAGTATTCGATAATAATAAAATAACAACTAAATGGACACAAAAAAAAGATTGCAGCGATATTATATTAAATTATGTTTCCAACAATCCTAAGCATCAAATAGAAAATACTGCTAAAAATCTCATCAAAAAAGCCATATATCTAACACACGATGAACACCTCAAAGAAATAAAAAATAAAATATATAGTATATTACAAAATAATTTTTATCCAAAAAGAATAATCAACAATTTGTGGTTCACAACAATAAACAAAATCAATAAAATAACAGAGACAAATAATCCAATAAAATCTAATAAAGTTAATAACAATATAGTAACAAAAGATATAAATACAACAAAAGTAAAAACAAAAAACAAAATAACAGATTTTTACGAACCATCTAATAAAGAAAAAAACAAAAATGAAGAGATAAGAGGAAAATATGAAAAAAATAAACAAAACAATTACAATTATCAAAAATTAAAATATATCCCTAGACTAACAAATAAGATAAAACAGATCTTTAAAAAATACGAACATGATAATCTCAAATTAGGTCTGTACAATAATAACAAAATAGAAAAACTTTTAACCAATACAAAGGATAAAATAAAAAATTTAGATGACCTCAATATAGTTTATAAAATAAACTGTAAGAATTGTAAAGATAAATACTATATTGGGGAAACATCACAAAATTTAAAAACGAGAATAGCACAACATAAAAATAGCACCAGCAACCCAAAAAACATCAATAAATCAGCTTTGGCTAAACATGCCATAACACAAAACCATAAATTTGAATTTGATAATGTAAAAATAATAGATAGAGAACAAAATAATAAAATAAGAAAGTTAAAAGAAACAATCCACATAACTAAAAACTTAATAAACACAGTAAATTATAAAAGCGATATAGGGGGAATAGGAACCCATTATGCAGAAATTATTAATAAAATTAAAATATAAAAGAGTGGGGATAAAGATAAGGGTTTGGATGAAGAGGGGAGGGAGGAAAAAAGTGGGGACTGGTCAACAATAAAGCGATGAGCGAGTGAATAGTGAGGAGATACTCGTAGTTTTTTTAAAAATAATGACGAGACATTTCAAAGTGTTAATGTAGTAGGAAGTTAAGGTATGTCCATTTTATAACTCTTATTTGTGATATTGGCTAATTATTTGTAAATTATTTTTAGAATGTTTTTTTGACACTGAATGAAGGTTTTAAAAGTTAAATTTGAAAATAAAAAGTTTCTATATGTGGTAAAATTGTTTTTTAGAGTGTAATATAATGTTCATATATTTGTGTTTTAATGGAATGAAATATGTTTTTAGATATGTACTAGAAAATGGACAAACAAGTCCGAAACGTTGTACAAATGTTAAAAAAATAAAGATGACAATTAGAATGGAAATGTGTTGGATGTATAAAAATTTTCCTGAAAAAATACACATAATAGTAAATATTTACTTTATTGGATTGTTTACAAGCGCCGAAGAAGATTATTAATCCGTCTATACCAACGGGCATATTTTTCACAGTGTTCATTGCAGTGCTGTTCTCGTAATAACCTTGCCATTCTTTGACCAGAAACTTCACTTGATTTTTTAAATTTCATGACAAATGGATACCACAGAAACAAGTAAGTATTAATATTTCACTAATCGGGGTTGCTACATGGATATAGTTTTACCTATAATAAATAATATCATTAGATAGAACGTTTCCATATTTCAATGGTGAATTACTTGCAGAGGGCCAAGGAGTGCCAAGCTAATTATTTCATCATTATTTCACTCAAACCATATATTTTTCATATTTACATAGTTTTTTTTGCGATATTTTGCGTTTTGAAGAATATTTACTAATTTAGGATGGATTTTAGGTATCGTGCTTACCGTTCCACGAAAAGAATTTGTTACTGAATGGTTGAAATATGGGTCTAAAGATAGAAATAAATGTCTCTTAATCTACATTTTAAAACTTGGAAATAACGATGAAGATAAAATAATAAATATACAAAGAATTAAAGACGCCTGAAAAGATTATTCTGAAAAAAATCAGTGACAGGTGGGGAAAAATGTCATCGGAGAGATCATGTTTTTTTAAGGACTTTTTTAAGGAGCGAAGAAGCACAAGAGGCCCGAGACAAAGATTCCCGTCGATTTAGAGAGCATAAAACAAGGAAATGTTCTAGAGAGGCCGCAGTTTTCGGAACACTTAGCGTAAAAAAAGCAAGCAAACCGTTTGATGTTGATGTAATTAGCCTATTGAAGTGTAGTTTACCGTATGATGAACTTCAAGAACTGTCATTAGAAAATGATGCTGACGATACTGACTCGTCAGAAGAAAATGCTGAAGGATCTAGCAGTATTGATTCAAACGATGATTGATGAATAATTCATTTTTATAATTGTATATATTTGTTATTATTAAAAAACAGATCAATAAATTGACTTTTTTCTTTAAGTTGTTAGTCAATTTATGTTCATTATTTTCGTAATATAGCCTATGTTTTCCTATGTGTATTATTTTTTATGAATATATGTATTGTTTTTATGTAAATAATAAATGCAAAAAGTTACTACTGAAATGTTTCATAGATTTACAAAATGTTTTCCCAATTTTTATCCATTATGTCCAAATTTATGTGTGTGTACAACATTAGTTTGTTGGATATACTAAAAAATATGAGTCACAGAATTTTTAACCCTCGGTCGGGCGCAACCGATCTGTCAGGCACAGCGGCTCTGTTTTATCTCTCCCCTCCACTCTCAATACGTCATATAGGGGATGCTTTCTAGTAGCTGTTTGTTTCCCCCTACTCTATGCAACCACCCTCTTAGTTTACCCCTTGGCCTTCACCAGGTAAAGTTGTTTGAATTTGGATCTGATAGGCTCATTGCGCCCGAACTTGCGACAATTTTAAAGGTTAGTACTTTCATAATATTTGCATAAAAATGTTTTGTTTTACTTAATGCAAGACTAAATAATATGAAAGTAATTAATTATTTTGTCAAAATAATGTACATTTATTATTCTGGCCTATCTGGCACATTGCGCCCTAACACGTAATTATTTTGAGTCATTCAAGATATTGTTATATTTTCATCCTATCTTCATGAATTATTATTTATTGTTTCAGATTTCTTGTTGATTATGCTGCCACGCAAAATCTTCGATTTAAAAAATCCACAGGATCTTGAAGAAATAAAGAAGTTGCTGGAAGAGGATGATGATGACCCGATTTCGAATGAGGACTTAGGAGAAGAAAGTGACGTCGCATCCGAAGATGAAGTAGCAGAACGTGAAGATGATTCAGAAACAGAACAGGAGGGTGAGACCGATGACGAAGATGACAATGCAGACACATCTTTCTTTTTGGGAAAAGATAAGCATACAAAGTGGAATCAAAATCCTCCTCGAGCAAATGTACGTAGAGAATCCCACAATATAATTACTCATTTACCAGGAGTGAAAGGGAACGCGAGGACCTGCAAAACTGTAATTGATTGTTGGCATAATTTGTTCACCGACGAAATATTAGAAATCATTGTAAAATGTACCAACCAGTACATAGACATGATTAGAGATAATTTTTCTAGGGAGAGAGATATAAAACCCACTGATGTTATCGAACTGAGGGCTTTTATTGGATTGCTCTATTTAGCAGGGGCCTACAGAGCGAATCGACAAAGCCTGGAGGAACTTTGGGGAAAAGAAGGTGATGGCGTGGAGAAATTCAGCCTTGTAATGAATATCAAACGATTCAAAACTCTGTTACGTTGTCTTCGTTTTGATGACCGAAATACAAGAGAAGAAAGAAAAAAACAAGATCGACTTGCCCCAGTCCGTGACATTTTTCAAAAGTTCATACAAAACTGCCAAAAAAGTTACACTCCTGGGGAAAATGTAACCATTGACGAAATGCTTCCGGGTTTCCGAGGAAGATGCCCTTTTCGGCAGTACATCCCGTCAAAACCCAATAAATACGGTGTAAAATGTTTTGCTGCTGTTGATGCAAAAATGAATTATACGTATAATATGGAAATATATGCGGGTTCTCAACCAGATGGACCTTTTCTTGTGAGTAACAAACCAACGGATGTGGTAAAAAGGATAGCTGAGCCCTTCTTTGGATCTGGTCGTAACATCACTGCCGACAATTGGTTCACCGACATGGATCTTGTGGATGAACTAAAGAAGAAGAAACTATCCTATGTTGGGACGGTACGAAAAAATAAACGACAGTTGCCACCAAAATTTGTTGCTACCAAAGGAAGGAAACAGTTTAGCAGTTTATTTGGCTTTTGTGAAGGAAAGACTTTAGTCTCGTATGTTCCACGGGCAAACAAGAATGTGATTCTCGTATCAACGCTCCACAATGACAATTCCATCGATGTTGATTCAGGCGATCAGATGAAACCAGACGTTATAACATTTTATAATTCAACAAAAGGAGGCGTTGATACAGTAGACAGAATGTGTGCCACATTCAATGTATCAAGGAATATCAAGCGTTGGCCAATGGTAATATTTTTTACTATGTTGAATATTGGAGGAATCAACTCTCAAGTCCTTTACCTTGGTAATAATTTGGAATCAATACGGAGAAGACCATTTCTAAAACAACTGGCCCACGAACTAACAATCGGAGAACTAAGCCGGAGAAGTATGAAAACTGTTGGCATCCCTACTGATCTACAAACGAGGTTGAGAAGATTTCGAACTCCTTCCCAGGAAGAAGAAAAAGATACTCCAACTCCAACAGCCCCTAAAAGACGACGATGCTCAGCATGCACCATAGAAACTGGCTTGAGAAGATTGACGAATAACGAGTGTAAGAAATGTACGGCGCCAATCTGCTTATCTCATGCAAATACGGTGTGCGATGTATGCTTTACCATGTTGTAAATATTTAATTCAATTGTGAGTCCACAATTCATTATTATTCTGTTTATAAATTTAAAATGATTTCTATTAATGACTTTTTTAAATTAATTTAACTTTTATTGAATAATTTCTTGTATTTCTACTTTTATATGTATGACATGTTTTCCAACCAATTTTATTCTAAATAAATTTTTTTCAACAACTTTTGAGTTATATTTTTCTTTGAACAACCCAGAAAATGTTGATCATTATATTCTGTCAATTAAATATAATTATTATAATCAATTTTGAACCCGTGCCGGATAAGCACATTGCGCCCGATTTCGAGAGTTCATATATTGCGCCCGACGGAGGGTTAAAGATTTTTACCTAACTCAGTGACCTCAAAAACATAAAAAAACACAAAAAAATAATTTTGTCCACCTAAAAATGGATATTTGCCCACTGTGCGTCGACTTCTGTGATGGTCCTATTAGATCTACTACCGAAGATTCATAGAAACTTTTTTTTAAGACCTTTCTTCCATTTTAACCTCTCTTAAGATTCCCCCCATAATTTGGGCAAACTCTGCACGTACTATAGGCGGGCGCAAGCGACGGTGCTGCTTCTGCGACGGCGCTGCAGGAACTAGAGAAACGGGGATAAAAGCGGGGCCATTACCTGGGATTCATAGGTTTTTTTGGCGTTTTTAATTTATTTTTCCATAATTAAAACCCGATTGAGCAAAAAATCATTTGAAAAATATCTAATAGGTATTGCTCGGTCCCTCAGTGTTCAATTAAAAAATCAAAAGACGTGTCATTCCCTTTTATTTCCAAAAAATAAAAAGCTTCTTAAAGAGTGGATTGTAAAATTAAGAATAGATAAGCCTGTTTCGAAACATATGACGATATGTAGTCTTTATTTTAAAGAAAGAGACTATATTTATCCAGGTAAATATTAGTATTTGACATTTTATTATTCCAAAATGCTAGTTTTATGCAAATAACATTGAGACCATAGTGTCATAGATTTGTTTTTCTTTTTTAATTTTCCCCATTTTTCTATTAAATCCGTTTTGCTTAATTGTTCCATGTTTTCAATGCGAAGCCTGAAAGTTTTGACAAATAAATAAATAATATGACAAAGAATCTAAGCTGTCACAACAACGATTGTGGGAATAGGTAATTAATGTTATTACTAACCGAAAAACGTCGAGTAAAGTTACAATTATGTGTTTGCATTTACCAGAACTACCAGCTTTACACGTACAATGACAAGAAAATTGCTTATTATTATTAATAAATTTGATTTCCACTTTTATTTGATGGGGCAGTCCTTTAAGATTGCTAGTTTAAAGGCACGAGGCTTGTAAAATAACTGTTTTTTTATTTTTAGATGTTATTCCACATGTAAATATGTGGTTTGCATCAAGAATAGCCTGCCCTTCAATTACCAATTGTCTCTATAACATCAACGAAGTCTAACACCTTTCTTTCCGACATTTTGCAAAACTACTAGCGCACCCTATATTCGATTGCGCCCGCCTATTACATAGTGAAAACCAAAATATCATAAAGGCACAATTTTTTCACCATATTTATATATAATTTTACTACCAATTAAATATAGAATTAGTAGTTTAAATCAATTTTTTAAAAAATTTTAGGATCAACCGTTTCAGGCCGATTTTTGAGTTTTTTAGCTCTCAAGGAAAACTTATTTTCTCAAGACTGGTAAGTCATAGACTAATAATTCAAACCCAATTGTTTTCCTTTGTCTATTCTATAATTTGTGTTCTGTTTATTATTTGAATAATTTGAAGTCCAATACTTGAAAAGTGCTATTGAAAACAACTGCTTTAAATTCTCAAAACACCGTTTTTGAGGGTATGTTCTGGGTAAAATGGCATGTACGCCAAAGCTGATTTTTGGCATTATAATAAACCTAACTAAGTAGCTTTCATTAAAAGTACTCTTAGCCCCTATATTCTTTACCTTCTTATCTTCTTTACTTTTTTATGAATTTTTAAACTTCACATTTTTTAATTTTTTGTTAATTTCTCTGGTGGGCTAGTTAATAAAAATCTCATTTTTTTACATGTTACGCTTCATTGGCGGATCCAGGGGGGGGGGGGCTGCAGCCCCTCCCTTTGGAAAATTTTTCGTCATTTAAAGATAAAATTTGACTTTCTTTAATGTAAGAAAGCAAGTTATCAACAAATAATGTGCAAAACAAGTAGAATTTCAGTTGTGGGAAAGGAACATAAAGGTAAAAAAGCTGATTAGCAGATCCAAATGTGGGGCTGCAGCCCCCCCCCCCTATAGGACTGCAGCCCCCCCTTTACCATCGGCTGGATCCGCCCATGCGTTTACATGCAACATAAACCTACTGTAAGAAATTTCAACCTGTATATTTGATTACATTGGTAGCTACGAATTTTGGAAAATGGTCATTTTCGTGCTTATTTAACAATGAAGAAAAACTCATTTTCTCAAGACTAGTTAGTGATAGACTAATAATTCAAACACGATTGTTTTCCTTAAAGTTTGCTCTATATTTCGTGTTCTCTTTATTATTTGAATATTTTGAAGTCCAATACTTGAAAACTGCTATTGAAAACAACTGCTTTAAATTCTCAAAACACCGTTTTTGAGGGTAAGTTTTGGGGCAAGTACACCAAAGCTGATTTTTGGCATGATAATAAACCTAACTAAGTAGTTTTCATCACGAGCCGGGGGGGGGGGACAGGGGGACCCCCCCAATATTTTGGCCGGAGAGCGCCAGATGTAAAATATTAAATAAGCATGCGATTTTACGAATTTATCCGAGTTTAACCAATAAAATATTAGTTAATTTCAGCTCACTCTATTGTTAAAAGTGTAGTTAGGTGTATTGTATATTTGATGAATTATATATTTTTTATTTCAGCTCGAACTGTTTTGTTTTATTACTCTCCATTTCTTTTTTAAACCAAGCAACTTGATCCTACTTTCCATCAATTCGATGAAGTTTATAGAAGTTGATGGAAAGCAATGAAATTAGTGGGATTGGGATCAGAAGAAAAACTTGGATAAAATTCAATCAAGAAATTTAGGCCCACATCCTTCAACAGTAAGCCTTAAAAATTCCCTATTTTAATGTATAACTGAGGCATAAATTGACAAGTTTTAAGTTACTATAAATACCTTTAAAATACAGCATTGGAGGATGAATTAAATGTCCCGACAGTTGTTTTTAAGAGTTATTATTTCAACTTTTAGCCCCTCGAATTTCTATCCATCCTATCTAGGAAAATATTGAGCCCCCCCCCCCAATAATTTGGTACTGGTGACGCCCATGGTTTTCATCAAAAGTACTCACAACCCGTATATTCTTTACTTTATTTTTTTATGAATTTTTAAACTTCAAATTTTTTGTTAATTTAGGCTCTAATATCTCTGGTGGGCTAGTTAATAAAAATCTCATTTTTTTTACATGTTATACTTACATGCAACATAAACCTACTGTAAGAAATTTCAACCTGTATATTTGAGTACATTGGTAGCTACGAATTTTTGAAAATGGTCATTTTCGTGCTCATTTAACAATGCATCAACTTGATCATACTTCATTAAAATTTTACCATTTGTGAATTTTTTACTTTTAATAATCCTTATTGTTTTGTTTTTTAATTTTATCTATGTAATGCGGAAAATATTTTTAATTACTTTTTCATGAAAAAAATAATAAAAATTTAAGAGAGTAGATTTTAATTATAATGATACACAATATATATATTTTTGAATTGGACATAGATAAAATTAAAAAGCAAAACTATTAATATGGGTTATTAAAAGTAAAAAAAAAATCACTCAGAAAAATATTAATGAAGTATAATCAAGTTTACGCATTGTTAAATGAGCACGAAAATGACCATTTTGAAAGATTCGTTGCTACCAATGTACTCAAATAAACAAACAGTTTGAAATTTCTTACACTTGGTTTACCCAAAACATATCCTCAAAAACGGTGTTGTTTTGAGAATTTAAAGCAGTTGTTTTCAATAGCAGTTTTCAAGCATTGGACTTCAAAATATTCAAATAATAAAGAGAACACGAAATATAGAACAGACCTTAAGGAAAACAATTGTGTTTGAATTATTAGTCTATGACTTACCAGTCTTGAGAAAATGAGCTTTCCGTGAGAGCTTAAAAACTCAGAAATCGGCCTGAAAGGCGAAACAAAAATGGCTGCCATTTTGAAACGGTTGATCCTAATTTTTTTTTTAAAATTGATTTGAACTACTGATTCCATACGTAATTGGTGGTAAAATTATAATTTTTTTCTAAAATGATCGAGCAACCAAATTATGTTTTTCTGGTCCATTTCAAATGGATTGACCCACATAGTAATAAAACCAACTTCTTTTTCATAATTACATACAATAAGATTTTATTTTCGATTTATATTGTCATCTCTTTTTTTTTTTTTTTTGAAGTTTTTTTTTATACGCTCACTGCACTACTAAGAAATAGTAACTCATATTGCATTAAATCTACTTATATATTACATGTTTATTAAATGTAACGTGTTGATCAATTAGCCTTCTTATGTAAAAATTAATTTGTTAAGGAATCCAGTTGGTTTTCCAGTGTGGTCATTGATTGCAGAGATGTAAAATCATTTGTACTTAGCTTTAAAGATTTTTGAAATAATAGTTACGTACATATCAGACCCTCATTTAACAGAGATATCCGCAATCAACTTATTTCTGATTAATCGACTTATACTCGTATATATTTATCTGTATATCTCACTTCGGATTATTACAACTCTAAAAATATCAATTTTGAGTTAGAAATACCGCATGAATCTGAATGATTCAAATGAAATGAAAACCTGCAATGCTATAATATCCACAATATTATTAATTATTTCTTTAGCTTCAGAGGCAATTTACCACATTCTTTTACGTTGTGAATGATCGTGTTAACGCAAGTAGAGGGCTACTTTTGAGTTACAAAAACAAAAAATTAAAAAATCTGTATACCAAACTCAAAGACCCAGTACCACTCCTAGATAAGTGTAATGTAGTTTATCGTATCCAGTGCTCCACGCTTAATTGCAACAGTTCCCATATCGGTAAAACCAAAAATTATTTTAAAAAACGGATTTACCAACATAAATACAGTATTTCTACGCGCAATTCGTTAACGTCACATTTAGCAGAACATGCCCTTGCCCATAACCATTCCTTTGACTTTGAGAACCCCTCCATATTAGCTACCGTTCCAAACCACGATAAACGACTCCTCTCAGAATTCACAATCATCCATCTGGAAAAAAATAACCCTGTAAAACATAAAGTAGATGAAGAGATAGTTTCATCCACTTACTCTAACATCTTCCGCATCCTCAAATCCTAGTTTTGATTTCATAGGTATCCGCAATTATCGATGTACCTCTATATTATTATTATCTTTATTATTGTATAACTTCCTTCTTTATATTTTTCAATTTTTTATATATTGTTACCTTATGCATAATCTCACCTTTTGTCTTATTATTGAGTCCAGACATAACAGTTTGTATACACTATTATGTTAGTTTTAAAATTTTATTTCCATGGACCATTCCATATTTCATTGCCTCAAATAATTTTTCATTCATTCTAAAAATTCAATTTTTCTTTGCAAAAACGTATTTGAAAAAAAAATGTATTAAATTTTTAATTAACATTGAATTAAGAAAAATCACATCAATATTGCTCGCAATTTTTATATAACAATATCATAATACAAAAAATAGTAAAAATTAAGTCAAAAAAGTTTCCATACATAACAAAACTATTACATAAACTTTATATTTCTCACTTTTCAATACCTCGTGGAACCACCTTTTTCCCTTAAAACTTCTATAAGCCTGTCTTTCAGACTGTGGACCAATTTTTTAGTTATCTCACTCCTAATTGAATTCCATTCTGCTAATAGAGCTGCTTTGAATGGAATTCAAATGCTTCTTTGGTTCGAACACCTTGATTTTTCACGCGTCGTCCTAATTCATCCCATAAATTTTCTAGAGAATTCATGTCTGGTGATTGTGGAGGAGTGTGTAACTGTTTTGGAACATGGCGGATTAACCATTGTTTAACTTTCTTGGCGGTATGCTTGGGGTCATTGTCCTGCTGAAAAATAAACCCAGGCATTAGTCCAAGTTTTTCTGCAGAACTTTTTAAATTATATAATTAAAATCCTTAGAATATTAAGGAATACATGCTGGTCTAGAATACCATCAATAAAAACCAGATTTCCAGCTCCTTAAGAACTAATATACTCTCAAACAAACTTTCTGACTTATTTACCTATTCCTTGGCAAACGCTAACTTTTTCTTCTTATTAATTTTGCTTATGAAGGGTTTTTTTCTCGCCATTTGTCCGTGAAATCCTTTCTTTCTCAAAGCATTCCTAACATTCTGGATTTACATTTACGAGCTCACTTGCTATGGATGTTGCACTTGTATGTGGATTTTCACGTACATGGTTCAAAATAGTCCGATGAATTCTGTTCAATTTTCTTGGGCGACCCGA
This sequence comes from Aelia acuminata, assembly GCA_911387785.2. NCBI lineage: Eukaryota > Metazoa > Arthropoda > Insecta > Hemiptera > Pentatomidae > Aelia > Aelia acuminata. Next base: position 144,195,524 of record OU426979.1, on the reverse strand, counting down.
ACGAGGCCTATCTTCTGTTTTTAATTCACAATATCTTTGCAGCAGCACTGCACAGTTGCATAAGATTTATTTAAAAAAGCTCCTATATTTCGGAGAGAAAATCCTTAACCACTTAACCGTAAAATTTGTTCACGAATGTAGGTACCGCTCTACACGCATGATGATCATTTGAAACAGGCTGAACCTTAAACCTCGAGACTAGTGTTCAGATAATCCTTTTGGGAAAAATAATGGCATTGAATAGAAATAGGATTAAGATGTTTTAGATGTATGGAAACTATTTTGGCATTCGGATTAAAGTAGCTTCTCGTCCTGCTCTAGGATTAGTGATCCAACAATATCTTGCTATCATGTTAATTCATCTTTGCCCCAGCTTTCCCTTCCTTATTAATAAAAATAATAAATTAATAGTATGATATAAATATTGAAGAAAAACTAACTGAAATGGAAACTTTTTTGAGGCAGTGTACTTGCTATGTCATGTAGCATTTCACTTCTAAAGCGTTGGGTTTCCCCGTAATAAACCTTTGAAGTCGGCAAACTAACCCCCTACTGCTACCTCACCTTATTTTACCCTCAGTCTTTGTATAACTTAACCAGCTACTTATTTAAATGTTCATAATGCTTACCATCTTTTATATAATTATCAGTTTTGTAATGTATTAATTTAATTGACATTTTCTAACATAGATGCTCATATATTTGTTTTCTTTTAGCCCTGATGAAGATCGACAAGTTGGATCGAAACGTTGGCTTTAAAAACATTTTTAACTGAAAATCCTAATTATGAATCAACCTATGATTTTAATTTTACTAAACTAATTTAATTCAATTAGATTACATCAAATGATTTTAGTCACAATAATTAAAGTTTTAATGAGAATTTAATACTTATACTCGGTTTTTGTCACTTCTATATTTAAAAAAAAACTGTTTTTATTAACTACTCATAATATGAGTTGTTATGTCAGGATCCATTGATCTTGAGAATCGAAATACCAATTCCATACACTTGGACCATCTCCTTGCTTATCTAAAAAATATCGATAGAAAGTTGAATTCGGTTGGATGTATCGATATTACTTCTTTATAAATCAGTGTTTAGATATCTCGATAGTTGATTAACATCTCAGAAGGAGGTGACTTACATGTTATATTTAAGTGCTGATTTTTAGTCAGTAATGAAGTCTGATATGATATTAAAATTTAGTATTTTTTATACATTGATCTCTAAGCAATCTATGTGATTGCTACTTTTCCTCTCAAGGGTTCTTGCTGTTATTACAAATTGCACTCTTGACTCCATGTATTTTTATTTTCCAAGTGTTTTTATCTTTGATAATGATGAGAATGAATTTGAAATTTTTAATTCTACTCCTCTGCATCACATTGGTTTTCGTAACTTTTTCGGTGTGGATTAGGTGTGGTGGTGAAATCACACCTTTTCCCAAAGCTTATAAAGGCGAGACTATCATTAGTAAAGCACAGGTGAGGGCCAAGACAATTATTCTCATTTTTCATATTATCTGGATATTCATTTAATTATTTAATTGTACAATAAGGGTCTGGCTCTTACTGAAAACTCCGGCTTAGAAGAAATTGATTGTCACATCAATGGGGAGTACACCGTTTCTTGCCGAAGAGAGGCAGATGAAGTTTACATACCATTCTCTTTCATTCATAAATATTTTGAGGTCAGTTCACTCTGTAATCAATACATTTTTTCAACTAGATTGTCACTTGTAGATAGAACTCAAAATTCTCCCATGTCAGAAATAACTTATTGTTGTTTACAACTTGAATATTTTATGTCTGTTAATTGCTAAACTGTTAAGAGTCATTTAATTTTTTTTTTTAAGTCTATAGTAATGAAGACTTTTGATGATTATATTAAGTAAAATAGCTTTAAAAAATCATGAATTAAAAAAAAAATGCTTGAATAATATTTTGGAAGTGTTGGTATATAGACATATCTGTACTATGGAGATAAGCAACTAAGCTAATATTCAGTATTACTAGAATATGTCTATAGACACATGAAACTTCATATTTTAATCAATGTATCTTTGAAAATCTGTAATTAAAAAATGAGCAGAATAATAATCACAAGTATATCTGCACCCTGCAGGTAAGTAACGCCATGTCCATTTATTATTGAATTTAATTTAACACTATGGATCATAAAATGATGATGAATACTTAATAGTGTTTATAAGTGGAAGTGTTTATCATGGTATTTAAATCCAAGGTATTAAATTTAGTTCAATAAAAAAATGAATAAGGTTTTATTACCTGCAGGGTGGGGATGATATTAACCCTTAATTGGCCAGGTACTTTGTGGCTGTTTAAAATTTAAATTTAAATTTAATTAATCTTAGTTTTTGTTTTTTAAATAAATAATGTATGTAAGGTTTATCATTGTTTTTATTTTCTATAAATTTAACCCTATAATTCATATCACATGAAAAATTGAAAAAAAATAATTAAACCCTTAATTGGCAATGGTGTCTTTAAAGACACCATGGCCAATTAAGGGTTAATATTTTAATTACAGATTTTGTAAGATGCATTGATTAAAATGTGAACTTTGTCTTTGTCTACTGACATGTTCTTGTAATTAGAATTGTAGCGTATGGTAGATGTTTAAATTTTTTTATATTAATTTAGGAGTCTAACATTTCTTCAACTTTAAATAAATCATTTTCAACAGATTTATGGAAAACTAGCAAAATATGATGATACTGAAAGATTTGAATGGTCTCATTCATATTCTAAAGTTTACTATCCGAAAGGAAAATATGACCCAAAAGGAGTTTTTCTTTATTTTGAAAATTATAATGTAGAACTTCGGGAAAGAGTAAAATGCATCAGTGGGACAGAAGGTAATGTTTTATTCTTTGTTAGGTTGTAAAGAATATGAGAATTTTTATCTCTGATGAATAAATGTACGTTGTGCCTGTGTCTTTACTGCGTAACTGCCCTAGATTATAATCATTAATTTTTAATTGTTTTTATTAATGAATAATACCTCAATTAATGAATAATAAATAATTGTAGTCCCTCATTGAATGTTTTAAAAAGATATTTACTTCTGAGATTTTTTTGCTCATTCTGATATCACTTAAAATGCTTCTTCATGTCATAGTTTGGGTCCTCTTCATTCAAATTATTTTCTTGAATTGTTGAGTTTTTACCTTCATATGTCTGCTATTTTCCCATAGTTTCATTCATAGTTGTTATATTTTAGACAAAAGGAAACTAGGAACGTATTTTTTATTAACAAGTACATCAAAACTCAACTTCTAATAATGACAACAATGCATTCTATCATGTGACATCTAAAACATTTAAATTTTATATCAATCGATATTTACTTTCGATTCCAATACAACACACCTCCTCACTTAGCTAATTCTTCCCCCCTTTACGCCTGCATAATTGGTCTGCGTGTTTTTTCATCCGTCGCCTCCTGTCGCCGTCCAAAGACTCCTCCTCTACTAACCAGGTGTTCCGTCCCAGCTTTCTACCTACCACCGCTGGGGTCCATCTTCTCCGTCCACCTTTCCACACCTCCATGCAAACCTCTTCTTCTGGTCTGAAGTTCTTTATTTTTTTCGGTTTTAAATCACCATCATTTCTAGTAGTTTCTTCTCTGGGCATTAGTATGTCCAACTGACACAGTACTTTTCTTCCAAGAAAACGTTCTCCAGGAGATATACCAGTAGAACAATGAGGGGTTATCCGATATGTGAACAAAAAATTGTTTAATGTCTTGTCGATTTCTGCCCCTCGACTTGTAGTGGCCATCTTCTTTAGAGTTTTTTTTAGTGTCTCCACATATTTTTCCACCTGACCGTTCGAAGACGGATACAAAAGTTTGAACATAATTGACTGAATTTCCCCGACAAAAATGCTGTACCGTTATCTGTTATGATTGTTTCCGGGATTCCATAACGACAGATTAACCACTTTAAATGATAAATCGTGTTCTCTGCTGACATCGTACTAAGTCTAAATATTTCAGTTCACCGGGAATAAGAATCAACCACTACCAGGAACGAGTGGCCCATAAATGGCCCAGCAAAGTCTATATGAATGCGTTGCCATGGTTCCTTATCCTTTGGCCATGACCTAAGAAACGTCTTTTGAGGTGCCCTAGAAGCATATGTTTCGCAACTGGAACATGACATTGCGGACATTTCAATATCTTGATCTATCCCAGGCCACCAGACCTTTTCGCGCGCTAGAGCCTTCATCTTTACGACTCCCATGTGTGTCTCATGAAGATTTTTTAATACAAAATCTCTTAATTCTGATGGAATAACTGTACGGATTCCCCACAATATACAACCATTATAGTTTGTTAATGCCTGTCTCTTCGTATGGAATGGTTTTAACTCCGGACTCGGTGAATGCTCGGGCCAACCTTGATCGATGTAAGTTAGAACTGAACTAAGAACACTATCCTCTGCAGTTTCCTTCGCAACTTCCACATAAGTTACAGGGCCGAGGTCAATATTTCATCGTAAATTAGCCCAACTACAGTCTGATATCCTTCATCTGCATTATCAAACGAGTTGTCGGTGGTTGTGGAAAGTCTACTTAGACCATCGACCTTCACAAATGCTTTTGTAGGAACATACTCAATTTTGAAAGAAAAGTTGGTAAGAAATAATGCCCATCGTTGTATGCGACAACTCGTAGTAATAGGTACACCTTTCATATTTCCGAAAATTGTTAAAAGTGGCCGATGATCGGTTTGTAGCAAAAATTCTTTTCCCCAACAATACAAACGAAATTTTTTTATAGCGAAAATAATTGCCAACGCCTCCCTTTCAATTTGTGAGTAATTTCTTTCTGCTGAAGTTAACGACTTTGAAGCATAAGCAATGGGCTTGTCTGAGCCATCCTTGAAGCGGTGGAAAATCGCAGTCCCCAATCCTGTCGATGATGCGTCAGCAGCAATAACTATGGGTAATTTTGGATCATAAGGCACGAGTACAGGAGTAGACACCAAGGTTTCCTTGATCGCCACAAAAGCCTTTTCACAGTCTTCGTTCCAGTCCCACTGTACTCCTTTCTTTTTTAAGTTGTTCAACGGACTGCAAAGAGATGAAAACATGGGAATGAATTTCGAATAGAAAGTTACCATTCCTAAAAAAGACTCTAATTCTTTTACATTTCGAGGTTTAGGCATTTCCAGGATGGGACTAATCTTTTCTTTTCGAGTTTCAATACCATTTTTGGAAACTGCAAGCCCTAGATATTTAACTGAATCTTGTAGGAATGTACATTTCTCTCTGTTTAAACGGAATCCATATGCCTCTATTCTTTTTAGTACCTCTTCCAAGATTTCCAAATGTTCTTTATCGTCCTCCCCAGTAACAATGACATCGTCTAACAAACAACCAACCTTAGGCAACCCAGACAACATCTTAGACATCTCTTGTTGAAAAATGGCTGGAGCTGAAGCAATCCCAAAACAAAGCCTATTATATCGATAGAGACCGAAAGGTGTATTGATGACTAGCAATTGTTTAGATTCTTCATCAACCGGAACACTCAAATAGGCATCTGTGAGGTCCAACGTAGTGAATTTCTTGCCTCCGGAAATGGTTGTGAATAATTCCTCCTGGGTGGGTAATGGAAATGTCTGTATTTCTAAAGCCTTATTCAATCCCGTTGAGAAATCAGCGCAAATCCGTAACCTACCATTGGGCTTTCTCAGAACAACACACGGAGCAGCCCACTCAGACCTATCCACAGGCTCTAAAATCCCACTATTCACGAGTCTATCCAACTCATCTTTGACCTGGCCTCTTAACGCCAAGAGTACAGGGCGTGCTTTTCTGAAAACAGGTCTCGCATCTTCCTTAAGATACAAGTGCGCAGTAAAAGTGGCACATCTTTATTCACTGGAATCATTGAACAAATGAGAGAAATTTTTCAATAGCCTTTCGAGCCTAGAACTTGCCACGTTTGACGAGACCTCATCAACCTTGCCAATACCTGTATCTGACAACATTTCTTTTATAGAAACTTCATCTAACCGAAGCTGGCCAATCCAGTCGCGCCCCAAGATATTATCATTTACCCCATCAGCAACATCTACTGGTAATAGTTTTCTTAAGTTCCGAAATTCAACTGTAACCCGCTGATCTCCCAGAAGCTTTACTGGATGACCAGTAAATGATAATAAAGAATTTCGAGACCTTCGCAGCGAAAACTACCTAATTTTTCCCATGTTTCTTTAGTCAAAATCGACACGGAGCTACCTGTATCGAATAAGGTCTCAAGACGGTGGCCATTAATTTTCACAGTAATTCTTATCATCGGACCAGGTATACCATCACATGTATTTAAAACATTAAAAATATTGAAAACGGACGAAACAACTTGGACCCTCTTGGTCCTGGTTTCTCACTCTTATTGCCCTTAGGATGTCTGTTCTGACACACCTTGCTCATATGGCCCTTCTGATTGCAGCGAAAACAAACTGCATCTTTAAATCTGCAATGAATTTTGATATGGGGTCCTCCACAAGCAAAACATGGACCCAGGCTAGTTGCATTGACTTCAATGGGTTGTTCACTTCGTGAACTGGAAGCTTCTTTAACCAAATATAACATAGTTGCCAATTCGACAACCTCATTAAAAGACTCATGATCTTTCTGAAGTAAATTCGCCTTAATATTTTCTTCAACAAGTCCCATAATAAAAGCAGTAATGAGTGCTTGCTGAAAAAAATCTGCCGGGAAATCACAAGCAGATGACATTTCACGGAGCTCATTGGCATATTCCTTTACAGATTTGTACCCTTGTTTTGTAGAAAAGAATTTTACCCTTTCCGAAATTACTATCTTTTTTACTTTGTAATTTTTCACCAAAATAGTATATAGATTTGCAGCTGAATAATCTTAAATTGTGCTAGGTTTTACCAAATTTATCAAAACTCCTAAAACAGCTATGTCCAGACTTTCAATAAAATGAAGCCTTTTTGTTTCCTCGTCATCGATCCCCGACAACCTAATACTAGCTTGAAACTGATGGTACCATACCTCAATATCTCCTTTGTCCTGATGAAACTTCTCACATCTTAACACATCTCTGATAGGAGGCCTTTCCGCTCTCTCCAATACTACTTGAGGGTTCACCTCCTCCACCGCTCGCGTAGGTTTTTTCGTCCTCGTCGCCAGTGTTATATTTTAGGCAAAAGGAAACTAGGAACGTATTTTTTATTAACAACAAGTACATCAAAACTCAAATTCTAATAATGACAACAATGCATTCTATCATGTGACATCTAAAACATTTACATTTTATATCAATCGATATTTATTTTCGATTCCAATACAACAATAGTCATTCCTCTATGAACCGCTCTATGCAGTGTGAGGAGGAAGTCTATATAGCTTTCTCCAGCTCTTTCGGTCATCTACAAGCTGCCTTCTGTCCTTCCATTGGAGTCCTCTTTTCTGGAAGTCTTTCTTAACTTCCCATTTTATTCTAGGACGGCCTCTTCCTCGCTTCCCATCCACTTTGGCTCGATAGATCTCCCTAGCAACTCTACTCTGCTCCTTCCGCAGAAGGTGTCCTAGCCATTTCAACCGGTTTTCCTCTATTAAATCGTTGGCAGGGTTAACGTCGAGGTTCGATCTGATCATGGTATTCCATACTCTTATCTCTTCTTGTTCTCCCCTCTATCTTTCGGAGAAATCTCATTTCAGCTGCTTTTATTTTTTATTGATGCTTTTTTGTTAGCGTCCATGATTCCGAAGAGTACGTCAGAATGGGTAGAAATGCAGATCTGAATACAGCCACTTTCGTTTTGTTTTCCACCTCTCTTCTATTAAGGAAGCCTCTTTTAACTGCTTCAAACATCCTGCCCGCCGCTGTGATTCGCTCATTTACTTCTGAATCAATGTAACCATTCTCGTTGAGGTGTGCACCCAAGTATTTGAAGTTTTCCACCTGCTCCAGGGCTTTTCCTTGTACTCTGATCACACGCATTATTCTCCTTGGTTTCTTCCCAACTCTCATTACCTTTGTTTTTGTAGGGTTTTTAACCATGTTTATCTTCATGAGTTCTTCTTTCAATTGGTTAACATTGTATTGCAGATTCTTGTCATTGTCTGAAAAAATAACAATATCATCAGTGAATGCAAATAGCGAAAGGCTCACTGGTTTTAGGTTAGCATACCCAAGGTGGAACTTCCTCATTTTCTCCTTCGCCCTCCGAATAGCTGAGTCCATAACTAAAAGAAACAGGAGTGGACTAAGACTACAACCATGTCGGATCCCTATGGTTGTTTCAATATCTCGAGCAGTGCAGTTGGCAAATCTGACCACATTTCGTGTTTTCTTGTAAAGACTTTCAATGGACTGGATATGACCTTGATCGATCCCTTTCTCTCTTAAGGCTTCTAAGATGTCCCGCTTCTTTACTCGATAAAAGGCTTTTGTGAGGTCCACAAAGCGCTTCTTCTTCTAATCCTCTTTTCTAGGATCTTAGAATAGATTTTACTAGGAACGCTTAGGAGAGAAATATGCACCTCTGTGGTTGTTGCAGTCTCTGTTATCTCCTCTTTTAAATATTGGGATTATAATGGATACTTCCCAATCTGTTGGTATTTTCTTTTCCTTCCATATGAGGTTTAGAAGGTGCAGCATAATCTCTTTTCCTTTGGGTCCCATGTATTTCAGCATTTCAGGAGTTATTTCGTCACTACCTGCGGATTTCCCAAGCTTCATGCTCTCCAGCGCTTCTTCCAGTTCTTCCTCATCGATATAATCATCCTCTTCCCAGGGAACTTCCTCTCTTTGCTCTTCATTCTTTTTTGGGGTGACTGTCCATTTCCCTTAAGCAGTTCCTGGAAGTATTCCCTCCATCTTTCCATTATCTCATCCTTCTGCCTGAGAATTTTTTCCTCCTTGTCTTTGATAAACTTGAGAGTTGGCGTTCTTTCCTTCCTTAATCCTCTCAGCACACGGTAAAATAACTTCTGATTTTGGTAGAAGTCTGATTCCATTTTTCTCCCGAAATCTGACCAGGCTATCCTCTTGGCTTCTATTACTTTGTTCTTTGCCTCTATCCTTTTTCTCTATCGCTCAAAGTTCTCCGGTGTTTTCTGATCGAGGTATGCCTTCCAAAGAATCTTCTTTTCCTCTATTACTTTTTTGACATCTTTGGACCACCATGCTGTTCTCTTATACTGGGCTCCCATTCTTTTCTTGCCACAGACTAATGTTGCTGCATCTATAATGATTTTCTTGAAGTAAAATCAGCTGGTTTCCAAGTCTTCAGAATCCCATGGGCAATCTGGGTCTCTGCTCATACTTTCTATTTCTTCTTGGTAGTTTTTTTGAGAGACGTTTTCTCTACTAGGAAATAGTCTATTATAGACTTTTCATTTCTGCTAAGTTCTTCTCTAGTAAATTTGTGGGTGTTTTTTTGAGGGAATTTGCTATTAGCAATAACCATATTATTATTTGCACAGAGTTGGAGTATTCTTTCGCCATTGTCATTCTTAACCTCTTCTCCATAGACTCCCAAAACATCCTGCCATAAGTGGGAATCTTTTCCGACTCTGCCATTTAGGTCGATTGGTTCTCCGTGTGCATCATCTATTTCTCTTTTGAATACTGTCAAAGAACTCTTCCTTTTCTGTAGCGATTACATTTTCGTTCGGGCCGTAGAATATGATGATAGTTTTCAGGGTCTCTCCTTCCTTGATCATTGTGTTCATTAATTCTTCTTTGAACATAAAACCTATGCATCTGCTCGATATTCTGTCTTCTGTGGTACCGGAATATAGCAGAATGTTGTCGCCGATTCTTTCCTCTCCTTTCCCTCTTTTCTTAATCTCGGTTAATGCTAGGAAGTCTACCTTCGCCTTCCTTTTCTTGTCCAACAACTCAAATTCCTTCCCCATTAATCCTTGTACGTTCCAGGTTGCCATTCGTAAAAACCTTTTTCCACGCCATGTCAAATGCCAAAGGAGCTGTCCGGCTGTATTTCTTCCATTACCCGTAATATGTTTATTTCAGATAAGCAGGGTATCGGCCTGTCCAATCCTAGTTCGGTAGGGGGGCAGCCCCTGAGTGTAACCGAACGTACCCCTTCCTGTTAGGAAGAATCTCCTAGGGGAGGTGGCCCTAGGTTGTGTTCTGTTGTTGATCTTATGTAGAGGGTGTATGTGAGTAGTGTACTGTTATGGTGAGTCTGCATGGTGAATTGAACTGTGGTGACCCGTGGGGGCGTTACTCCCCAAGTAACTGCATGCAACAGTTACCCCTTGCGGGGTCCCATGGTTTATAAAATCTATAATCACGAGAGCCAAGGCGTTGCTGCTTTACGAGTACTACCTGAGAGGCCCATGGACTGCTGAATGGTTTCACCACTCAGTCCCTTATCATCCCTTGAAGAGCATCTTCAGCCTCTCCCTTGATCTTGATTTGAAAAAGTTGCCGAACAGCTGGATCAATAGGGCATGCATCGATTCGATGCCACACCATGCTTGCTCTCTCTGGGTTACCCGTATTTTGAACTAACAACAGTACAATACTGGTTTGCCAATACTGTCTCTTTTACCTCCTCTTCCTGCCTCGTCACTGTCTCCTCTCATAAGTGACCTGCACCTTCAAAGATCCTATTCAGATTCTCACTGTGGCAATATCGGCCCTATGGTCTTGGGAACAGCGATGAGAGCAGGTTGGCATGGCTGGGGCCTGTAGCATAATCCATGGAATAGAAGTAACAGATCCGAAATGGTTTTTTTTTTTTTTTTTTTTTTTTTTTTTTTTTATGACGGCCTTTTTATGACATGAGGGCTTATCGGGACGGGTTATCTACGGGTAACCAACCTCTTCTAATCCATGGCAAGCCGCTGAGTCTGTTCAGTGAGGCCGTCACCGAACAGAATAGAGTGAACCCGCACCGCCAGCGTGGGAGTCGGAGACGATATCCCCCGGCCACGCCGCGGCCCTCTTCGCGTTATTTTTTTTATATCCATTAACCTTGAGATCTAAGAAAACTGCTCATGATTGATGTGGAGTTTCAGTCAGTCTACCTTAAATCGAGACAGATACCACCTACCTTACATTACTTAATGAATATTCCTCAAATATTAATTTATTTTTAAAAATCATAGAAACTATTACTTATATATATTTATGACTTACACAGAGTTAAATTACGACACCTGTGGATGATAAAATTATAACAGTTTTAATTTGTATGGAAGTTAACAGCTAAAAAAGCTAGTTAAAAAAAAAAAATCCTAATGATCCTTTACTAACCCCATCAATCTAGACTTTAGTTTAACTTCAAAGTTAATTACAATTTCCCAAAAAAATTTTCAATCTGTAGGCATCCCTCAAGGTAATATATTATAGCCTGTCAAATACACCGTTTACATAGCTGACACCCGTTTGTAAGGTCAGCTGACATAATAATCTGTATCATCAGCAGAAAATAATTGCAGTTTTATAAGAAAAATAAATTTTTGTATATTTAATAAAATAAATGACAATTTATTAATATTAATGTATTCTTTTAGATCTGTCTTCTTTAGGTAATGTATTTAGGTTGTTAATGTAATAAAGCTTTTTTTTAATAAATAAGATGATACTTATTAACCAGCTATGAAAATGGGATAAGGATTTATCCTATGCGAGTATCACTGTTACAGAAAAGTGTGTGAGTAGTGGAGTGTTATAAATAAATAAATAAATTCTTTATTTATTTGTTCTGGGACAGTGTCCCTTAAGAACAAATTTAAATAGTATACAAAGGGGGCTTTAGAGCCTTAAAGTATAAATAAACAAATTAAAATGATACAAATTAAAATAACTAAAAATAATTAGAGAACCTCTAGTTTAAAAGGAGAAAATAAAATACACATTAAATATTTGCTCAGGTGAAGAAACTAGTTTTCACATCTAATAATGTATTCATATTTGCACATTTATTTACAGATTGGTTAAATAGTATTTATATTTTTTTAAAGGAGGAAAAAAAAAAAAAAAAAAATAATAAAAAAAATAGAATAGAATATATAAGGAGAATGAGAACTTCCATTGGTTTAAAAAGGACGCTGGATGACTATGAAGTGATGATAGAGACGGGATTTAAAGGTGGAGAGGGTATTGGAATTACGGATGAAAGTGGGAATGGAATTCCATAACGAGGTAGACCGGATAATGAAAGATCTATCAAAAGCTAACGTTCGGTGGGCCGGTGTATATAGATCTGAAGGCCTAGAGCGGGTACTGCGGGAATGTACCGAGGATTTGGGATGAAGGAGTTCGGAGATATATGGTGGTCGGCAGGATCAGGTAACTTGGAAAAGGAAGGTTGGCAGGAAATACTTACGGCGATAGGAAGGATATAACCATTTTAACTCTTCGTAAAAAGGCGATATGGAGACGTCTCTTGGGATCCCGAATATAAATCGGATGGAACAATTTATTAAACGTTTTAGTTTTGCGTCGAAATCCCCTGAGATACCCCCATATACCGTGCAACAATAGTCAAGGTGGGGGAATATCAAGGAGGTGACCAGAAGTCTGCGTGTTTTCGAAAGGGAAAAGGTCACGGGAATGGTTGAGTTGCTTTAAGGTCGAAATGGTGCGACGGGAGATATTGGAGATATGGTTTTTCCAGGAAAGGGTTTGGTCAAAGGTTACCCCAAGGTTTTTGACTGTTGGATAAAATTTGATGGGATTGTTATTTAGGAACAAGGGTGGGATGTTATGGACACGGTTTTAAGGAGGTAATTGGAGCCTATTAAAATTGCCTTTGTTTTCTCTGCATTCAGCTTCAACTTGTTAGCCTCTGCCCAGAGACTGATCCGATTCAAATCTTCTTGAAGCTTTTTCGTCGCTGGCACCAACTCAGAAGGTGGGAAAGACAGGTAAATTTGGAAATCATCAGCATAGATATGGTATTGGGAGTGGTGAATCAGGAGAGGAAGGTCGTTTATATAAATAGCAAATAGAGTGGGGGATAGAGAGGATCCTTGAGGGACACCGCAGGAGAGGGGAAGTGTTTTGGATGGAGGTTGACCAGGAACGACTACATACTGTGACCGATCTGAAAAAAAGGACCTGAACCAATGTAAGGCGCTGCTAGATAGGTGGAGTTTTCTCAGTTTTGTAAGAAGGATGTTATGATCGACTGTGTCAAAGGCTTTGGAAAAATCTAGAAGGATAAGAATATTTA